>JANAVB010028200.1:0-165551 GCA_029216955.1 Iris pallida | reverse complement strand
TGTTGACTGATGCGATACAACTCATCTTTTTGGTCTTCAGCTTGATGTTGAAGTGAAAATTCAGTCGATCAAAAATTGACCGTTTTGAAGCTGGACAACAACAATTGATCACAACTTGATGAAATCTACATTGATGTCTTTCTTGGGGGACATCGCCGGAGATTGTGAATTCCTACGCTTTTGCATTAGCAATTCACGTAAGTCAAAGAGTGGAGGGAAGATTCTTCTTTATTACATTTGGGGTAGAAAAATGTTTAGTCCCCTGTGTATAAAGAAGATTACTGGCTTCATTCGCAGAACCAAACTGTACATTTTTACGCGTTTGGAGTTGTGTGCATAAATCCTGAGATTTAGCACGAAGGACTCATTTTCATGGCGTGTGATTTACAAGTTTGGTACTTTGCGTAAAGCAGTATAAGAAGGTTTTTGGTGTAGGATAGAAGTTTTACCAACATAACTTTTATGCTGTATGCGTTTAGGTATATTCACGTTAGATGTGCAAACATCATTGTGAATTTTATCTATACTGTCACAGACATGAGATTTACCTTTATGCATGAAACGTAAAAATTGATTATCTACCACATCACAGATGGGAGATTTTGTTTTACGCGAGGAGCGTAATTTGTGTGAATCTACCACGTCACCGACGGAGATGGATTCTTACACTCAGAAACATTAGAATCTGCCACATTACAAATGGGAACTCATTCTTATGCCTTGAGCGTAAAATTTGGCTCTTACCCACTGAGCGTAAAACTGGATTCTTACGCAGTGGGCGTGAAACCTGATTATCTTCTCCGTTGCAAACGGGAGATAAATCATCACACTTTGAGTGTAACTCTGAAGTAAGGACTGCCTCGTTACGAACGGGGCCCCTACGACAGGAGTGGAAAGAATTCCCTTTTCACCAGAAGTCACAGAGAGATCAGAAACCACTTTGGATTTGGGAATCCAAACTTTTCGTGATTTGCGAGACTTTTGAACATTGGAGTGGCGAGAACCACCCCAGTTCGGAGCATTTCTTCATAGGCAGTCTGGTCGAAGTGTACAACCAGAGTCTTCTTAGTCGAACCGACTGAAACCATCATATTGAGCAATCACTTCCATCGTCAGAGGAGAAAGTCGTCCCCAAGAGTCGCCATTTTGTTTCACTTAACAAAATTGCCAAACAAAGTGTTGGATTTTGAAAATAAAACGAGAAAAGTACAAAGAAGTACAAATTTGATTCTGGGAAAGTATTGCTATGGAAGTCTGATTCGTAAATGATCACTTTGTTCCTTGGACCATATGATGATGAAGAAATCACTGCTTGAAGTAGAACAACTTGGAAGAACTAAGTCACCAGAAAGGTATCGACGCACTTGGGCACTGATGGCGAGGCCGAATGCTTTCCTGCTTTGCTTCACTCTGTTCTGGAAGAAAAGTTGAAGAAGAATGCTCTGGGATCAAAGTCTCGAAGTCTTGATCTCTGTATTCTCTCCTGTTCTCTCTCTGTCCATCCTTGTGTTTGAGAAAAATGAGTCTATTTATAGACTGGGGCTTCTGTGCGTAAAAACACCAAAATCTGTCTTTACGCTAACAACTGCCACCCATGATCAGAGTCATCCTTTGCATATGTTGACACGCGTCCCATCATTTCAGTGAGATAGGATGCATGTACACACGTTCTTCGAATATATGGCATGAAGGCCATGTAAGCAAACCACGTTCCATAGTGGCCAGAAAGAATAGGGCGTAAAAAAACAGCTCCAACATCCTCTGAGCGTAAAACAGAGAGAGCGTAAAATAGCTCCGTCATAGGTTCCCTGCGTAAAGTAGTTATTAGTAACCTTGAGCGTAAAATGGCTCAAATAGACTTTACGCACACATTGTTTTATGAGCGTAAGAACTCATGAAAACTCCATGCGTAAAAGAAACCGTTCAATGAGCGTAAAGTAGCTCGATCTCCATAAACGATAACAATGGTTTTTTGTATAAGACAAATCCTATGAATTCTGTGGTAAATGCCATCATTAATATCTTCATGTCAGAGTTTGCATTGAAGTTAGATTTGACAGCTTTGTCCAGCGTGAAGTGGACTGCTCTGTCCTTGGCGTAAAGCCATGGGTGTAGCCCCGAGCGTAAAATGATCAGATTTCTTAAGCATAAAGCGATTAGCTTAATCTTGGGCGTAAAGAGATTATCCAAAAGTAGATCACTTATGAACGAGATGACTCTTTCTTTGAAGCACTTTTTACGCTCCTACATAGGCATACTTGAAAAGATCAAAAATCAATTAAGAACATGTATCCATAATGCCAACCAAAAAGTCAAGAAGATATCATCAAAAGAAGACTTTAAGGAAGAAGATAATTGGTTCAAGAAGCACAAATTTGGTCAAAGAAATTAATATCTAAGTTTAAGATAAGCACAAGTTTGAAGGTAACAAGTATAATTAAATACTCTTCAAGTCATTATAAAACTTTAGCTTAACTCATATACCCCATAAAGATATTTATACAAAAATATATATCAACATAAGAAATACATGATCTATATGTAAATAAAAATTTAATGAATATAGTCATGTATCATTAATGAATGCTTGAAAACTATCACAAATTCAAAACATGTATAAATAAGCTTTATTAGGCAAAGACATAATTGATTCATAAGAGGTTTAATCAAAATAAATATGAGAATCAATAATGAATATATTATGTGAGCACAAGGTTAAAGTGGAAGTATAAGTATATACTTGTCAAGTGATAATAAGCTTGTGCTAAACACATATATTCACAAATACCGGTTAAGATAAATATGACATATTAAATACAAACCGGCAAGAAGTAACTATTTCAAAAACTTTAAAGACGGAGAGTTAAAATTATATTAACTCAAATCAAAACCAAGCTCCTATGGACTAAAGTGATATGCATGCTTTATAAATAAAGATTAAGAATAACGAGCATGCAAATATAAAAGTGTCACACTAATAGAAAATTAGTGATAAACTACATAGTGTGAACTAATCATTTAAGCCGAGTAACTAGTCATGCTAGATAAAAAAATTAATAAAAAAATTAACTAAGCATGCTAGTATTATATCTCACATTGATTTATATAAATGACAACTAAAGGATATCAATGTGAGCTAGTAGCAAGATATTAAGAGAAACATGCTAGATTCTATAAATATAAACAGTTTAAAGAGAATCATTTAGCATGTTACCAAAGTGGCTCTAGTGGCCACACTTGTGTTGATACAATTGCTTGGAAGATGACCTTTGAGCTTTGCAACCACCAACACGCTTCTCGGTGCTATGTCCCGATATAAGAAGCTCCACCAACAATATTAGGTGAAGACTTTGGTATCCAAATAAACTTGGATCCATATTTGTTAGCTTTAGGGACTCATATACTATTTACTCTAGCATTGGTAGAAAAACTCCTATGAATAGGACAAGTTAAGATCATGTGTCCAATACGAGAGCAATAGAAGCATCTAATACTAGTGTGTGCACATATATCGGAATGAGTATGATTATGAACATGTGACATAGTAGAATGATGAATATCTCTAGAGTGAGCATGCATGAATTTGGTCTTAAGAATATCATGTTCTAATAGCAAATCATCATGCAAACAAGTAAAAGAATCAAATTTAGCATTTAAAGCATAATTCTTCTTTTCAAATAAAGCAATTCTAGAAATAAAATCATTATTTTTTTGAAGAATCATGCAAATGACTTAGCTCATGTGTTTGCCTCTTAAGATCTTCTATTGATGAGGAAAGCAATTTGATTTTCAAGATTCAAGCCACATTCAAACTCTTTAAAGAAACACATGACGAGTTTTGAAAATCAAGTCTAGATAATAAATCATTGTTTTTATTTCTCAATAACTCATTAGCTTCTTCTAAATGAACAACCTTTTCAGAAAATTCTTCATTTGTAAAATGAAGGTTATCAAGAATCTCTAAGGATTGTTTAGCCATGGCTCACTACTAAAATAACCCATTTTAGCGACGTCAGGAGACGTCGCTAAAATAGAAAATACGTCGCTAAAACCTATTTACGACGTATTTAGCGACGAAAAACGGACGTCACTTATATGCAAGTCGCAAATGGCAATTTAGTCGCCGAACGTCGCTATTGGCGACGCGGCGTTCATTGTCGCTAGACGTCGCTAAAATGAGCGACAGATAGCGACGTATCACTACGTCGCCAACGTTGTGACGTAAAGCGACCACTTGCGACGCTGTATAATTTATATACGATGACATGGCATGGCAGCCACGTGGGCAACTTAGCGACGGCTACCGACAGATGTAGCGACGTATATTAGTGACGTCTAGTGACGTGACGTCACTATTTAGCGACGTATAGCGACTTCTACTTTCCGTCGCAGGACGTCGCAGAACGTCGCTATACGTCGCAGATATTATAAAAAAAATTTAAAATAATATAATTCATATTTTTGTTATGTTGTGTGTCTGTGTTTACAGTGTGTGTGAAGTGCAGTATTCGAACCATCGACAGTTTCGCTTACTGTACTATGTTTTATCTTGGATAGAAAGAGCAACAGTTCAGGGTGCACTTCTCAGAGCTTCCTCTTTACGTCCTTCACCTTCTCGGGAACCTTTACGACGTCCCGAGAAAGTGAAGGACGTGAAAATGAACCTCTCAGAAGTGCACCCTGAACTGTTGCTATTTCTATCCAAGATAACACATACAACAGTAATCGAAACTGTCGATAGTTCCGAACACTGTATTTCACATTCACTGTAAATACAGACACACATCATAACAAAAATACACAATATATTTTTTTAAAATTTCGGCAGCACCTCCTTTGTATATCAGATCATCGCTTATAACCCAGCGTAGGTATATTTGTCATCCCCGTCGCAGATATCACAAAGTAAATATCACAATAAAAATAGGAGGCAGTGCAAAGTAAATATCACAGACTCAAATCCTCACAAACATCCAATAGAGTCAAATAAAAATAGAAGATGATAAAAAGTCTCCCACCAAGTGTATAAACAACAGTTGTATTAATAAACAATTTGCCCATAGGGCCAATACATACAAGTCATAAAAAAATAAATAAAATCACTACGGACCCCTGCCGCACAATTGGGATAGAATGTAGTCATACTGCTGCTGGGTGAGCTGTACCGTAGGGACAGTAGGAGGCAGTGCAATGTCTGGAGTCGGCGCCGGAGGTAGTACAGTGTCTGGAGTCGGCGTCGTCGATGGACCGAGAGGACGTATCTGCTCCAGCTCTCACAGTCGCTCATCATGCGCAGCAAGGGTACTCACCACCCTCTCAGTACTCGCCTCAAGCGAAGCCGAAACCTGAGTGAGTGAGACAGACATGCTCCTCTGCGATCCCTCCAGCTCGACCTGTCTACGCTCTGTACGCTGCATAGACTCGATGAGCGTCTGCAAGCTGGCAGCTGTAGCCTGATGCAGAGTCATCAGCTCCTGTATACTGCGCTCGACCGCATCAAATCGTCCGGTGACGATCGGAGGGTCGAATCGTCGCTCGACCGCATCAGAAATCTGCTGCTACAACTCGCGACGCAGCTCCTCGATCTGACGAAGGATATCCCCAACTCGTGACGATGCCTGCGAAGCTGGAGACTGCGCACTGACAGAGGGGGCCCGGGATGACTCCGTAGCCAAATACGTACCGTAGGATCCCGTACCGTAGTACGTACCCTTCTGAAGACAGGCAACGGCGGTCATCCAGAGCTCGTCCTGCGATGAAGCTGTAGGCGGCTGAGAGGAACTACCAGCCCCTTCCTCTGCTGGCGCACTAGCAGCAGCAGCAGCCTCCTGCTGTAGCCGAACAAACTCGGCCTAGAACATGTTTGCTAACGTGTAAGTGTTTGCTAAAGTCTATATTGATATCTATTTCATGTTTTCTAAGTTATAGTAAATTAATATAAAGAATAGAACGTACATATGCTTGCGTCGCCCTCATCGTCAATGAACTCCCCAGCCCTCCGATGTGTGACCAGGAAGACGGTCACCATGTTCGGGTCCTCACCCTTTTTTACCTGTTAAAATATATTATCTATTATTAGTATTAAACATTCTATATCGAACTATATATAAATTAATGTCCGTCATAGGAAACGTACCAGACGACGAAAATGCTCCGTCATCGGAATGGAGCCACCACACCACTTACCGGCGCTCGACCGTACCACCTTGGCCTTCTCAGACCGCTCCTGGTACCTGCGCTCGCTGAATCTAGCCTTCATCGCAGTCCACTGCTCTGGCGTAATCCAACCCTGGATCGGCTGTCCGGAGCGATCACGACGCTTCTGGTCGTCGATCGCATCACGGATGAGCTTGGCTGCGACGGCAAAAAATTGGCCCTCGATCCTCGCCGCCCGGTGTGGTGGATAGAAATAGGTCCTCTACAAGAAGTAAAATACAAAAGTTGTATAATATACACAAATGATTATTAAAATTTAAAAATAAACAAATTTTTTACCTTGAAGTGGGCGAACCAAAAGGCCTTCCTATCTGCGGGAGCATCTGAGTAGTTGAGCCAAGGCCCGCCATAGTTCTGCCTCAGAAATTGCCCCAGCTGTCTCTATACTACAGAAGGCCGATATCTATACAATAAAAAAATTTCATGAATATATATGTACATATAATCATTTGAGAAATATATATTAATTAATTAACTTACTTCATAGGCCCGTCCGTCCAAATCTCCATATGCGTCTCGCCCGGGGGAGCGCATGGAGGGTCGCTCTCACCTCCTGCCTGGGCAGGTTCAGTCTGATCGCCGGCCTCCATATGCTCGGCGTCGGCACCCCCCATAGAGCCGTCGACAGGAGGAATGTTGGACGGGGGATCGGGGATGCTGGACGAGGGATCAGGATGGTTGGACGACGAGGGAGGAGTCGGCAACCTGTTGGAACTGCCCTGTCCCGGTAATGGACCGAGAACAGAACGGTACAATGGCGTACTCGGAGATAAGGATGAGGGTACGGAACTGCCGTCTCCATCCCCAGCCCGAGGCTGACAGGACTGGCTAATATATAATCCTCCACGTCGTCCTCCTGGTCTAGTCATACCTGATAATAACATATGACAATAAAACAAAAATACATATTTATATGATAGACATCACAGATTTTTGAAAAATATCATGGTCACAGATAAAAGTGTCACTAAAGTGTTACAGATTTATTATTACAAAAATACATATTTATATGATAGACATCACATATTTTAATCCTCTTCTGAAAATTCATCTAGTTCGTTTAGCTCATCTTCTTCTTCTTCTTTTTCCTCCTCTACATCTTCACTTTCATCTGTATCTTCCTCTTCAGATAATTCTACTTATTCTACACAATTAGATGTGTAATGAGGAACTTCCGTCGTGTCCACTTCTATAATATTTGTTACAAGAGGTAGTTCATCCTGTTGATAAGCTATATCGTCAATCTCAAAGGTATTTCTAGCTTTGGTCTTGCATACTGTCCACCAGTCCGACCTTGTTATTCCCCGTTTAGGATAACTTGTGAAGTACACGAGCTGAGCCTGACTTGATAGGACAAATGGTTCATAGGCTTGATATCGACGTCAATAGTTTATATCAACAAGACCGTGCTTGTCTATTTTCCAACCCTGACCTTCAATCGGATCGAACCAATCACACCTGAATAACACAATCTTAGCAGGCTCTATTCCATAACTATATGTCAGCTCCACGATCTCCCGTAGCACGCCATAGAAATCGTTGCCTGCATCAACATCTTTGTAGTTCGAAGATCTGATACACAAACAGCTGTTTTTGGTGGAGTCGAGATCCACAAAGTTGTCTCTGATCGGACAAGTTGTTGACTTGAACCTAAACCCATTAACACAGTAGCTTGGCCATATTTTTGCAGCATAAATTGGTCCCTTGGCTAGCGTTCTAATAGACTCATTCTCAAGTCTTGCGTATGGACGATCGACCTAAATACCACGAAAGAAGCAATTAAGCTCATTCTAAATCAAGTGCATATACAGAAAGGTAATTACAGAGTTCTCAAGTCTTACATATGCACTCAACCATGATGGAAAATAATGTCTCATTTCTTGTTCTAGTTCTTCTTCTGTTATGTGTGGCCTACCTGACCTCACATCATCATTAAATATGCTGAAAACAACATCGTACAATTAATGTAATAGTATTATTCTCAACACTATTAAAATAATGTAGACGTATTATTTACTTACCCCTCCAGTTTCTCTACTTCCTCCTCGTCGCAGTTGAGTAATACATACACCTGAGCAGCCCTTAGCTCATCATCGTTCAGATATCTCTTCTTCATTTTATCCGATGGCTTGCCTGGAGCATTGAATACCTTCAGTATTGTATCATAACTTTCATGATCTCCGTCGTCGTTTCTGGAAGCTCTCGTTCTATTAGTTGCAACATGAGGCTTGAAATACATCGAACAAAAGTTTGTAATCTCCTCGAGAACATAGGCTTCACAAATAGAACCCTTAACCCGTGTCTTATTTTTCACCTTTCTTTTTAGGTGATTCAAATGTCGCTCGAACGGGTACATCCATCGATATTCGACGGGTCCACCAACACGTGCCTCATAGGATAGATGAATCGGCAAATGCTCCATAGAGTCGAAGAATCCAGGAGGAAACACCCTCTCTAGCTTGCATAGTATTACCGTAATGTCCTTCTCTTGCTTTTCTAGACGATCAATGAGCAATTTCTTAGAACAAAGATCCCTGAAGAATATGCTAAGCTCTCTCAATGGATCCCAAATTGCCTGCGGTAAGAATTTCTGAAATGCAATCGGAATTAACCTCTCCATGAATACGTGACAGTCGTGGCTCTTCATACCCGTCAATTTGTTTTTCTTCGGATCGACACATCTTCTCAGATTTGACACATATCCGTCTGAAAATTTTAGGCCCTGGATCCACCGACAAAGTGTCACTTTATCCTCCTTGTCCAGCGAGAAAATTGACTTCGGCAGGAACTGTTTTCCATTCTGCTGTATCAAATGCAACGCAGCGCGTTTGCATATTTCTTCTAAGTCTAACCTGGCCTTGGGATTATCTTTCGTTTTTTCCTTTACGTCCATCACAGTATTAATTATGTTATCAAACACATTCTTCTCAATATGCATGACATCAAGATTATGTCTGATCAGATTGGTACTCCAGTATGGCAGATCCCAGAATATGCTCCTCTTTGTCCAGTTATGATCTCTACCAAATCCATCGCACTTGTACCCAGTTGTAGGATCTTCGATAGCACTTAGAAAATCTTTAACCTTCTCCCATATCGTGGCTCTGTACCACCTTGACGGTGGATCACCCTTCTCTACAACACCGGCACGGAATGCATTCCTGTTCCTTCTGAACGGATGATCTTTTGGCAGAAATTGCCGATGACAATCAAAAAAGTACGATTTTTCTCCGTATTTCAAGCGAAAAGCCTTACTACGGTCCATACAATACGGACATGAGAGACGGCCATGAGTGCTCCATCCAGATAACATTCCATAGGCCGAAAAGTCGTTGATGGTCCACATAAGGGTTGCCTTCATCTGAAAATTCTGCTTCCTGGAAACATCGTACGTGTTAGCGCCTACTTCCCATAACTGATTCAACTCATCTATCAAAGGCTGTAAGTACACGTCAATGTTCCTCTTGGGATTGTTCGGACCAGGAATTATAACGGTTAGAAACATGTACTGAGTCTTCATGCACATCCAAGGCGGTAGGTTATACGGAGTGACAATCACAGGCCAGCACGAATACTGGGATCCCGAAAGACCAAAAGGAGTAAAACCGTCAGAAGATAGTCCCAACCTGACATTACGCGGATCTGAAGCAAAATCAGGATACACTCGATCAAAGTGCTTCCACGCTTCTCCATCGGATGGGTGATCCAACACTCCTTCAATCTGTTCTTGCATGTGCCAACTCATATTTTCGGCCGTCTCTTTTACCATAAATAATCTTTGCAACCGCGGCGTTAAAGGCAAGTAGTGCATTGAATCGGTCGGTCTTCTTGCACCGGTAGACCTTCCTGTACTAGTTGTCTTATAGGATCAGCACCACAAAATCTGTACACATCTGCGTCCTTGTCGTCTTTGTAGTACAGCATACACCCATTGCGACAGGAATCGATTTTCCTCGTATCCCATCCAGATCGATCTCACCATCCTCTTAGACCGGTAGAAGTCTTTAGGCAACTTAGCACCCGCCGGCAAGATCTCTATAATCAACTCCAACACTCGGTTGTAGCATTCTTGCGACATGTTAAAATCTGACTTAATGCTCAACAGTCTTGTAACCACCTCCAACGGTGAATGATCCTCACAACCAGGATACAATGGAGTCCTTGCATTCTCCAGCAACTTCATGAACTGTGCAGCATCGGCGTTCGGTGCCTCCTCAGGTGCATCATGAAAGAAACTAGGCCCCACAGCATCGAAAACCATGTTCACGCACCCGTCGTCGTATGTATGATTATTTGAAACAAAATTAGGTCCCGTATGCATATACGGCTCAACGTAAGGCTCCGGCTCTGATGCTAAAGACACAAGTTCTCCGTGTGCGGTCCACTGATAGTAATTAGGCGTGAAATCCCTCGAGTACAAATGATATGTCACTTCCACTTCTGGATAATATTTTACGTTATGACATTTCACACACGGACACTTAATTTTGGTGCCGTCCATGTACTGAGGGAACGCCTTAGCAAACTGCAGGAACTGCTCTACTCCCGCTATGTATTCATCCCGCACACCACACATATCATCAGGACGACGATTGTACATCCATGAACGATTCTGCAAGTAGTAATTCATATCCATTTGGAAATAATTCTGCAAAGATGGACACATATTATCCAACAGGCACAAATTCGTATATTATGTCTTATTATGGGACACACATTCGTAGCGGACAGTTACTAATAACAATGATATACAATCTAGGTCAAACTAAGTTGTACTAAGTCAAACAAAGTCAAACAAGGTCAAGCTAAGTCAAACAAGGTCAAACTAGGTCAAGGGTTGACCTACAGTTGACTTTGTCAACTCTTAGTCCAATTTAGGTCAGATGTTGACTCTACTTTGACTTTCAGTCAAAATAGTCAACCTTAGTCAACCTACGGCCGATACCGATACGGTTTGGCATGTTCCGATCCGATACAGACCGATACCAAATATTGACCGATACCGACATTGGGGGTCTTTGTTCCGGTCAATTCGGCAAAACCAATCGGTAAGGGTGACTACTATTTCATATAATTTCAAAACTACTAAGAAATAACGCTGAAATACTTAAAATTATGCCTAAATGTATAAAATATATCTTTTTAAATGTAAATAATTTATTAATAATTATTTGTTTTCCGATACCAAAGTCCGATACTCCGATACGATACCGCCGATACTACCGATATCGCCGATACCAATACTCATAGGAATAGTCCGATACCGATTCCGATACCGATATTGAGAACCTTGGGTATATATCATCAACATTTCAGATTCTTAAAATGAATTTCAAATGGATTTTTGATTGTATATATATGTGTATTTGTGTGTATATCATGGTTTAAAGTATCGGCCGATACCGATCCGATACGGCCGATACCGAGACGGTTTGGCAAGTTCCAATCCGATACCGACCGATACCAAATATTGATCGATACCGACATTGGGGGTCTTTGTTCCGGTCAATTCGGCAAAACCAATCGGTAAGGGTGACTACTATTTCATATAATTTCAAAACTACTAAGAAATAACGCTGAAATACTTAAAATTATGCCTAAATGTATAAAATATATGTTTATAAATATAAATAATTTATTAATAATTATTTGTTTTCCGATACCAAAGTCTGATACTCCGATACGATACCGCCGATACTACCGATATCGTCGATACCAATACTCATAGGAATAGTCCGATACCGATATTGTGAACCTTGGTGTATATACATTGTATACATATATATTTATATATGTATTTGTGTGTGTATGTAAATGTGTGAGTATATATATACATGTATACATATGTATTTGTGTGTGTATGTAAGTGTGTGAGTATATATGTATTTGTGTGTGTATGTAAGTGTGTGAGTATATATACATGTATATACATTGTATACATATAGTCCGATACCGATTCCTGCACCATCCCCTGCCCCCCTCCACCTACCCCTGCACCCACCCCAACCCTCTCCTGCCGTCCTCCCCCTACCCCTGTCCCCCCAACCCTCCCCTGCTCCCCTCCCCTGTCCCCCTCCCCCTACCCCTGCACCCACCCCAACCCTCCCCTGCCCCCCCTCCCCCCTCCTCTGCCCCCCCTCCCCATACCCCTGCACCCACCCCTGCACCCTCCCCTGCCCCTCTCCCCATACCCCTACACCCACCCCAACCCTCCCCTGCCCCCCTCCCCCTATCCCTGCACCCACTCCAACCCTCCCCTGCCCCCCTCCCCCCTCCCCTGCCCCCCTTCCCCTACCCCTGCACCCACCCCAACCTTCTCCTGCCCTCGGGTACCCCCACTCCTCCCTCCACCCCTCGACAGTAAGACCCCCCACCCCCTGTACCCACCCCCACCCCTCTCTCCCCCCTTGACAGCTAGGGTTAGGGTCTCGTGTCCGTGTCTGTGTCTAGATAGCTAGGGCTAGGGTTAGGGTTTACCTGAGGAGGGTGGTTTCGTCGGAGGATGGAGGCGGCGAGGAGGGTGGCTTCGTCGGAGGAGGAAGGCGGCGAGGAAGGCTCCTTCGTCGGAGAAGGGAGGCTGGTCGCCGGAGGGAGGGGTCAACGGGCGAGCGGGGTCGCCGGGGGGAGAAGGGGGAAGGTGTCGCCGGAGGGAGGGGTCGCCGGAGGGGAGGGTTCGCCAGGGGGAGAGGGGAGATGTAAGCCCCTGATTTTCAAATTCATTTTTAATTAGTGCTAATTAATTTTTAATGTCATTTATAGCCTTAAATAATTATTAGGAATTTTTCTAGAATTTTTAAATGATTTTAAATGAGTTTTAAATACAAAAATACCATTTTGCAATTTCCTAAAATGTTTTAATTAAGTTTTGCAATTAATTAGATTGTTTAAATGTCGGTTTGCAATTTCCAAATTGTTGTATGCAAATTTTATTTGCACATAAACAGTGCGGGATGGGTTATGCAAATTTGATTTTGCATTTAAACGCTGGGAGGACCTATTTGTGATTTTCTAAACTCTAGGGGGTTTTCTACAAAAAGACCTAACCTAACCCTAATCGACGACCGCCTTTGCGCTGTCGTCGTCTCCGGCGATCCGCCCCAAACCCTAACCCTAATCCTAATTTCTAACCCAAAACCCACCGCCCTAGGATCCTATAAATAGCCCTGACCCCCCAGACCCTAACCCTAGACTCCCCGACCACCCACGACCACCACAAATCCCCGTCTTCCCCACTCTACTTCACCGAAACCCTAGCGCCGACGAACTCCTCGTCCAGCCCCCACGCCGAGTGCCACGACCCCCAACCACCCTCATCCGACTCGCCGCGCTGAGCCACGCCCAGCGCCACCGGTGCGCCACGTCGCCGACGTCTCCTCCGCCGCCCAGAGCCACCGAAACCCCCTACATCGATCGGACACGTAAGTAGCAAGTGTCAAACGTGTCGTGCGTGTCTCGTGTGCACACATAGGACTCGCCATGTCCTGACGAACGTGATGGTGAGTCTGGACACGAAGGAATCGACTCGTGCGTGTCGTGCTAGCCTAGGATACAAGACACCTGTGTCCCTAACTGTCATGACACAGGATTATTATTATTTTTTTATATGTATAAATAATTCAAAACCTGAAATAAATCTAAACCTAATCCTACCCTAACACAAGCCGTGGGCTGACCCCCTGGCCAGCCCGTCCTATTCTAAAACCACCCCCCCCCCCCGCTGGCTCAGGATCGAGCCCCCCTTTCCTTTCTGTTTTCTTTTCCTGTTTTCTTTTTCTTTTCTTTTTCTTTTTGTTTTATATATATATTTATATATATATATGTATATGTATATATATATTAGTATATATATATATATATATATGTATATACTGTATTTTACAGTATTTTATATATATGTATATATATTTTATAGTTAGTAAATTTTATATATATATGTATATATGTATACATTTTCATGTGTATATATATATTATTATATATACACTTTATTTTTAAGTGTTTTCTTATATATATATATATATATTTTGTGTGTATATATATATATATATATATATATATATATATATATATATACTTTATAAGTTAAGTATTTCCCTTATATATATATATATATGTACTTTTAAACATATGTATGGATATTTTTACTATACATAATTTTGCCTTATTAAAATATTAATATTTGTTTTGTACTTTTTACCAAATTATATTTTAGTGTATTTAAATTACTGCAACCATTTGGTGCCCAAGCCTAGCATGGGTATTTGGGCTCAAATGTGTTTTCACACATTCAAGACCTGTACAAGTCATATTGGACTTGATTCATGGCCTTGGGTCCTGTATTTGAACTTTGGTTCAAATTATATACATGGACAAAATACGCAGATAATTAATTATTGTGTGCATTGCTGTTTTTGATTTTCTAAAAATACTTAAATATTGCTAAAATTATGGAAAAATAGTTTTTAGATACTTTGTTAAGTTAGCTAATTTAGTATAATTTTTGTAGTATTTAATTTACTGTTTTGCCACTAGTTTGGCATATGAAACCAAAACCCACTTTCTGTATACTTAGGAAAACTGATTTTTATAAAATATTTGTACTGGATAATAAATTCCAGAAAAATTATAATAAATTTCTATGATTAATAAGGATCACTTTAGTACTTTACTTTAAGAAAAACTAGACTTTTTGCCTATCTCTAAAATTGTTAGAACACAATGATCTTTTGATTTATTTATTGATTAATTACGACTTGTAGCTTTTTGTGTTAATTGGAGTTTTAGTCGTATTGAACCACATCCCTCACTAGTGTAAAGACCCTAGAAAGTTAGTTAAAGTAGTGTGTCACCTCACATTGGTCTCCTATGCCCAAAATTATCTTTTGGCTAGGTGCCCAGTCACAAGTCGTGTCGCACCAGTTAGTGTTCTAGTATTTTGGCTTAGTGTAAAAGCTAAGTTATTGCATTTATTTCTACAGTGACGAGTTACTGGACATCCATAGCACTGTTATTGCAGCTTGTTTTGTTTTGCTTTGCTAGAGGCAAGTACTTTCTACGAACTTTACATGTTGTTACATAAATGAACTGCAAAACCCACCATGTTAAAAGCTGACCCTTGGGGTAGCAAGTTAAAACGTCACATGTTGTACTTTCCATTACTACCATGCTTAGAACAGTCTTGATGTATCTCTCACATGATTTAGAATATGGGTTATGGGGAAACTGTTAGTAGCGTACGTGATCATGCCCCCCTACTCGTACGTACGTACCGAGCAAGGTTGACATTTTATGTATACCTTGTCGTAGGCACATCAGCTGTATTTGTACGTATATACATCTATCGCTTGTTTTACTTGTACGTATGTACATTTTATTTACATTGTACCTCGGTACATTGTACATCTATTGACCGATCACGTACTTGCTACAGTTTTAAATATTACATATACATCTGTCTTTATGACATATGTGTCCTTGCCATGATAGACTATGTGATGCCATGCTTTCCAGTTATTCCTTTCATGTTCATTTCCATGTTTCATATGCTAGTTTGCTAGATTTAGTACTTGCTTCCGTCCTGACAGGATAACGTTGTAGGTGTCCTTACTGAGGAGGAGTTACTCTGCGACTCATACTATGGAGTTACTGCCGAGGACCCGGCTCTGCTTTACGAGGATGTTCCTGCGGGGAACCTCGTCTAGTTGTCTTTTGTTTACTTAGACTTTTGAGAGTAGACATGTATTAGACTACATCATTTTGTAACTGGACATGTATCCAGTTTTACATTTCAGTTCACTTGTACTTGGATATTTTACTATATACGACGACTTTTGTGTTTGGAGCATTTATGATTCTTCTTCACTTATAGAACTGTTAGTATATTTAGTCTTATCCTGTTGTCTTTAGAACAGCTTACTACGTTTTATCTCAACGTAGGCTGGACATGACTCGGCCTGGCCCAACAATTTGGGTAGCGGGTCGTGACATGTTTTGAGTGGTGGCCCATGCAGGTCCTGACTAAACTGTTTTGTTACGTTATTGTACCAAGCATGCCTGCAATTAGGAACTTAAGGTAATTAGACGACATTAGGAAAGACGCTTAGAACACTTAGAGGAATGCTAGGATTGCAACATAGGAAATACATCACATGTTTGCTATTATAATTAGATTTTCTTGCATATGATCACTTGCTTTAAATAAGTCCTTATAAGTCTTTTATGTGTAATTTAGATGGTGCTTACTCGTTCGTCCCAGTATGTTACCCCCGAGAATGGGGCCCTCCTTGTCCAGTCAGCTGACCGGTTGACTGATACACCTCCACCTACCACATTCCCCCACTCCACAGATCCACAGACCCAGATACCACCTTCCACATCCCAGGCCCGGCAGGACCCGATACTTCCACCACCCCCTATCACTATACCCACCCAGGCTTCCGTCACACTCGACGGGACCCAGCTGCTCACACTGATCCAGGGGTTCCTAACAACCCATCAGGAGCAGACTACCCTACTCCACCAGAGCATGAAGCGTTCTGAGGGACGTCCCGTGGTCCCACCACATGTAGAGCCACGGCAGAGAGCGGGGACAGTCAAGGACTTCATGGGTCTGAATCCCAAGGAGTTCTCAGGGACCGAGGACATAGTAGTAGCTGATGACTGGCTAGATTCTGTAGAGAGAAAGCTTCTGGGAGTTAGGATGCCGGATGACCTTCAGGTCGAGGCAGCAGGATTTTTGCTGATAGACTTAGCCGGAGTCTGGTTCAGGAATGAGCCGTTGTTCGCGAGAGGTAGAGCCACCTGGGACCAGTTCAAGACCCAGTTCAAGAAGAAATTCTTCTCGACCACTGCTAGAGTAGCCATGGGGCTACGATTCCAGAACATCCAGCAGGGGAACCGTTCTGTTGACGACTATGCGGGAGAGTTCAGTCGCTTGAGCCGTTTTGCTCCTAGTCTGGTTGCTGATCCAGAGGAGATGACCCGTAGGTTTTGCCATGGTCTAGTTCCAGACATTGGCATTCTTATAGTGGCAAACGGTACGACTGACTATTACCAGAGCCTAGAGTTAGCCCGGAGCATCGAGGAGCGTCTTCTGTCATGCAAGAGGCCGGCTCCTGTACATCATGAGGGACCGTCCAAGCGTCAGACTTTCCAGCAGAAAGCACCGGCGCCACCCCAGCAGACTTACCGTCCCTCTATACCACATCATCAGACCCCGCCAGTTCGAGCCCCGGGACCCCGTCAGCAGCAGCAGAAGGGAGTTATATGTTCTTTCTGCGGAAGACCAGGGTACGATTACTCCATCTGCAGGAAGAGGTTGAAGCAGTGCTTATTTTGTGGGTCTGCCACCCACATGATACGGGAGTGCCCAGTAGCGAAGACTAGAGGACCGCTCCCGACTCAGCAGCAGAGGTTCGGGCAGCATCTGCAGCAGCAGAAGGGACCTCAGGGGAGGGTTTATAGTCTAGCCATTGAGCCAGAGCCGGAGCAGGTTTCGGAGCCGGATTATTTAGCTGACGTCATCACAGGTCATGTTTATTTGCATACTTTTCTAGCTGTATGTTTGTTTGATTCTGGTGCATCTCATAGCTTCCTATCATTAGAGTTTATGCATAAACATCATCTAGTAGCTACATCTACTGCGGAGATTAGTAGAGTGAAGACGGAAGGAGGACCAGTGCCTATTAGATCTATCTATAGATGTTCTATTTTTATAGCCGGGAGAGAGTTCAGAGGGCAATTCTTTGTGATGCCGCTCCCCGGTTATGATATCATATTGGGGATGGACTGGCTTAGCTATGCCCATGCATATAGATTGCTATGAGGATAGTATTGTGTTCAGTCCCCCAGGCACAGCACCATTCAGTGTCAGGAGGACAGGGCCGGAGATCAGCCTAGAGCCGAACTGTTGTGCTACAGTCGGGGACGCAGCACCGCCACACCCTATCATTAGGGAGTTTATGGATGTATTCCCAGATGATCTTCCAGGACTTCCGCCTGACAGAGATGTGGAGTTCACTATAGATCTAGTGCCGGGTTCATCACCAGTATCCCGGGCTTGCTATAGAGTGAATCCCAAGGAGGCCATAGAGATGAAAGAGCAGATTGATGACCTGTCGAAAAAGGGTTTCATTCGATCCAGTGCTTCTCCATGGGGAGCACCAGTGCTCTTTGTACCTAAGAAGGATGGTACTGTCCGGTTGTGTATTGATTACCGGGCCTTGAATGCCATCACTATCAAGAACAAATATCCTCTGTCCAAGATAGATAATTTGTTCGACCAATTGAGCGGGGCGAAGGTGTTTTCCAGGATAGATTTGAGATCCGGGTACCACCAGGTGAAGGTTAGGCCAGCAGACATCCAGAAGACGGTGTTCAACACGAAGTACGGGCAGTACGAGTTTCTGGTGATGCCATTTGGTCTCACAAATGCGCCAGCTGTCTTTATGAACTTGATGAATAAGACATTTCACCAGTATCTGGATAAGTTCGTCGTAGTATTTATCGACGACATCCTGATATACTCGAAGACGCCGGAGGAGCATGCAGAGCACTTACGGATAGTTTTAGGGATTCTGAGGCAGGAGAGATTGTTTGCCAAATTGCCGAAGTGCGAGTTCTTTTTAGACCGAATGGAGTTTCTCGGCCATGTAGTCACTGGAGATGGAATCTCGGTGGATCCCAGGAAGATTGCTGTAGTTGAGACGTGGAAGGCTCCGACGTCAGTTTCAGAGATCAGGAGCTTTCTGGGTTTAGCAGGCTATTACAGAAAGTTCGTCCAGGACTTTGCTAGGATAGCTGAACCCATGACGAAGCTGACGCGGAAGGACGCAGAGTACATCTGGTCAGAGGACTGTCAGGCGGCATTTGAGGAGCTGAAGAGGAGGCTGACGACCGCTCCAGTTCTGACTTTACCTTCAGGTTCTGGAGGTTTCACCATATACAGCGATGCTTCTGGGAAGGGGCTAGGATGTGTTCTACAGCAGCATGGAAAAGTAATTGCTTATACATCTAGGCAGTTGCGCACTCATGAGAGGAATTATCCTACCCATGACCTCGAGTTAGCTGCGGTGATCTTTGCACTCAAGTTATGGAAACATTACTTATACGGAGAGCGTGTGGAAATCTTTACTGACCACAAAAGCTTGAAGTATGTGTTCACGCAGAAAGAGCTGAATATGAGGCAAAGATGATGGTTGGAGTTGATGAAGGACTTCGACATCGATTTACAGTATCACCCCGGGAAGGCAAATGTGGTGGCAGATACGCTGAGCAGGCATCCGATGGCATGGTACCTGATGATTGATCGGCATTTGCGGGAGGATCTGGAGAAGCTCGGTATTGAGCTAGTTCGGCCAGGATCAGTGATACAGATGATGGCGCTTGACATTCAGTCAGGTTTAATGGAGCAGATCCGGGAGGCACAGTCTACAGATGAGAGTCTTCGCAGACTTCGACCCCAGGCATTAGCTGGATTGCTGGATGACTTCACTATAGCAGAGGATGGATCCCTAAGGCATGGCAGCCGATTGTACGTGCCGAAGGGAGATCTAGTAGAGGCAGTATTGCAGGAGGCGCACCGATCGAGATATTCTATTCACCCTGGTGCTAATAAGATGTACCGTGACTTGCGGGAACATATTTGGTGGCACGGGATGAAGAGGGATGTATCGCATTTCATCTCGAGATGCCTAGTTTGCCAGCAGGTCAAGGCGGAGCGTCAGAGGCCAGCTGGTTTGTTGCAGCCGTTATCCATTCCTGAGTGGAAGTGGGAACATATTACGATGGACTTCGTTTCAGGGCTTCCTCGTTCCCAAGGAGGGAAGGATGCCATCTGGGTCATCGTAGACAGGCTGACGAAGTGTGCGCACTTCATACCCTTCAAGGTGGGGCTTTCCACCGAGAAGTTGGCGGAGCTATACATGCAGCAGATAGTTCGCCTACACGGAGTGCCGGTGAGCATCGTGTCAGACAGAGACAGCAGATTCACATCCCACTACTGGAGGAGCTTGCAGGAGGAGTTGGGCAGTAGGCTCAAGTTCAGTACGACGTACCACCCGCAGACAGATGGGCAGTCCGAGAGGACGATACAGACGCTGGAGGATATGCTGAGGACTTGCGTGCTGGACTTCGGAGGATCATGGGAGAGCCATCTGCACTTGGTAGAGTTTTCATACAACAACAGCTACCAGGCCAGTATTGGTATGTCTCCTTTCGAGGCGCTATATGGACGACGATGTCGCACACCGCTCTTTTGGGATGATGTCGGAGACAGAGTTATGCTTGGGCCAGAGATGATTACGGATGCAGCAGAGAAAGTCGGGATGATCAGAGACAGGCTCAGAGTAGCTCAGGACAGGCAGAAATACTGGGCTGATGCTAGTCGCAGGCCGATGGAGTTCGCAGACGGTGATATGGTGCTAGTAAAGATATCACCTACTAGAGGGACGATCCGGTTCGGACGAGGAGGGAAGTTGAGCCCCAGATACATCGGGCCGTTCGAGGTGCTTGGCAGGATCGGAGAGGTAGCTTACAGGGTTGCACTTCCACCCAATCTAGCAGGAGTTCACGACGTCTTTCACGTATCTCAGCTGAGGAGATATGTTCGAGACCCCAGTCATGTGCTAGATCATTCAGAGTTGGAGGTCGGACCGAGCCTTACAGTTTCTGAGCAGCCAGTGGAGATATTAGACCGGAGAGAGAAGAGGCTGAGGAACAAGGTTATACCCCTAGTGCGAGTAGCTTGGAGCCGTCACTCCCCAGGTGAATCTACTTGGGAGAGAGAGTCGGACATGAGGGAGAGATACCCTTACTTGTTCGATCCAACCGCTGCGAAGGAACCACCCGTTCCCGCTTGATACCTTAGAGGTTAGTTTCGATTGCAGCCTTAGTCTTTTTGTTGCATTACTTGCTATGTTAGATTATTGTCGGGTCTTCAATACTTGTGAATTTCGAGGACAAAATTTTTCAAGGAGGGAAGACTTGTAAGCCCCTGATTTTCAAATTTATTTTTAATTAGTGCTAATTAATTTTTAATGTCATTTATAGCCTTAAATAGTTATTAGGAATTTTTAGGAATTTTTCTAGAATTTTTAAATGATTTTAAATGAGTTTTAAATACAAAAATACCATTTTGCAATTTCCTAAAATGTTTTAATTAAGTTTTGCAATTAATTAGATTATTTAAATGTCGGTTTGCAATTTCCAAATTGTTGTATGCAAATTTTATTTGCACATAAACAGTGCGGGATGGGTTATGCAAATTTGATTTTGCATTTAAACGCTGGGAGGACCTATTTGTGATTTCCTAAACTCTAGGGGGTTTTCTACAAAAAGACCTAACCTAATCCTAATCGACGACCGCCTTTGCGCTGTCGTCGTCTCCGGCGATCCGCCCCAAACCCTAACCCTAATCCTAATTTCTAACCCAAAACCCACCGCCCTAGGATCCTATAAATAGCCCTGACCCCCCAGACCCTAACCCTAGACTCCCCGACCACCCACGACCACCACAAACCCCCGTCTTCCCCACTCTACTTCACCGGAACCCTAGCGCCGACGAACTCCTCGTCCAGCCCCCACGCCGATTGCCACGACCCCCAACCACCCTCATTCGACTCGCCGCGCTGAGCCACGCCCAGCGCCACCGGTGCGCCACGTCGCCGACGTCTCCTCCGCCGCCCAGAGCCACCGAAACCCCCTACATCGATCGGACACGTAAGTAGCAAGTGTCAAACGTGTCGTGCGTGTCTCGTGTGCACACATAGGACTCGCCGTGTCCTGACGAACGTGATGGTGAGTCTGGACACGAAGGAATCGACTCGTGCGTGTCGTGCTAGCCTAGGATACAAGACACCTGTGTCCCTAACTGTCAGGACACAGGATTATTATTTTTTTTATATGTATAAATAATTCAAAACCTGAAATAAATCTAAACCTAATCCTACCCTAACACAAGCCGTGGGCTGACCCCCTGGCCAGCCCGTCCTATTCTAAACCCCCCCCCCCCCCCCCCCCGCTGGCTCAGGATCGAGCCCCCCTTTCCTTTCTGTTTTCTTTTATGTTTTCTTTTTCTTTTTCTTTTGTTTTATATTTTTTTTTTTTTTTATATATATATTTATATATATATGTATATGTATATATATATTAGTATATATATATGTATATACTGTATTTTATATATATGTATATATATTTTATAGTTAGTAAATTTTATATATATATGTATATATGTATACATTTTCATGTGTATATATATATTATTATATATACACTTTATTTTTAAGTGTTTTCTTATATATATATATATATATATATATATATATATATATATATATATATATATATATATATATATGTTTGTGTATATATATATATATATATATATATATATATATATATATATATATATATATATATATATATACTTTATAAGTTAAGTATTTCCCTTATATATATATATATGTACTTTTAAACATATGTATGGATATTTTACTATACATAATTTTGCCTTATTAAAATATTAATATTTGTTTTGTACTTTTTACCAAATTATATTTTAGTGTATTTAAATTACTGCAACCATTTGGTGCCCAAGCCTAGCATGGGTATTTGGGCTCGTGTTTTCATACATTCAAGACCTGTACAAGTCATATTGGACTTGATTCATGGCCTTGGGTCCTGTATTTGAACTTTGGTTCAAATTATATACATGGACAAAATACGTAGATAATTAATTATTGTGTGCATTGCTGTTTTTGATTTTCTAAAAATACTTAAAGTATTTCTAAAATTATGGAAAAATAGTTTTTAGATACTTTGTTAAGTTAGCTAATTTAGTATAATTTTTGTAGTATTTAATTTACTGTTTTGCCACTAGTTTGGCATATGAAACCAAAACCCACTTTCTGTATACTTAGGAAAACTGATTTTTATAAAATATTTGTACTGGATAATAAATTCCAGAAAAATTATAATAAATTTCTATGATTAATAAGGATCACTTTAGTACTTTACTTTAAGAAAAACTAGACTTTTTGCCTATCTCTAAAATTGTTAAAACACAATGATCTTTTGATTTATTTATTGATTAATTATGACTTGTAGCTTTTTGTGTTAATTGGAGTTTTAGTCGTATTGAACCCCATCCCTCACTAGTGTAAAGACCCTAGAAAGTTAGTTAAAGTAGTGTGTCACCTCACATTGGTCTCCTATGCCCAAAATCATCTTTTTGGCTAGGTGCCCAGTCACAAGTCGTGTCGCACCAGTTAGTGTTCTAGTATTTTGGCTTAGTGTAAAAGCTAAGTTATTGCATTTATTTCTACAGTGACGAGTTACTGGACATCCATAGCACTGGTATCGCAGCTTGTTTTGTTTTGCTTTGCTAGAGGCAAGTACTTTCTACGAACTTTACATGTTGTTACATAAATGAACTGCAAAACCCACCATATTAAAAGCTGACCCTTGGGGTAGCAAGTTAAAACGTCACATGTTGTACTTTCCATTACTACCATGCTTAGAACAGTCTTGATGTATCTCTCACATGATTTAGAATATGGGTTATGGGGAAACTGTTAGTAGCGTACGTGATCATGCCCCCCTACTCGTACGTACGTACCGAGCAAGGTTGACATTTTATGTATACCTTGTCGTAGGCACATCAGCTGTATTTGTACGTATGTACATCTATCGCTTGTTTTACTTGTACGTATGTACATTTTATTTACATTGTACCTCGGTACATTGTACATCTATTGACCGATCACGTACTTGCTACAGTTTTAAACATTACATATACATCTGTCTTTATGACGTATGTGTCCTTGCCATGATAGACTATATGATGCCATGCTTTCCAGTTATTCCTCTCATGTTCATTTCTATGTTTCATATGCTAGTTTGCTAGATTTAGTACTTGCTCCCGTCCTGACAGGATAACGTTGTAGGTGTCCTTACTGAGGAGGAGTTACTCTGCGACTCATACTATGGAGTTACTGCCGAGGACCCGGCTCTGCTTTACGAGGATGTTCCTGCGTGGAACCTCGCCTAGTTGTCTTTTGTTTACTTAGACTTTTGAGAGTAGACATGTATTAGACTACATCATTTTGTAACTGGACATGTATCCAGTTTTACATTTCAGTTCACTTGTACTTGGATATTTTACTATATACGACGACTTTTGTGTTTGGAGCATTTATGATTCTTCTTCACTTATAGAACTGTTAGTACATTTAGTCTTATCCTGTTATTTTTAGAACAGCTTACTACGTTTTATCTCAACGTAGGCTGGACATGACTCGGCCTGGCCCAACAATTTGGGTAGCGGGTCGTGACAGGAGAGCGGGAAGAAAAATTTTGGGTGAAAATTTTGTGATTTCGACCGGGCCAGGAATCCTATATGAAATACAACAGCGACGCATAAATTATACGTCGCTAAACGTCGCAATACAGCGACATAAAATGGACGTCCATCGCAAAATGTTGCCCATCAGCGACGTAACTTATACTACATCGCTGAACGTCGCTACACAGCGACGGACAGCGACGTGTAGCACAAGAAGTCGCTATCTGCAATTATCAGCGACGGGTATTTCCGTCGTCGCTAATATACGTCGCTATTTTAGCATATTTTAGTAGTGGCTTTCCACTTAGAGCATTTCTTGCATTTAAAAGAAACGTGATTGTCCATGCTACTAGAAGTAAAATCCTCTTTATCGGAGAAGGAGGAGGAATACGATGCCATAGAAAAATTAACAAGGATCTACTCTAAGGATGTTAAGCCTAACAAAAGAGTCCTTGCTCTGATACCAATTAAAGGAACCCTAGAGGGGGGTGAATAGGGTCAAGCTAACTAATCAAGTACTTAGCACAAGTTAATGGGCAATTTAAAAATATAAGTGCAAGAGAAGAAGCAACAACAATACCGACACACGATATAACCTAGTATCCTCCCAAGGGGCACTCCAGTCTCAGAACTCTCTCCGGCTTTAATCCACTATTTGAGTAAATAGTTACACACGAGTTTGGATCCGAAGAACTCGCCAACTTCTTACACGAGAGCTTTAGTCCGAAGGCCTCTCCGACTTCAACCGAGAGTTTGGATACGAAGACTCTCCAACTTCAACCTTTCACAATAGGTTTTGACCTCCTTATACAACAAGATGAAGATCTTACTTTTCAACTCAATAACTCTAACATAATTTGTGGATGGCAAATGAAAGCTTTGTAGAGTTGTTTGTGGATATGCTTTGGTGGTTTAGAAATTTTTAGGCTCAAAGAATCAACCTTGAATGAAGGGATTCAAGGCTATTTTTAACCAAAGCATTGAAAAGAGCTCAAAGGCAAATTTTTAGTCAGCGATCGTTATACCGTCGGTACGAACCGGTATACCGGTCTGAAATTACAACGGCTAGAAATATAGCCGCTGGGATCATTAAATGTTAGAAATTCGATTGCTGGATTTTCAACGTTAATAAATCGGTATATCGTCGGTATAGATCGGTATTCCGTCGGTATGCCGATTTCGTAGACAGAAACTTTCTGTGAACAAAATCGGTATACCGTCGGTATAGACCGGTATACCGTCGGTATGCCAATTTTTATCTGAAAATGATCCTGGGCTAATTTCTACCCTAGCTTTCCATTTTTTCATAAATTTCTTGTGTTTATAATTATTCCTAAGACTCATTACAAACTCCAAAAATACTGTAGCAGGTGCAGGCTTCTTCAGAGTCTTGAAATGATGATGGCATGGCTTGGCTTCTTCCTTTGATAGGTGCTGGCTTTTTTCCTTGGCGGCAGCTGTCCAAAGATATCCAGTTTGTAAAAACTGAATACCTTTCGGGGACTTCACCCCTAAACCTCCGACGAGGGATGCTGTCCCCTCGACTCTCATCCGCTGACCGAGCAGCAGAACCCCCGAGTGCTTGGCTCCGGAGATGTCGTCGGGTAATTTAGAGAAATCTTGTGGGATCCATCATCTTTGGCCCACCATAATTTTTTTATTGCATATGTCCACATTAATCTTGCTTATTACTTTTCTGCATGTACATGTTAGACGAACAATGCAATATACATAGTAGCAAGTATGATAAGTTTAATGCACATTAGGACAATCCTGAGTTTAAGTATAAGTGCTAAGGTGATAGCATAAATATTAGTGATATCATAATGATTAAACTTAATTGAATGACCACAATCAAAAACATAATTTTGATTTTGGCAACCCGATTAAATTTAAGATAGATAAGCTTATATCACTAATATGTAAACCAATAGGCACAAATCACCAAAGGTATAAGTATAAGTAGAAATGCTATAGCGATAGTATGAAGATTAGTGATAATGAAATGCTAAACTTAACATATTAACCATATTCAAAAACATGACACAATCATTGGGCCAACATTACGTAAACCTATTAAGCAACTGAATAAGGCAATTGACTAAATTAACTCAAGGCAACTAGACTTAAGTCTAGCCCAATTTAAAATTAAACCAATCTAAGCCATCAAATTACCATAAGGACAACTATAATCTAATTCAAGGTCTATCCAGCTAAGATCACTAGATTTAAGGGACAATTTCCATTTAATCATAAGCAGCCCATGTCAAATCCAACCAAATGACTAAGTCATTAATGTAATTCTTAATCCCAAATAATAAGTCTAGTCTAAGTTACAACTCATTTGACTTCCATTATTGATTATTCAAGTCTTCCAACCCCAATCTATATTGAAGAAGAAAAACTCTTCCAAAGTTTATTTGATCAAAACAAACTGAAATTAGTCAAAAAGTAAAGTCTCACAAACATAAGTTCTACTCGAATATGGAACACTATTTATTTTACTTAGCTAAATACACTAGACCGCAAATTTCATTTATAGTGAGTCTCTTGATTGAATTTTGAGCTGCGCCAACATATTATTGTTTGCCATAAAAAAAATCAAAGACAGGTATTACAGAACACTTAAATTGATTACAAACTCGCTTGTACAAAAAAAAAACCTAGAAAACAATCTAGGTACAATTGTTTAGTTTTGATTCTGGGGGTGACGGTGGAGGCTCGGGAAAGTGCTATAAATTTTGCCTTACTCCGTGGACTATCTGACGCAGTCTATAGATCTTGGAAAAATTGCTTTCTTGAAGGTTGCCAGCCTTTTACAAGGGTATGGCATCCTGCTATTTATAATAGAATGTATGTTGAGCCACATAGATGGCATGTTGCTACGTGGCTGACTGGCATACGAAGACCCGGTCTTTGGCTACCATATGTCGATTTGTTGGGATTTTGTTGCATCAAATCTGGGTAGTTTAGGACTTGGTCAGATTGCCACGCGTCCTGTCGCAGTAATCACTTTTTTTTAACCGCATAAATCTCTCAGCTTTCGACCATGTGGGACTGCATGAGCCTCATGCGGCTTAAGTCGTAAACTTTCTTAGTCCAGACATAGCTTAAGGATTTAAGCCGCATAGATTCTGTATTTTGGCCGTATGAAGTTTGTAGACTTTGGGGCCACATATGTCTGAGCCACATAAGGTTCATGCTGCTTAGATGACACTCCTTCTGGCCACATGAAGGCGTACGAACCCTGCTTTTGGACGACGTCTCACGTCTTATCTTTTTGTTGAAGTGTTAGAGCTGTCATTTTTATCAGGACTTGTCAGCTTTATCAGACGAATTTCTCCTCTTGGCCGCATATCTTCCTTCTGCAGCTGGTTGTCGACGGGCCGCATATGTCATTGAACCAGTCATACGACTTTTCTTTATGCGGACCTGTTTGGCCCAAAGTACCTATGCAGTAATTTATAATCTGCATAAATCCCATATTTTTTATGCTTCTACAAGACCCCCTTTAAAGTTTTTAAATTACAAATTTGGAATACTTTGAATAAGAAGCATGGAAATATGTCAAGCAGCAGGGAGTCTTGAGTTTGTAGCAAATTTTTCGAACTGCAGAGAGATCTTGAGTCACAGAAAAATCCTGAGCCGCAGAACAAATCTTGAGCCGCAGGAACACTTCGACCCGCATAGAGTCCGCCAGCTGTCACTGCTGCATTTAATTTTCTTGATTCGGTTGTGGATCTCTTTTCGAGATAAAGCTGATGGTTACTGGGGATAAAAGTCCCCAAACGTCAATATTATCTTTAATGATCTCGAGAACCGAAGAGACGCTCGACGGTTATTAGGGATAAAGTCCCCAAACGCCATCCTTTGTAGCCTCCCTTCCCAGAATTTTTAAAATATTTTTTATTATTTATTTGATTTAAATAGTTATTTTAGAATTTTTATAAATAATTATTTAAATAGTTTTTATGGTAGATGATTTTAGCCATGGTTGAGTTTTGAAGTAATAAACGACTAGGAATCATGGTACGGATAGTGCAGTGGCGTGCTTTGACTAGTGTTTAGCCATGGTAGAGGAATGCCGAGCCATAGGAGTGTTCTAACTGGAAAAACCAAGCCAAGTTATAGCACGACCAATATAAATAAGTTTAATTAATTATTTTTAGACTTATTGACTTTGCAGGAACCCAGTTGAACCAAGTTAGTTCGAACTGGGCCGAACCAAATCCAAGCCCAGGTAGGCATGTAGTGGGACCAAGTACGGCCTTGTAGACATGTTCCGTAAGTGCAAGTATTTTTGTATATATTTTTGGAATTGACAAATATTTACTAAGAATATTTATTATAGGTAGATTATAGGTATTATTATTATTAAATAGAGTTTTACAAAATTTGTCTGATCTTCTGGAGGCAGATAAGTAGTGTGTATGTTGTATCGTCAGAAACGACTTTTGGGCTATTTAATTGTTATTAGGATTTTTTATTATCTTTAAATACTACCTTGTTGTTGTTAATTGTTAACGAATTATATTTATTAAATCATTTATTATAATGATATATATATATATATATATATATATATATATATATATATATATATATATATATATATATATATATATATATATATATATATATATATATATATATGTGTGTGTGTGTGTGTATATAGATTATATATGTGGATATATATATATATATATATATATAAATATATATATATATATATATGTGTGTGTGTGTGTGTATGTGTGTGTGTGTGTGTGTGTGTGTGTGTGTATGTATATATATGCATATATATAATATATGTGTGTACGTATACGTGTATATAACTATATACATAGGTGTATGTGAAGGTATATATAAAATATATTATATTGTATAGGTGTATATGTGTGCTTATATATAAATATATATTATGTATAGATGTATACGTGTATATATATTATATAATTAAAAATATATATATATATATTATATAATTATTATATAGGTGTTGTGTATAAATAAATATATGTGTATATGAGTGTATATATATATGTATATGTACATAGGTAATTACATAAATATGTAAATATATATATATAATAATAGCAAAAAAACTAAGCAAAGAAGAGCAATAGCATAGAGCAGCAAGGGGGGGCCCAAGACAGCCCACACCCAAGCTGTACCCATGCAGCAACCCAAATCTTTCCCAACCTAGCAAAGCAGCAATGGAATAGCCCAACTGAACCAGCCTAGCCTTCGGCCCAGGCCCAGGCCAGCCTAAACCCAGCCTGACTAATCCCACACCCGAGCGGAACTATGTTTCCCCCCACTCGATCTTTGTTGTTCGGCAAGACTATTTATAGTCGAGCGAAGAGATGACTAATAAACCCTAACACCAGACCCACCCCCAGCCCCCAGGTGACGGCATGCACCCTTGGATGGTCGTGCACGGCCACGCGGGTCGCCGGAGCCGGCCACAGGGTGCGATCCAGAACAGAGCAACGCGACAACAGTGCAGCCTCGAGTACTACTTCGCGGCAGGATCTCGCGATGCTTGATCGCCCGTTTCAAGATTCGTCTCCTCTGGTATGTAGACTACATGTACGGCTTTCCTTCCCTTCAATTCGTTCATAATCCCGATGACCAGAACCCTAGGAAAGTCGAGTCAAACCTCGACAAAAAAAGTGCCAATACACTCTATTTTTGGCTGTCAGACCACCAACTTCAAAGACTATTTCTAATTGCCTATTGATGTTTTCTTTAAAAAGTAATTTAAAACAGTTGGATACAACCTATAGGGCTTTCCAAAGGTTTTTGTAGAATCGAATTTCATTGATTGTACGTCGAGAAATTCGACTCCCAAAACTGACAAAAAACTGTTTTCAAAAATAGTAAAAAACAATAAAATCCATCTACACGACGTGCGTCCCGCCATTCCGGGCGACGTGGTCGCGAACCGAAAGCATCGAAAGGTGTGTAATGGCTTTGTGGTCGTGTGGGCTTTGACGAAATTCAAATTGGTCGCGTGTGCGCGACGAATTTGATGCGTATCCGTCGGAATCGCCCCGTATCCGTACAATGCAAATTCAGTCATAACTTTGTGTGCGCCCGTCAGATCGAGACGAAACTTGTGCCAACAGGACTGTATCATTTTTCTGGTCCTGTATGCCAAGTTTGGTCTGATTCTGAGACAGTTGAATCGGAACGCCGTTTTGCGGTCCCCACGGTACGATTCAACGGGCAATTTTGTGCATGGCCCCTCGAAATCTAAAATTGGACATACCGTTGGGTTCGTATCATCAAAATAAATTCGTAGGCATATAGTTTGACGACTTTAGAGACCATTGACTCTGACACACTTTTTGGTGCAAAGCGGGTCCAACGACGGACATCGTTTTTGCCCAAAATTACCGTTTTGCCCCTCTGTCTAGAATTGGACTTAAGGACAGGCAATCCTAGCTAATTTGAGTATTCTGAGAATGTTGGTAACATTTATTTCAGCTTTCGGAGACAGTTGTGATGACTTGGACTTTCTAACTTGTGATTGGCGATACATTGTTGGTTCTCCGTGCAACCCCCAGGCAAGTATACCTTGCCAACTTGTACAGTATAATTTATATGCATGTTCATCATCTCGCTGTGGTTCTTTTCCTTACATTCGTGATTGCTTTTTTTCATGTCTTGTACACTTGTCCTGTTAGGGTTTTACTTTACACGTTTCTAGTTTCTTGTTCCTTTTCAGTTATGATGTTTTCTACCTGTTACACTGTGTTAGTCTCATATGTACTGCTTGATAGAGTTGTCTAGTCCTACACCACGATTCTCTCGACTTGATTATAGCTTGACTTGACTTGACATGACTTGAGTAGGACTTGACTTTGACATTCTATAGATTGGGAGTACTTACCTTGACTACGGCTATAGGATTTTATACTAGGATTGGCTACTGTCTTGGTTGTGAGTACTTGCCTTGACTACGATTGAGACACTATAGATTGTGAGTACTTGCCTTGACTGCAGTCTATAGCTTTGACCTATTAGCCCTTTCTAGTATGGCATGCCAGTGTCTTAGGATCCTTGTGTTTAGATCTTGTGTCTTGGTTCATTTAGTCTCGTGGGATATCCTTGATTGTTTCTCACTTCTTTGTATATTTGTACTGTTACATTTTGGCTTGTATATTATGTATCTTGTTAGACCTCTGAGGAGCTGATGATCTCTTCAGGTTTAGCGACTGCGTGGAGTTAGTTAGTAGAGCGGGATGGTAGAGGATTGCGATTCCAGATACAGGTATTTGCTTGTGATATTTCTTTATTATCCTTTCATACTTTACATTCAGTACCATGATATATTCTGCTTACTTTATGGACTCATATCATTCTTAGAGTCTAATCGGACAATGTGCTAATCGGCTACAGACCATGACCCATAATTGTTTATTCTTATTTATATGATTTATGTGGATTAATATATAGTTTATATTAGACATGATACCCTACTCTGGATAGCTTATACGTACTCGAGTTGGGCTGGAGTCCGCTCGATATATAGCTGGCTTGCTCACGAACTCGCGTCCGAAAATCGGGTGCGGGTCATGACATCCTTATCCTTAATGATCTCGAGAATCGAAGAGTCTCTTTTCAGCAACTCTATAAATCGGAGTCATTCAGAGAGAGATTTTCCTCTTTCACCTTCTCCTCCTTCGACTTCATCATACTTTCTGCTATGGCTCTAAAAAGTTTCCAGGTCGACTGCTGCGGCAGCCAAAGGGAAGAGAGTTGCTTCTCCGTCGTGAGCTACAGACGCTCTTTCCATTCATTCCGACATGCAACCTCGTCTCAAGAGTAAGGATGGTGAGCAGACGATGACTGAAATTTTGAATAGCCATAGCACATATTTTCATGCACGGGCCTGTCATATACTGCTTCTGCTTTTAGCCTGGTCGGTGCATACCCTATCTTATTTGGACCATATGTGTTCTGTATGATAGTGCCGCATGGACTGAGCCGCATGACCGCTGCTCATTCGAACTTGGACCGCATAAGTTCCTCAAGATTGAACTATATGAACATTTTATGACTGAGCCACATAGGTGTCGCGTGAGCACTTTATGATCGAGCCACATGAATACTGTAAGGCTGGGTCGCATGATTGCCTCGTGACTGATCCGCACGAGTATTGGGCTGCGTGAGTTTTTCATGACTGAGCCACATAAGCACCTTATAATTGAGCTGCATGAACATGACTGAGCCGTATAAATGTTGCATGAGTACTTCATGAAGCCGGCCTCATGACTTTGGGCTGCATGAGTTCTATTTTGGCTGGGCCACATAACTGGCTAGACCGCATAACAGAGTTCTTTGTTTTCTTGGTGCTAAATCCTTTTTTTTCTATATTTTTGTAGGGATCTGTCTAGCGAACTTCTCCAGGACCGGTGTTGGCGATGGAGTAAAAATACAACATTATGGTGCCTACATCAGACAACACAAAACTCCTCATGCTTCGGAAGAGTTTTTCCTACGCCTTTTTGGCATACACATCAAACAACTCAGGACTCTTCATGCTTCGGAAGAGTTTTTCTTAGGTGGTAGGAAGGGCCTTTATAACTCGGAGAGTTGGACGGTGGTCAGGTGTTGTTATGAACGTCCTGCCTTCACGGCTCTCCAAGTAGGCGAAACCACCATCAGGGACCATGTTTTGAAGGTATGGTCCTTCGGGGGAGCGGGGCTAAGGCATCCGCAATACGAAGGGGAGGATAGCATGCTATATTTGCCCTCCTCCAGGCAACTCCTTGGGGACAATAGCTTTGTTTGCTTCTCAGCAGTAAAACATGACTTCCTTAGAGGGCCACGAAACTGCTTGAAGATGAAGTGTTGTCAAACCAAACTATATATTGCCAGATTTTCCTTTCTTTGCTTTCTGTTGTCGATATAGTCCTATGAATTAACTGATCTTGAATAAGCAGAGTATGTTCACTCCATTCTTTATTTGTGGTATTTTGTAGTGTTTGTACTAGAGGGCTTAATACAGGATTTGTATTTGATAAAGAAAATCCTACTGGGGAACTTTTGTGGACCTATTGCCCATTTGTGCATCTGGAAATACGAGCAAATAGATTTGAATGATATTTTGTGGACCTACTACTTTTTGGTACACCGGTGGTACGAGTAGTAGATTAGGGTAATTTTTATGGACTTATTACCATTTTTGTGTACTGGCGACACGAGTACTGATAATAAGTGGAAAGAAAACTAACATATTTACTCAGAAGTAATGAGGACGTGTCAAAACAAAGCCTTCCCACTCAGAGGTAATAAGGACATGGTAGGAGGAGACCAAATGGGGGTACACAGAACAACTCAGAGGTGTTATTAACGTGGAAGTTCTATGTATTGGATGAGTTACTTGTGATGGACGGGAAAACAACTCAGAGGTAATATGGACATGGTTATTTTTTTATATTGGAGAATTTTGTGGACCTATTACCCTTTTTGTGTACTGACAGTACGAGTAATAGATTAGGATAAGTTTTGTGGACCTATTACCCTTCTGCGCACTGGTGGTGTGGGTAATAGATTTTGAGACAAACTCCTGGAAGAGAAAAGCTATGACCAGAAAGTTCATAGATATGACCAAGGGATGAGATATGAATTCATTCGGAGTAGTCAGAGAGTAAGTTCAGTGGTACCTGAGGGTACATAACTCAACAATCTGGAAGATTTGACGTCGGAGTGTAAGTTCAGCGATACCAGAGGGTATATAACTCACAATCTAAGGGATAGTTGGAAGTTGTCGTTTAGACATAGTATTTCTTGAGGAACTTTCTATTGATGGGCATCATAAGCAAGTCTCCATTTTGTTTTACGAGACTGTACGCACCGTTGGAGAATACGGTCTCGATGATGAACGGACCCTCCCATTCAGGCTAGAATTTATTGGGGGTCTTGTGAGTCATGACCATTGGTCTACGAATAGCCAAGACAAGATCGCCAACTTGGAATATTCTCTGTTTGACTTTCTTGTTGAAAGCCCGAGAGATGCGCGCTTGGTAGAACTCTATGCTTTGTTGAGCTTGTAAACGCTTCTCATCTAATTCTTCCAACTCTTGCAGCCGTTGGCGGTAGTTATCGTCCGCCGTTAACCGGTAGGTAAGGGCCACTCGAAGTGAGGGGATCTGAGTCTCCAATGGGAGGACTGCCTCGCTCCCGTAAACCAAGAAGAATGGTATATTTCCTATAGTCGTCTGAATTATCGTACGATACGCCCATAAGCACTCGCCAAGCTTTTTATTCTCGTCGCGTTTGTTTGCAGACACAAACTTTTTGAGGAGCTTGATTATGGTTTTGTTGAAAGCTTCAGCCAGACCGTTGGCCGATGGGTTATATGTTGTCGAGGCCATGTTCTGACTCCGATTTTGTCACAAAATCGATAAAAAAATGTGGCTTGCGAACTGCGGACCATTATCGTGAATAATCTTTCGGGGCAGTCCAAAATGGTAGCTGACATGATGTTTTATGAAGCTAATCACGTTCGATGTCTTAACCTCTGCCAACAGAACAGCTTTTGCCCATTTGGAAAAGTAATCGGTGATTGCAAGTATGAACCGATGACCTCTAGACGACGGCGGGGTGATTGGCCCAATGATGTCCATTCCCCATGCTTCAAATGGCCAAGAGGCCACTGTCGGATGCAAGAATTCAGATGGCAGGTGTATGAAATCTGTATGAATCTGGTAAGCCTTGTACTTCTTTGCATAATCAACCGCATCTGCTACTACTGTAGGCCAGTAATAACCCATCCGGCGGAGACGATCTTGTAATTTCGGGCCAGGTTGGTGAGACCCGCAAGTGCCGTCATGAGCTTCACGTAAGGCTTCTTTGGCTTCTGCATTTGACAGGCATCTTAATAGTAGCCCGTCATAGGATCGTTGATATAATATTTTTGTCTCCGTATCGTAGAAGAATCTGAGGGAGCGTCTTCTGATTGAAGTTGCTTCCTTCACATTCTCTGGCAGAATTCTACAGACTGCAAAGTCGATGAGCGGGCGTCTCCAATCTTGTATGTCGTTGGTTACCTGGGCGGAGTAACTCATACCCAGTTGTAGATTGTTCCTGGGCAGACCAGTTCATGGCCTATTATGTCGACTAGATGATGAGTGTTATTTGGAAGCGCCAAGGAAGCGGTGAGACCTGCTAGGGCATCGGCTTCGATATTTTAGAGCCTAGGAACGTGCTCTATAAAGAACCCCTCCAAGATTGTTATGATGGCAATTGCTGTCTGATAACAGGAAATCAGGTCCTCGTTGCGAACCTCGTATGAACCTCAAATCTGGTTAACAACCAACTGTGAGTCACCATATGCTTCCAGGTACCTGATCCCCACTTCTTTTGTGAGTTAGAGCCCGATGACTAGAGCGTTATATTCAGCTACGTTGTTCGAACAGGGTTCTGTAAGAGAATATGCCCGATTGACTACTAGTCCAGAGGAAGAAATTAATACCACCCCGACTGCAGCGACGATATTACCTTGTGGCCCCGTTCTTGAAGCAACGTCGAAGAACATTTGCCAAATAGCTTCGTGCGAAGTTATGTTCGAGGCGACGACTTCATCAATAATTTCTTCATAAATTCTGTCTCTTTCTGAGCCTGGATGGGCTGCTAAGAAGTCAGCCAGGGCTTGACCTTTGATAGCCTTCTACGGAACAAAAACCATGTTGTATGGGGACAATATTATCGCCCAGGTGGCTAGACAAGAGCTAAGGGCACCTGGCTTGGTCATGAGAACCCTGAGGATATTAACTCGTAAAACAACATGGATGGTCTGTCTTATCATATAGTATCGTATTTTCTGAATGGTGAACACTAGGGCAAGGCATCCTTCTCTACGGCGGTGTACCTATGTTCCGGTCCTACCATCATCCGTCTGAGATAGTAAATGGCTTGTTCTTGTCCTACGTCATTATTCTGTTCTAGCAGAGCACCGAAGGAGTGTTCCATCGCCCGTACATAGAGCAGGAAGGGCTTTCTAGCAATCGGGGCTACCAGAACTGGCGGATTCATCAGGTATTCCTTAATGTCATCGAAGGCACGCTGACATTCCTCGTTCCATACAAAAGATATACCTTTCCTCATGAGTTGGGTAAAGGGTTGACATCTCCCTGAGAGGTTGGATATAAACCTCCTGATATAGGCTAGTCTTCCCTGAAGGTCGCGGAGTTCACGGAGGCTTCTTGGTGGATTCATCTCCAGGATTGCTTTTGTTTTGTCGGGATCTATGTGAATGCCCCAGAAAGTAATGATGAAACCCAAGAACTTTTTGCTAGACACCCCCATGAAAGACTTGGTGGGATTCATCTTCAGGTTGTGTGCCCGTATGAGGTCGAACACTGTTCTAAAATCATGTAAGTAATCGTTTCTGGAGCGGCTATTGACGACGATGTCTTCAGCGTAACACTCCACCATCTTGTGCAAATGATCTCTGAAGATGACACTTATAGCCCGTTGATTTGTAGCACCGGCATTCTTCAGGCCAAAGGGCATGACCTTATAACAATATACGTCGATCGGCATTTGAAATGATGTATGCTTCTCGTCATCAGAAGATATTTTGATTTAATTGTATCCTAAAAAGCCATCCATAAAGGGCATGTGCTCGAAGCCACACGTATTGTCGATCATTATGTCAGTGATCAGAAGAGGGAATTCATCCTTAGGGCATGCTGCATTCAGATTACGAAAATCGATGCAAATTTGTATCTTTCCATTCTTCTTGATGACTGGTACTATATTGGCCACCCAGTCTGGGTGCTGCTTCTCACGGATGAAACCGCTAGCTATGAGCTTATTTATTTCTGCTTTAATAGAGTTCATGATGTCCGAACGAAACCGCCACTGTTGTTATTTGACTGGTTTTGCATCTGGATAAATGTTGAGCTTATGAAGTATAATCTCTGGGTTTAGCCCTGGCATGTCTTCATAGCTCCAGGCAAAGACGTCGATGTATTCTCTGACGAGTTGTAACAACGACTCCCGCTCGTTGTCTGTCAGACTTTTACTGACGAAGATTGGCTTTGGAGAGGTTTCATCGCCGAAGTTAACTTGCATAACCTCATCCTCAGTGGGAGGATCATGAAGTTCAAAGCATTTCTCCCATTGTGTATCTAGTTGCTGGACCCACGGCTCCAACTCAAGTGGCTCAAGTAGGTCTTCGTCTTCCTCTTCGATATCAGCAGATGTCATATTGACAGATAATGTCTGTTTGAATATATCTTTAATACTGCTATCGGAGTCGTAAATGGGTGACTCGGACGAATGAGGGTGCCACTCGCATTCTTCATCAGAACTTTCGGGCGTTGTTGGTGGGGTAACATACCCGAGGTCGCGTCAAGATTTGTGATAATCATCCTGAAGTTTCCCTGTCGATACCGGCGGCTATAGCGGCAATCGTCGACCACTACCATGATTTAGACCCGGGGTAGCCTCCATGTCGTACCCCTACTTTTGTGTGAAGTATTTGGCTTGAGGACTATACAAGTAGAGCGGTAGTCTTCCAGCGTCGGGTCCAAGGTCGGACTCTTATGGCGTGAAAGATTGAGGACCTTCTTTTCGGTCAAAGATGATTGTGTGATCCCATCCTCTTCTGTCTGGGACCGGAAAGTAAGCGCCTTTTATGGGAGCAAGTCGATTTGGGGTATGGACGGTTGTCACCCGTGTATACAGGATAACATCTAGACAGTCCCGTGCGGCATATATCAGTTTAGGCTTATCATACTCAGAATAAGTCTAACGGCAGCATCTTATTGATGAAATAAGGAATTTTTTCCACAGGGATTACATCATCAAGAGAGGGGCTATCTGTTTGCAAAAACAAAAGTATGATCTTTATTTCATAAACTTTGTAATAAGCTTACAAGAATTTCTGGAAAGTACAACTATAGGAATCCAATCTAGATGACGATTGCTTTATTCCTTGGACGATGTAAACTTTGAAGACGATAGCTTCTGAAGTTGAAGGCAAAAGCCTCTGAAGAATACAGCAGCACTTGGGCAAGAACTCCTGAACTCTCTGATATTTCTGAACTTTTATTGTCTGATCCCTAGAATGAAGACTTGAAACTCTATTTATAGAGTTCTAGAAATAACTAACTTTTAGTTATTCTGAATGACGCAAACTGGATTGCGCATGAACTGGATTGCGCAGCATCAGACTGCGCTGGCAGTTGTTTGATCATGGGCCAACTATCTTGGACACATGGCATCATTTGATTGAAATGCGTATGATCGTGTATAGACGGTTGCCACGTAATAAGAAATTGATGGTATAAATGCCACGTGTACATTTGTCAATTATCCTGATGAAGTGTGCCACTTGAATTGCGCTGACATCAGATTGCGCTGGAATAGATTGCACAACAGAAAGCCTGGCCGATTGTGCTGTATGTACAGCTGTCCTCGAGCGCTGTGCTGCATGATAAACAAACAGTTTCCTCGTTCTCCGTGCTGTCAGTTGTCAGAAGATCTGATTCTGTCAGATAATGATGACATTGCTACGTCAGCTTGCGCACTTGAGAGTGTGCGCAGTTCAGTCTGCGCAATCGAGATGGTGTACAATCTGTCTTCTACGCAGTTCATTTGAAAGATACATTTTTGATTTTATGACTTTGTTGAAGGGTGCAACTTGATTTTTAGGACCTACAAGACCCCCTTCAAAGTTTTTGAAAGTTGAATTTATTCAAAGTTTCAAAATACTTTGAATTTTGAATCTTCAATCAAGTTGCGCATGTGGTGCTGCTGTCTGCACAATCGGAGGGATTACCTCTATTTATTCGGCACAATCTGAGACGGCCGTTGCTCTCGAAAAAACTATAAATAGTTCCCTTTGTTCTTTATATTATTCTTTACTTGCTTTCACTGTGCTTAAGAGAGAGAAATCCCCGAGCCTACTCCGACTTCCTTCTTTCTTCTCCGTCGACGACTTCAGATGGCACCAAAGCTCTCTGCCGCCGACAAGGACAAGGCCCCCACCGAGTCTTCGACTCGTGTTGCACCGCGCCCTTCTCGTCACGAAGCTGCGCACCCCGCACTTCAAGGTAGACAACCGATCGAAAACCTATCTCTTTTTAGAGATATGGTCATACTGAATCTTTGAAACCTATCTCTTTTTAGAGATATGGTCATACTGCTGTCACCCTTTTTAGGGTTTAGGTTGCATGAACCTAATATTCTTTATTTTTATGAAGAGTATCTTCTTGCGCAATCGGTTGAATTGTGCTGGCGAAAGTCAGCACAATCTACTGATTTGCGCAAGATTGCCATCGCAAACTGTTGTCTTGCGCAAGCTTTGTTAGCGCAATCTGATGGTTTGCGCATAGAATCTTGCACAATCTGATGCTTGCGCAATCTTATGCTTGCGCAATTTGATGACAAAATCTTTGATTTTATTTGTACTGAATTCTATTTTTTCTGTTTGATACAGTTGATATCAGAGAGGACCCGAATTATGAAGTCTTCGCAGGAACTTTATCTGCGCCGGAATTCAAAGAAGACTTATCCCATGTGCTCTTCCCACAATATGCTCTTCCATCCTCTCGCCAAGCTATCTTGATAGCACATGACAACGATACTTTGTTAAGTCTGATGAATGGGCAGCCCTTGCAGTCTGCTGATACCATCACCCACAAGAAAGCTATGTTCCTATTTGGCGAAGCCATTGACAAAAGTTCTCAGCCAAGACCCCGTGTTGAGCAGAGAACTTTCCAAAGGAAAGAGAAACTGATCCTGTTACCAGACATTGCTAGATGCCTCCCTCTAGCACGATATGCTCATACAAGCCATCCTAGGAGGATGGACTGGGACATTACTCCCCTTCAATATGCACGGACAGAAAAGATCTGTGTTAAGAAAGGCCCGAACTAATAGAGACATGTTCTATAGCTCTTCTGAACGTTATGGTACTTTGCTTAGAGGATTGAAACCAGGGTACATCCCTCCAGAGAATTCTTCTTTGCTATTGCCGGTGAGAACACCAATATTTGCTAATGAATATACGAAGGCCGAGGGCAGATATCTGGATCAAGACATCCGGCTGACAGGTCTGGTAAACCCGGACATCAAGAGATGGAGCTGTATAGCCAACTGGATATTGGTCCAGTTTGAAGACAAACTTAAAGAGATCGAGCTGTATAATGCGGTACACGCTACCGTATATGGATTCCTCCCAAATCTTCATCTGTTTTTGGCTTTGGCAGAGAGGTATAACTATAGGACAGGGACGTTCATGACGCCCTGCGGGGAGATGAGATTGGCCCTCCATGAGATGAAGTACATCTCGTGCTTACCAATGGGAGACTCTCCTTAAGAGGAGTACGTTCCAACCAACGACGAGTTAGATAGACTACGTCGAGAGAATTCAAAGATGGTGGCAGTCTTCGACGAGTTACTGTTCCATTACAACATATGCTCTTTATACTACAAAAGCGGCTCTTCCGGCACATGCTATTCATCAAAGTGGTTGACTTATCTTTTTCTTAACCATATTATTGAAAAAAAGACCAAAGATCATGATTCATGCAACCCGAATTTCTTCCAACCCCTCAGCAACAGTGAAGTGATAAGGCTGATGGAAGAGAATAATAAAATGGATATCAGAGTTAATGATGAAGACCAATATCCTCCTCTCAAGGTTGGAGACTTTATTGAGAGTTTTATAAGAATGGGCTACAGGTCCATGTCCAAAGAAGCCCAGCTGGCAGGATTTTTGACATACTGGCTCCGTCGATTCGTCGTGCCTGCAGCAAGCGCCGAGGACCGCTTCCACCGCGGCATACTTTTTGCTGCCGTCCGGTTAGTTTTCGGCTACCGGATGGATTTACTATCAGCAATGACTTGTAGAATAAATACGGGTCTTCGTCTGTATGTTGACTCCATGATTAAGTAGAAAGATGAGAAGGGAAACTTCCCTAGACTGGAGTTGTCTTACACTTATCTATTCGGATGGTTGCTTCTGCATCATCCATCTTTGATGAATCCCGCCATGGGAGCAGTTAGTAGCAGCTTTCTGCGCAGATTCTCTCAGAGCAAGTGGATATACACTAGTCTGACGGACTGCAGACGTACCATGAACCTTGGCAAAGGATAGAATTTTTATTGCTTTGCCCCTCCAACTGGTTATGAATTTATGGCAGCAAATCTGGTTGACCTTGGGAGGCAACCATTAGGTCGAGCAGCTTTTGACTGACTGAAGACGATCAGACCATCGCATTTAGTGTACAGATTTGAGGAAGAGTGCTATCTGGAACCATATCTGCCGAGTCATTTTGCTCATCAATTTGGTTATGACCAGTTCCATGTGGGCAACGCAATAACTTGCCTACAAGAAAAGGGATACCTAATTGATGGTGCCAGAACATGGGCCTACTACAATGCTCGAAACACAAGGACAGTGTTCTCGATGCCAAACAAGAATGATATTGGCCCTAAGAATATTATATACATATTCATTATTTTACACAGCTGCAAATACTTTTGCTGAGAATTATAGTCTTGTTGATAGTTTTGCAACAGCAACATGTCTGAAGAAAGGAGCGACTGATATACTAGCTCCAAATAACAATGAAGAACATGAACCAGTAGATAATCCATTGGAAGCCTCAAGGGAGGCAAACTTCCCTGAGGAAGTCAATCAACCATTGAGAATTTCTCTGAAAGTGGTTAAATCTCCGGCCAGGGAGAGAAAAAGAAGAATTGATGAACCTTCTTCCCCTGCTGCTGAAGAAGAAACTTAATTTGGATCAACCAGAAAAGGTTACTACTAGATTCCCAATCTCGGCAGCTGGTCGAGTCAATTCAACGAGAAGAGGCAACCACGCCGACTTCTATTCCAAAACCAGTTGATGCAGTAGATGTGGAGAGCCCAAAAAGGCCTCTGTATAGAAAGAAATTGGCCCTACAGAAGAAGAAAAAGAACGGTCTCTCCTCCATGGCAAATCCTGTCTTCTGTAGTAGTGAATGCTGCAGCTGGTATTACTATGCCATCTCCTACTCCAGCCTCTGAACATAGTCCAGAGCAGAGAGAGGAGATTGAGCAGAGGGAAGAAATTGAACAGAGAGAAGAGGCTGCAGAGCCCAGAGAAGAGGAAGCTTTACGATCTCCTTCACCAGCGGTTGAAACGACTCAGCCTCCTGTCACACCAGGAACAATCCGCGAAGAGGAAGATCGTCTGATGATTGAAGCATTAAATGATTGTGACTTTGGTTTGCAAGATGATATGGATAATGTCGCTGCAGCTGCCAGCGAGGAAGTTCTTGAGGATAGTGACAGTGAGGAGAGTACATCAGAGGCTGTTGATGAGACACAAATTCCTGAAGAGGACATTGAAGTCCACGTATCTCCCAAAGCTGCTGATGACACCTTGGATCCTGAAAAGGACGCTGAGATGCAGGTATCTCCAGAGAAGATTACAGATGAGGAAGTGGCTTTAGAGGAAACTCCCACTATTAATCCCAAAGGTATATAATGAAATTAGTAATCTTCTTTTAGTAGATTGATAACTGACATTTTTATTCTTATCCATACATGAACCGAATCTTCTCCAGCTCCTTCGATGTGCACAGATATAGTGCTTGCAACGACGATAGCTAGTAGCAGTCGTCATTTGTCATGTGGCTCCGAGGCAGGCAGTAGCCAGGCAATAATGTCTGAGGCTACTTCTGCTAGGCTAGAATCTGTTCCAACAGATGATAGGCCTGATATTGGACCAAGTCACGGTAAGATTGCTTTTACTTTTGATCTTCTTTGACAGTAGCAAATGATAGTCAAAATGACAAAATTTTAATTTTGTAGAGGAACAAACGGGAGGAGCAACCAGCTCTACTCTAGCTTCTTTATTTAAAGAGCCCTTCGTCCAAGTGCAAGAGACTGAACGTCCCGCCGCTTCATCGTCAACAGGAGTAGCTGCTACTCCTGGTGCTTTGGCTACCAATCAGTTTGTCATTAAATCATTTACCAAGTTCTTCTTTGATTCATTGGGGCCTTTAATAGATAGAGTGATGGAGAAGGAGAAGCTGATTTCTCCACGGTTAGAGGTCCAACCTCTTACTTAGTAAATGCCATCCGTAATCAAGGAGACGAGGCTCAGGCTACTTTTTTTGATCACATATTGGATGAGCTGGAGACCTCAGTCAAGAGTTACAAAGAGCTGAATAAAGGAGATGTAGAACTTTTAGTGCAAGTCGAATTTGAACGAATGTCTCAAGAGGCTGCAGTTGAGAGAGTCAATTTCCAAATTCTGTTGGATGCTTTCACTGCCAAGTCTGCTGAGTACAATTCCAAAGTAGAAACGGTGACATCTGCTGCTGAAAGAAAAGAAAGGAGAATTGCTGAATTGAAAGCGGAGATTGCCCATCTTCAGGAAGAACTGGAAGATGAGGTCATTCAACATCAAACTGCAATTCAACAACTTGATGTTCTAACCCAAGAAAGAGATGAATATGCTGCGGCTCATCAACCTGAAATCACTCGCAGAATGGTAACTCTGCCAACCTTCAATAAAAAATCCAGGATAGAAGAAGCCCGGAAGAGAGTGATGGAATCTCATGAAGAGCATCTACAAATTTTGAAGCAACAGATTGCCAATTTGATGACACCTCCAACCTAGTAGAAATATTCCTTGTATTTTTTTTTTTGTAATATAATCTTTGTAATGTCTTGAATTTTGATCAATAAAAAAGACATTCTTTGTGGTTCTATTACTTATTGCATATCTTATTCAGATATAAATAATAGCGATAGAAAATATATTCAGAGGTGCAAGACATGATATATTTCTTGATTTTTTAGAAAATAATTATATTCATTATATCTGCTCAGAGATAATGTAGACATGGCAGAATATAATTTATTGAATATTATTATTTCAGTAGGCAACTCAATCAAGGATGACAAGTTGCTGATGTGAATAAAGAAACGAAGTTAATCGTCAAAATATATGAACGAAATAAATCGTCGGGATGAACGGATGAACCGTCAGATAGATAAAATAAATGGGTGAACCGTCGGATGATGAACGGGTGAACCGTCGAATGATGATGAACGGGTGAACCGTTGGATGATGATGAACGGGTGAACCGTCGGATGATGATGAACGGGTGAACCGTCGGATGATGATGAACAGGTGAACCGTCGGATGATGATGAACGGGTGAACCGTCGGATGATGATGAACGGATGAACCATCGGATGATGATGAACGGGTGAACCGTCATATGATGATGAACGGGTGAACCATCGGATGATGATGAACGGGTGAACCGTCGGATGATGATGAACGGGTGAACTGTCAGATGATGATGAACGGGTGAACCGTCGAATGGATCTGTCATTTCGTTGTTTTGAGAATCTCCGCCTATAAATAGAACAGAAATCTGGAAGAAATGATCATTTCTACTTTCCAACATAAAGATGTCGTCTGGAGATGCATCCAAGAAGGCTCAAATTGCCTCGAAGGTTGAAGAATTTTTGGAAGAACGCCCAACCGATCTCAACCAGCCGAAGCCGATAAAAGCGGGCGAAGGTTCATCTGCACCCAAGCCACCAAGGGACATCCTGGACTTCCTGCTCGAACCCGGGACGACAGAAGAAGAAGAGGCCATGAGGATGGCTACTTGCAAGTTACTGGTAGGTTCGAGCAAGGATGTTCTCAATTCTTCTGCTGATTATGTCTTTGATAAAGACGGCAGTGGTCCACGTCCTAATGTTGAAAAGGATGATAATGACCTTCCTTGATATTATGTAACATCGTTTTATGATGAAATAAAAAATCAAACTTTATTTATGAACTGTCTGATCATGTTTACATAAAATCCCTGTTACATTTATACATAGTATTTCTTGAGGAATTTGCCATTGATAGGCATCATTACAACTCGACCATCCATTTCTGTGAGTTGGTAAGCTCCATTTGAAAAGACTTTGCTGACAATGTAAGGCCCTTCCCACTTTGCATCGAACTTTCCTTTGCTTGAATGAGTCATAGTCATAGGACGTCTAACTGTTAAAACGAGCTCTCCTTGCTGAAAGGTTCTGACTTTACCTTTGCGATTGAAAGTCTTCGAGATGCGAGCTTGATATAACTCAATATGCTGTTGAGCCAATAACCGCTTTTCGTCGAGCGCTTCTAATTCTTGAAGTCGAAGAAGATCGTTGTTCTCTGTAGTGAGCTCGTTAGCAATGGTAATCCTTAAGGACGGGATTTGAAGTTCCAAGGGAAGAACTGCTTCACAACCGTACACCAAAGAGAAGGGTGTAAATCCTGTGGGATTGCGGATCATGGTTCGGTAGGCCTAAAGACATTCGCCAAGCTTTTTACTCCAATTCCGTTTGTTAGTAGATGCAAACTTCTTGAGGAGCTTGATGATGGTTTTATTGAAAGCTTCAGCTAATCCATTAGCGACAGGATTGTAGGCTGTAGAAGCAATATTGTCAATCCGATGATCGTCACAAAACCTTGTCAACTTTTGACTGATGAACTGTGGTCCATTGTCATGGATGATTCTTCGAGGTACACCAAATCGATAGATGACATGGTGTTTGACGAAACTGATGACGCTGCTGGTCTTGACTTCAGCCAGGGGTATAGCTTCAGTCCATTTAGAGAAGTAGTCGGTTATTGCTAGTATGAACCGATGTCCTCTAGAAAAAGAAGGATTGATGGGACCTATGATGTCCATGCCCCAAGCTTCGAAAGGCCAAGAAGCAGCAGTCGGATGAAGAAATTCTGAAGGTTGGTGGATGAAATCTGCATGGATTTGACAAGCTCAACATTTTTTTGCATATTCGATGGCATCTGATACCATAGAGGGCCAATTATAACCCATTCGTCGGATACGATCCTGTAGTTTAGGACCGGATTGATGTGCTCCGCAGACACCATCGTGGGCTTCGGGTAATACTTGCTTTGCTTCATCACCGGCGAGACAGCGCAAGAGAAGACCGTCATAAGTCCGCCGATAGAGAGTCTTAGTAGTCTGATTGTAGTAGAACCGGAGAGAACGTCGACGAATACTCGTAGCCTCCTTTGAATTTTCAGGAAGTATGCCATGAACTACGAAGTCGATGAAGGGAACTCTCCAGTCTTCATTAATAATATTGACTTCAGCAAGATTACTGAACTCAATATTACGGTTATTTTCAATGCAAAACAACTCTCGATTAGAAACAACCACCACCTGCTGGCTTTTGATAGGGATGGCTAAGACTATCGCAAGATTGGCCAAAGCATCTGCCTCAGTATTGCAAGCTCGGCGAACATATTCAATAAAGAATGCTTTGAATGATGTAGCCATGATGATTGCTGCTTCATGATAAGGCACCGGATCTTGATGGCGGACTTCATAGGTTCCTCTAACCTGGTTAACAACCAGCTTAGAGTCGCCATAGACTTCGAGATATTCGATGTCAAGTTGTTTGGCTAACTGAAGGCCAATGAGTAGAGTATTGTATTCTGCTACGTTGTTGGAGCATGGTTCATCTAGAGAGTAGGCTCTTTGGATAGTTGATCCATCTGGAGAAACGAGAACAACTCCAACTCCTGCTACAATGGCACCATTGGGTCCGATTCTAGATGCACCGTCAAAGAATAGACGCCAAGTAGGAAATTCTTCAGAGATCATATTTGCTTCCAATGTCTCATCTGGAATTTCATCATAGAGTTTGGATCTTTCTGGAACAGGATAAGATGCTAAGAAATCTGCCAATGCTTGACCTTTGACAGACTTTTGTGGAACATACACCATGTCATACTAGGCTAGCAGAATGGCCCATGTAGCCAGCTGAGAGTTGAGTGTGCTTGGCTTCTTCGAGTACCCGAAGAGGATTAACTCGTGATATGACATGAATGGTTTGACCAATAATGTAATGCCGAGTCTTTTGAACAGCGAACATAAGAGCTAGGCATTCTTTTTCAACTGGACTATAACGGTGTTCAGCACCAATCATAGTACGACTGAGATAATAGATGGCCTGTTCATGACCTTCTTTGTTCTTTTGGGCAAGTAAAGCACCCAATGAATGATCTATAGCATGGACGTACGTTAAAAATGGTATGCTAGAGATCGGTGGCACTAAAACTGGTGTGTTCAAGAGATATTGCTTTATATCTTCGAATGTTCTTTGACATTCTTCGATCCAAATGAAAGAGACACCTTTCTTCATCAGCTGAGTGAATGGTCTGCAGCGTCTAGACAAATTCGAAATGAATCTCTTGATGTACGCAAGACGACCTTTGGAAACCTCGTAGCTCTTTTAGGTTGCGTGGAGGACGCATCTCTTGAATGGCTTTGATCTTCTCGGGATCGACGTGTATACCCTTAGAGGTAATGACGAAGCCGAGAAATTTGCCACTAGAGACACCCAAGAATGACTTAGTGGGATTCATTTTGAGTTGATGTTGGCGCATGAGATTGAAGATTGTTCTCAAATCTTGAATGTGATCTTCCTTTAGACGACTTTTGACGACGATATCGATAACATAGCATTCGACTATTTTGCGCAAATGATCTCGAAAGATGGTACTCATGGCTCGTTGGTAAGTTGCACCAGCGTTCTTGAGACCAAACGGCATTACTGTATAACAATAGACTCCGCGAGGAGTGCGAAAAGATGTGTGTTTTTCATTTTCGGGATTCATCCGAATCTGATTGTATCCGAAGAATCCATCCATGAAAGATATTCGCTCGAACCCACATGTATTGTCAATCATGACATCCGTGATAGGGAGAGGAAATTCATCTTTTGGACAAGCTTCGTTGAGATCTCGAAAGTCGATACAGACTCGAACTTTGCCGGTTTTCTTCAGAACTGGAACAACGTTAGCTACCCAATCAGGATGTTATTCTTCTCGAATAAAGCCACAAACGATGAGCTTCTTGACTTCATCATCGATTGCGTCCATCATTTCTGGCTTGAAATGTCATTGTTGCTGTTTAACTGGTTTTGCATTAGGCAAAATATTCAGTTTGTGAGTAGCAACTTTGGGATCTAATCCTGGCATGTCTTCGTAACTCCAGGCAAAGACATCAATATATTCTTTAATAAGAAGAATTAATTCTTGCTTATCTGCCTCTGGGAGATTCTTGCTGATGAATATCGGACGAGGTGACCCGCTTTCTCCTACATCAATTTGTACCAATTGATCTTCAGTAGGAGGTTCTCTTTGTTCGAATCGGAGTTCCCATTGGGTATCCATTCGTTGAGGCCAGAGATCTATTTTGGGACTTTCTTCAACATCCTCGTCATAACCTTCTGGAAGTTCGACGGAGACCATGTTAGAAGATACAGTCAATCGATGAACTTGACCGATGCTGGTGTCAGAATCCCATGATCTGGAATCAGAAGAGTTAGATCGCTCTTCACTATCAGAGTCGGAGGCTGCTGGGGATAACACTGGAGGAGAAGCATATCCAAGACCTCTTTTAGTCCTGCTGTAGAACATCTCTGACTTTTCTTTCGGAACAGTCGTACGGATATGAGTTCGTCTACCCTTGCCATAGTTGAGGCCACTCTTGAAGTCATAACCCATTTTTCAGATGATGTCTTTCGATTGCTGACTGTAACGACAGAGTTGGAGATGTCCTGTATCGTTACTTTTGCTATCATCTGTATAGCTGAATTGTTGTTCCGGTCTTTTACTAAAAAGTATTGGATTCTCGCCTTTCTTACGAGCGGAAACAATACGATATGATTCATCTGGATTTTCAAGTAAGACTTCTGTCTGAAGAGATTGTACGACTCCCATGGTAAATGACTAGAAGCTATCTAACATATCCAAATAATATTTAGCATGATAAATGACATCAGTATACTGGAAAGTAGATGCTTTTTCATTAATTTGTACATCTGTATTTACAGCAGGACCTTTAGCCTTAGCAGGTTTGGTCAGATTGATTACAAGAGGGGGAGAAGAGGAACGTAGAGGAAGATTGACCTTGTTACGACGGAGGTCGATAACAAGCGGCTCAGAGGAGGTAAGCTCCCTTTTATCCTTGTTATAAGTTAAATCAATAACAAGTGGCTCAGAAGAAGTGAGCTACTTTTTGTCCTTGTTACGACGTAAGTCTATAACAAGTGGCTCAGAAGAGGTGAGCTCCCTTTGATCTTGGCCACCATCAGTTGGTTGCTCTTGGACTGGCAAATGAATAGTCAGTGGCTTGGAAGACTGAGGACGAGAAACACGCCCTTTGACAGGTATGATAAGGGTGTCTTTGGGCACTGCTTCTTGTTCTTCTTCAGTGTCTAAAGCTAATACAACCTTCATAAATTCATCCTTGTACATACGAGCATTGTTACAGTATGCTTCGACACCCTTGAAAGGATAGAGATCAACAACCTTCTTCTGAACTTCTCTATTATCATCAACATACTTGAAACATTGATGGAGAGTTGATGGAACAATGTTGTGCTCATGTAGGAATGGTCTCTCCAACAAAGCATTGTAAGAACAACCATGATTGTCAATGATATAGAAGGTTACCTTTGTGCGAAGATTGCCTATTTGGAGTTTTAGGCGAATCTTGCCCAGAGGTTCACTTCTTTCCTGATTGAACCCAAGGATGGTAGTGATTGTACTGGAGAGACTATGCACCGGGATTTTCAATGCATCTAACATTGTCTTTGGCATGATGCTGAGAGCAGACCCTGGGTCTATCAGAATATGATCGACGTTCATCGAGTCGACATACCCTGTATAGTAGAGAGGACAATCATGCCTATTGTCTTCCATTAGCATGTCATCTTGTGTGAAAGTTATGTTTGGAATCAATTCCAAAACACTATGACAATGAAGGCAAGAGACAGGCTCTGTTGTAGGCTTCTTCAGAAGGGCTAAACAAGTTTCAGCTTGCATGAGAGCCTCACTCAGAGTTTCTCGAGTCTCTTTGGAGAGACGTAAGAGCTCAAAGATGGATAGCCTGGCCGGTGTATTGGCTAGTTGAGCCAAGATATCAAAGTTGTAAGGCTTTTCAAGTCCGGAAGGAGATGACTTCTTCAAAGGTTTGTCGAAGCGGACTTGTTGTTTGCCTTTGTCAGATACCGTCGGCTTGGGAGGAATGGGTATTACAACTGGCGAGGATGTAGAAGGGATGTCTTCAGTAGAAACAGGCTGCACTGGAGCAGACTCAGAAGAAGAAGCAGGATTCTCTTGAGCTTTGGGGTAATCTTTTAGATAGGCTTTTCCTGATCTGGTGCCTAATAGGATCTCTTCGTCGACTATGGGGTCAAAAGACACCATATTACAAGTCTTTGTCTTGCCTTTGGAATATCCTTTCTTCTTGGATGAAGAAAAAACTTCAAATTCTGAAGCAAGATCAGGATGAATCTACATAATCTCGCCATTGTCAAGAGATAAAGGGATGAGACCTCTACTTTGTGGAGGCGGGAGATTTTCAAACTGAAGAGTAGCTATGGGGATAGGGATGACGCCATGTTGCACCATCTGTGGAGGAAAGTCACCGAATTGAACTGAGACCATATTCGCGATGACAGTCTTCTCGTCTTGCTGCAGCGTTATGACACCAGCATTGACCAGTTCTTGTATCTTGCCTTTGAGCACGTAGCATGCTCGAGTAGGATGCCCAATGAATCTGTGGTAGACACAATATTTTGGGTGATCGGTCTTACCGACTTTATCAGGTTTCTTTGGGTCTGGAAGCTGGATCTTGTTGCTTTTGATTAAATAATCAAAGATGCTTGCAGTAACATTTTCGTCGAAAGAATACTCTACTTTCGGACGAGGTTCCCTTGGTGGAGATGCAGAAGGAGTAGAAGTAGACGTAGGTAGAGCTACGTTGACCGCTAGAGATTCCTTGCTTTTCAAGTTGATGTTCAAAGTTTCTTTATTCTTGTGGTTGTTCTGGCGATTACCACCACTCGACGTCTGATGTTCATCCCGGTCGGAGTTAGACATTTGCACCCCTAGTTGTTTGAACTTGTCAGCGCTAACTTCAGCTGCTTTAGCGTTGACAATGAAGGATGGCCAATCTTGAAACTGAGTTGACCCCGTCCACATGCTGATGATGGAAAAAAGATTTGCCTTGCAGGTGTCTATGGTAACAGCGGCTGGAGTTCCAGGAGGCATTTTCAAAGCTTTCCGACAGAATCTTTCAATGAAACTCTCAGCAGTTTTATTGTTTCTTTGTTTGATTTTATTGAGGGCTGACATAGTCATGTCGTTGATTTCTTCATAAAACCGTTCCAAGAAGATTTGTTTTAGGCCAGAGAAAGAGGTGATACAACCATCGAGCAAACTTCTATACCAATCGTATGCTACGCCAGCTAAACAACCGACGAATACTCTGGTAAGAAGAGTGTCATTTGGCTGAAGTTGGACAGTCATTACCTCAAAATGGTTAATGAACTGACCGGGAGAAGTACTGCCATCAAATAGCGAGATCGTTAGGATTTTATACTTTGGAGGAAATAGGACTTCCTTCCATTCAACCGGGTAGGGTTGCTTGATCCCCAACCTCTGTAAATTGTCTTTCTCTTTGAATACCTCGAACTGAGTGCGTAAGAGTTTGACAGCTTTATTCACGTCTTCTGACGATGAAGAGGGAGCAGGAGGAATCTGAGTGTTAGGAGGAGAAACAGCATGGTAGCCACCACCCCCAGCACATGATTGACTGGGTGTAGGTTGAACTTGTACAGGGGGCATTTGAGGAGATACTACCCCCAGCCCTGCATTGACGGGTACCGACGATTCTATGATCTCAGGACTTGCAGTAGACACAGTCGGTGGTACTGTATGTTGGGCCACAATGATAGAATGCATACTGGCGACCATTTCAGCCATAGTCTTCAGTTTGTCTTCTAGTGCCGCAATTCGTTGTTCTTGATTTGTAGAGGTTGAAGCATCTAGATCTTTATTGACAACGTAAGCTGTCACTTCTCTTGGTACAGTGGAGGATACTGTCTGCTCAGAACTTTCACTGTATGTGTCATAATTAGAGAAAGAATCATCTTCTGAATGAGAAGGAGGGAGATGACCAGAAGGATCTTGAAGAAGATTCCTTTGATCGATTGTATCTCGGCTTCGGGATCTGGTATGTCGGAATACTCCTTCAGAAGATTCCTGAAGTAAATCCAAATACCGCTGGCTTGTCTTACGAGGCTTGTCGTGCTTAGAGCACTTTCTACCCCCAGTATCTCGGGAAGTCATGTTGACAGAAGCGTACAACACTTCGTCTTCATCTTCTAACATAGGTTCAGAGTTTACAAAAGTCAAACGATCGAAGACAGATTGTTTTGTTATCTGACAACAACATTGAATGATGACTTTATGATTGCAATGATGATCAGATGATTGAACTGGAGGTATTGAAACATTGTCCCGCTTTTGCCTTAGATGATCTCGGAGATCAAAAGTTTGAGGGATCTGTTCTTTGACAATATTCAGAACATGGTTTCGATTCTTCAAATGTTTTGTCCCTTGAGTGTACAGGAAAGTGCTCACTTCATTAGCATAGGTGTCAGGATTTTTGATCTTGGAAGTTTGCTTCGGATGATGTTTGGTTTTCGGCATTGGTTGTTTGCATTTTACCGAAATTGGTCTATTGAGATAGGTTCTTAAATCAGCAATCTCACCCCCAGGGGTTTCTGTCTGAGACACCAACAATTTTCCCTGTTTTGATCGGGATATCTTAAGAGTTGGGAGATCTTGGAGTTCTGCTACAAGAGTGGGCAGAATACCTCTTTGATCAGTACAAGTTCTCTTGACATGAAGGGAAGAAGAACCCTTGTTTGAAAGAGTTTTTGTACTGACTGGTGCCGAGGCACGTTCAGATTGATCTTCTACGGTAAAAACCGAGGAAGATTGAGAAAAAACCAAAGGGCCTTTTCCTTTGTTTTGTGAAGAAGGATTAGCTAAAGAGCGTTTCCCTCTGTTGTTTTCCAAGTCGTGGGACGAGGAAGTTTGAGAAAAGACCAACGAGCATTTTCCTTTGTTCTGAGGAGGAGGAGGAATAGCCAAAAGACTACCCCCAGTGGATTGTGCTGGAGCAACAGAGTGCTTGGGGAGAAAAGCTGAGTCTTTCCCTTTGTTGTGAGAGGAAGAGAGATTAGCCAAAGGGCTGTCACTCTTGGATTACGCTAGCACAGTTTGCGCATGGATTGATGGCGCACTAACATGTTGCACATGATTAACTCTGGCAGAAGCTCTTCTGGCCTCAGTCACAGTGGCTTGCACAACAGGAGTTTTGGTCACAGAGTGTTTGGGTTGCACTCTGGTTGTTGGAGTAGTAAATTGTGCAGAAGAAGTTGCTGCCAATTGTGCCAGAGGCAGAGGAGTCTTGCACTTTGACAAGACAGCATAAGAAGTAGCTTGTGTACTGGCAACAGCAGACTGCGCACGAGTGGCAGAGACTGATTGTGCAACAGCAGAAACTTTAGACTATGCAACAGTCTTAGCAGAATCAACAGACTGTGCAGCAGTCTTGGTGGTAAGATTAACAGACAGCGCAGCAGTCTTGGGGACCCACACTGGGCGCACTTTGCTTGTGGCAGAAGTTGTTACAGTACGAGGAGTGGTCCTGGAATTGATCATAGCTTCATAGGCCGTCTGGTTGACCTTCACAACCAGCGTCTTCTGCGTCTTCCCTATAGACGCAACGTCATATTGAGTTGTCACTTCCTCGTCGGAGGAGAAAGTCATCCCCAGCAGAGTCACCATTTTGTTTGCAAAAACAAAAGTATGATCTTTATTTCACAAACTTTGTAATAAGATTACAAGAATTCTGGGAAAGTACAACTATAGGAATCCAATCTAGATGACGATTGCTTTATCCCTTGGACGATGTAAACTTTGAAGACGATAGCTTTTGAAGTTGAAGGCAAAAGCCTCTGAAGAATACAGCATCACTTGGGCAAGAACTCCTGAACTCTCTAATATTTTTGAACTTTTATTGTCTGATCCCTGGAATAAAGACTTGAAACTCTATTTATAGAGTTTTAGAAATAACTAACTTTTAGTTATTCTGAATGGCGTAAGCTGGATTGCGCATGAACTGGATTGCGCAGCATCAGACTGCGCTGGCAGTTGTTTGATCGTGGGCCAACTGTCTTGGACACATGACATCATTTGATTGAAATACGCATGATCGTGTATAGACGGTTGCCACGTAATGAGCAATTGATGGTATAAATGCCACGTGTATATTTGTCAATTATCCTGATGAAGTGCGCCACTTGAATTGCGCTGACATCAGATTGTGCTGGAATAGATTGTACAATAGAAAACCCGACCGATTGTGCTGCATGTACAGCTATCCTCGAGCGCTGTGCTGTACGATAAACGAACAGTTTCCTTGTTCTCTATGATGTTAGTTGTCAGAAGATCTGATTCTGTCAGATAATAATGACATTGCCACGTCAGCTTGCGTACTTGAGAGTGTGCGCAGTTCAGTCTGCGCAATCGAGATGGTGCACAATCTGTCTTCTGCGCAGTTCATTTGAAAGATTCATTTCTTGATTTTTATGACTTTGTTGAAGGGTGCAACTTGATTTTTAGGACCTACACTATCCACCTATGTAACCAAGTATTTGGCGAGTTCTTCGTCCTCCTTGGCTACCCCCTGCGAGCTTAGAGGTCGAGATGCGGTCTTGGACAACTTGACCACCAAGGGTTCCGCTTGAGGTATTGACTTACCTGAGAGTGTTGGATTGACACTTGGCTACTACCTCGTCTTGGGAAGATGAATGACAATTGGCTCAGCAAGGGACTTTGTGTCTTCTGGTCGCCTTGGAGTGAATTTCGGCAATCGGATTACCATCAGTATTATAGAGGGCCTTGCATCTTTCTGTTGCCTTTGATTGGATTTCGGCAGTCGGATCATCATTGGCCCTACGACAGGTTTTGGCTCCTGGCTGGATCTCGGGAGACGGATGACCATTGGTTCCAACTGCGTAGGTGAGGCAGGAGAACCGAGCCCCTCTTTGTGCAAGGTTGTGACGAGGGGTACGACCTTGCCCGATTTGTAAGCCTGGAGACAGATTCTCAAAGGTTCTTCTGGCCCTGTAATGACCTCCAGTTCGTCAGTTATATGTTTCCTAGATTCGTCATATAGACAAGCCTCCAAAGAGTAATAAGATTCAACCCCTTTGAAGGGATCAATGTCGGCGAATTCAGTTTTCACAGAACCGTGCTTACTGACATACTTGAAACACTGGTGAAGGGTGGATGACATGATCATATGGTCATGTATTCACGAACGTCCCAGGAGGATGTTGTAGGAGGTATCTGCATCTATGATGTAGCAGGTAACTTCCGTCTTTAGGTCATCAATCTGGCACTTCAATCGGACCTTCCCTAGGGGATAGCTTCTTTCCGAGTTAAAAATGCTAATGGCAGTATTAGTTGCTGCTATCCGATGCATAGGGATGCCAAAAAGTTGGAGCAAGATTTTCGAAATGATGCTAATTGACGAGCCAGGGTCGATATGCATCCGATCTACCTTGATGTTGCCTATATATCCAGTGTAGTACAAGGGGCGATCATGCAAATTGGACTTGATCAACATGTCCTGAGGAGTAAATATGATGTTGGGCATTGTATTTGTACTTTCGCTGCCCTGTGGATCTACTGGCGGGTCTTTCCCTGGAGGCTTGACCTGAGCTAGGTAGGCGTCAGCATTTTGGAGTGCTTCGCTTAATGCGACACGAAGATCCTTAGAGAGCCTTAAAAGCTCGTATAACGACAAATTTGCTGGCATATTAGCCAATTGTGCTAATATGTCAAAGTTGTAAGGTCTCTCCAATCTCTGAGGTACATCATTGCGGAGTGGCCTGTCGAAGCGGGTTTCCTTTATTTTGGACTTATCCATCACTGGAGGCTGAGATGGCCTTGGAATATCAGAGGGAGGCAACGTTGCCGGCTGAGGATCTTTGGCTGAACTATCCCGTGTAGGCTGGACTTGTGCTCCAGACCGGATAACAACGGCTGCAGCTTCTTCAGCTTTGGCTAAAATTGTGTGGCAGGCGCTAGACTTCCTGTCCTTTTTCTTACTGGTAAAAGATGACACCTCTTGGGTAACTTCGGGTAACAAGTCTGGATGCACCCAAATAATTTCTCCTCGCGAGGTAGTGAGAGGTACAAGTCCAGATGTCTGGTTCCAGACGGGTGGAAGATTAGTAACCTCCATCGTTGCTCGAGGGACAGGTATTACCCCGTTTGGAGTGCTTGTTGGAGGAAAGTCGCCGAACTGAATAGACACCATGTTTGCCGCTACGGTAACCTCTTCAAAGTCTATTGACAGAGCTTTGGAGTCGATAAGACTCTGAATGTACCACTTCAATTGGAAGCAATCATGAGTGGCATGATGGACATAGCGGTGGAAGTGACAATACTTTTGGTCCTCCATTTCTGCCGCTTGGGGTTCGCGTCTTAGTGGAGGGAGCTGGATCCTAGCTCCTTGGAAGAGCATATCGAAGATAGGTTTGACATGACTAACGTCAAATGAGTAATTAACCTTGGGCCACGAACTTCCGTCTGTTTTTGTTCGGGCTTCGGAGTCGCATCAGTGACCATGGCCTGTTTGCCCTTATTGTCCCAGTTGGTGGTGGCGTCACTGTTGTTGTTACTGGATGTGGAACTAGGACATCTGCCCTTTTCTTCTCCGTCTGGGATGTGTAATTCCAGTTGGCGAGCCTTCTTCAATTTTACCTCTGCGTTGGTAGCACTTATGATGAAGGTCGTCCAATCCCTGAACTGATCGTCACCCATCCAGAGGCTAATTGCTGGGAGCAGCTTCTTCTAGCAGATTTCAATCAAGGAGCTCTCGGGATTGCCTTGGGGCAAACTCATTGCGGTTTGGCGGAACCGCTCGATGTAGTTCCTTGTCATCTTTCTTTCTCCCTGAACGACGTCCATGAGAGACGACATTATTACATCATGCCCCACTTCATAAAATCTTTTCAGGAACATGTGTTTGAAGCCGTCAAAAAAATGGATGCAATTGTCGAAAAGGTTGCGGTACCAATCGAATGCGATCCCCTCCAATGCTTCGATGAATAATCGCGTGAGGATGGCATCACTATGCGACAAGTGGTCGATTGTGACCTCAAAGTAATTCATGTACCGACTAGCAGAGGTCTTTCCATCATAAGCATCGATATGGAATGGCTTGTACCATGGTAGAAAAGGTACATCTCTCCATGCAACGAGATATGGCTGCCGTATTCTAAGATCCCGAGAGGAGTCTCGGGCATTGAACATTGCTCGAAGCTCCTGGACTTCTCTCCTTGCCTCCTTGGATTCATCTGCAGCTGAGGGAATGGATGCTGCTAGGGGATCATCACCCAAAGGAGGGGCGATCGTATTGGAGTCTGCGTTGACTGCGGGTCCCAAGCTTGTTTGTCCGGGCGTCCTCGCTGATTGAGTTGGCAATACGGCTTTGATCTGATCCACGGATGTAAGCCCCTGAATTTAGGGCTTATTTTTTTCAATTTTATAAATCAATGATTTTGAATAAATATTATTATTTGATTATTATTTGATTTAATGCTCTTTACCGTGACTTGGAATTCTAGAGCGTCAGGGATGCCAGTCTCTGGAAATCTCCTTCTTGGAGTTTGTAGTAGACGAGATTATCTTCACATTGATATATCGTATCCCACTCGAACTTGTTCCCTTATATTCTTTTTGCTTCGCGCAAGTTCGGGTCAATATTAGACCATTTAATTATTAATTGAATTCCCACTCTTTTTCTTGATCATCATATGCACGTTACCATGACTTGCAATTTAGGAGCACCAGACTAGTCTTTTCCTTGGAACCAACTTGCCATGCCTGATCTACTCGAGACATTCTTCACCCATGACCATCGTGTCCCACTCAGACACTCCATTTTGTGCTCTATTTCCTTCGCACAACTTTCGGTTCAATTTAGGCCAATTAATTATCTGCCGTAAAACCTGATTTAAATTCCAATTTAATTTCGGGACCCGACATCGACCCAACCTAGTCGACCCCAAATAGGGACATGGCCCACATAAAGCCTACTACCCGTCTGACACTTGTGTCCCATTTATTTGAGCCCCCACATGCTACTTATTTACCCATGATTATAAACACCCATTTTAATTCGAATATTGCCCCCTGTCCGATTTTGGCCCAACCCGGCTCCACTGAACCCAACCCCAGCTCCATGTTGCCCTCCATCATGACTGTCCATACCCCCACTGATATTTTTCCTCTACCCCAAATATCTCTTTTTATGTAAATATCTAATTCTCTCATTGTATATATATATACACATATATATATATATACATAATATATATACATATATATATTATATACACTCTCTCCTTAAAACACAAACACCTCACCCTCTCCTCTCCCCACGTGAGCACACCCCCACTCCCTACTCACAGCCGACCTCCCCCTCTCTCCTATTCTCTCTCTCTCTCTAAATATCTTCTAATATCTCTCCCTCCTTATATATAATATATATACACACATATATATATATATTATATAATCTCTCTCTCTCTCTCTCCATTTCCAATCCCCACACAAGCAACCCCTTTCCCCCATGCTGTACGAGCACAGCAGCTAGCCGCCCCATTCCTTCTTCATTCATTCATTTTTTTCCTTCCTTCTTCCTTCTTTTCTCCTTGCTCTTTAATAGAGCAACACCATTACCATGAATCAACACCACCACCTCCACCATTCAACCACTGAGCACATCGTCGCCATCGTCGGTGCTGCCCACGCCACGGCCAACCGCTGCCCGGACCACCACTCCAATTTCCTACGCCCCTGGCGACACCCCGCAGCCAAACCACGGCCTGCCACCGCGCGGCCATGCCACGCACGCGCGTGCAGGCGCGCGTGAGGCCGCAGCAGCAGCGTGGGGCGGTGCCACCACCACGCGCCACCCCTCGTCGTCGTCGTGCGCTGCCACCCCCTCGCCGTCATCGTGCCCCGCCAGGTCGGGCACCACCGTGCAGCAGCAGCAGTGGCTACCGCACCACCGCGCAGCAGTAGCAGCGGCTGCCGCCGCCGGCTGGTAGCTGCGCGCCACCGCGTGGCCGGCCACGCATGGCTGGGCGACCCCGGCGAGCTCTTCCGTGGCGCGCGTCGTCTCCCACGACGCGTTGCCGAGGCGATTCGTGCATTTTTCACGAAATTTCGTCGACGCGCGCGCGCGAAGTCCAGAATTGGCGCCTCGTCGCAGCAACTTCGTACACATTTTCTGGGAGATCCGACCGTTGGATCGGTGAACTCCTTGCACCGTCTCAATCTCGGTATATCCCCCTTCACCCCTGTCAATTTTCATCCGTTAATTTCGTCGTTTGATACCTCAAAACTGGCCACCAAGTTGACGTTTTAATTTGAACTGTTTTTGCACAGTTTCGTGATGCCAACTTCGCGGGTTCGTATCTTCGTCGTCGCAGCTCCGTTTTGTGCGCTACCTGTTCCGGTGCACAGCTGGTATAACCCTCTTCCTACCCCCTTTAGATTTTATTTCAATTTGAGCTTGTTAGGTCGGTCGAATTCGACGCCAAAGTTGGCCGTTCGAATTCTTAGTGTTACACTTGTAAAATTTCATTTTTGAACCCGGGAATTCGGATTCAATTTCTGACACCACCAGTAGACTCGTGGCGTCGTTCTGGCATGTTTTCATATAAAGTTTGCTTGATTTGGAGAACATGGGCCCTGGCACGTATTTCGGTGCAAAGCGGGTCCCACTTTCTGAGTCAACATGACTTTTTGACGCCGGCTCATCAAAAACCAATTCTGGATATACCGTTAAGTTCGTATCGTCATTCTGGACTCGTTGACACATAATTTGCTAGATTTTAGTGGACATTGGTTCCGGCACGTATTTCGGTGCAAGTCGGATACCAATATCCAGGTCAACGTGTCATTTTGAGTTCGGCTCATCGGAATCCAATTCCGGATATACCGTTGAGTTCGTATCGTCATTCTGGATTTGTTGACATATAATTTGCTGAGTTTTGAGGACATTGGCTCCGACACGCTTTTCCGTGCAAATCGGTTTCCAATGTCCAGGTCAACGGACCAATTTGAGATCGGGTCAACGGGATCCAATTCTGGATATACCGTTGGGTTCGTATCGTCATTCTGGATTCGTGGACATATAATTTTTTAGATTTTGTGCACTTTTATTTCGGCACATTTTTCGGTGCAAAGTGTGTCCAAGGACGGACATCATTTTGGCCCAAAATTACCGTTTTACCCCTGTATCCAAATTGGACTTTTGGACAGGCTATTCTAGCTGATTTGACCATTCTGGACACGTTGGTGATATTTATTTTATCATCCGACAACATCTGTAGGTTTTTATCCTATTATTATAATCATTCTCCTTTTGTGGTATTTTGAGTTCCATCGATTCCGGTGATTTCACAATCACTGAAATTGAATGTGTTGACCCTGTAGATGTTTATAGAGACTAGCTTTTACCTTGTTGACCTTGGTTGACTACTTTGACTGAACGTCGAAATAGAGTCAACATTTGACCTAGGTTAGACTAGTTTTGACCCTGGTTGACCACAGTTGACTATTTTGACCAAAGTCAACCGGAAGTCAACCGTAGCCTAGGATTGACTAGAACTGAACCAGAGTTGACCAGTTGACCCAAAGTCAATGTTAGTCAAGTTTGACCTAGAGTTGACTAGAGTTGACCAGTTGACCCAAAGTCAACTGTACGTCAACCTTGACCCAGTTTGTCTTAGTTTGACTTAGTTTGACCTAGATGTTTAGTATGTCTTTTGACCCTGATCAGCTCTTGTATTATTTCATCTTTAGGTCTGTGGTTTTACTCTGAACCCTGATTCATATTGACAGCAGGACCCCAGGCGAGTACATTCTCTGATAATATTTCTATTTTATGATATCGTCTATGTTTCTTGTATTTAGTGTAGATACCCTTGTTCTCTTGACACATTGTTCACACGGATTGGTATTTCCCTAGATCCCGTCATGAGATATTGTTCCTCGCTCTCCTTGGTATACCTTGTGCAAGTCTTTCTTGTTCCTTGTGCATTGTATAGACCCGATTCCTGCGAAGGCTAGCTACCCTCTCGGAGAATCGCGTGTCATGGTTGGATCCACTATACTAGTCGGGGACGGAGAGTATTAGTGTAGATGTGTGGTCATTAGCCACCTTGTTGTTCTTGTAGATCTTGTGAGTGTTAATCATACACCCCACGTATGATTAACCAGGCCAGTAAACCTTGTGCAAGTCCCAAGCCGGCCACATGTTGAAACTAGTACTCACACACTTAGATAGATGATTCTTGATTCTTGTACATGCCATGATCAGTTTTACTTGCCTTGTTCTAGCTCTAGATTTACAGCTTACCTTGCCATGATACTCACATGTATATTTCATAATTTCTTGTATATTCTCTCTATTTACTGCTACATGTTCAATATCGTATAATTAGAACTGTTATTTAAGATTTGTGCTCGTTCCATCCTGACTGGATATGTTGACAAAATTTTAGGAGTAGTTGTGCCACATTTGTTAGACTGTAGGATGATTCTAGCTGAGATGGTTCACACTGTTCCTCTATGTGAGTGGCCTAGTAGTTATTCCTTAGTTAGTCTTATTGTTCCTTCTTTATTTCCTGTCTTATGATCATTGTAGATTCTAGTTGTTCTAGTGATATTGTTATTATTTCTTGTCTTATCTTCCTTAGTTTTCGTGATGTGACATGAGTACATTTCTAGTTATGGATTCTTAGATGTTGTAGTTAGTATAGTATACTTGACAGCGTTCTACCGCCGATACCGCGACGTAGGCTGGGCGTGGCCCACGTATTCGTACCCGTATATTCGGGTGCGGGTCGTGACACATTTTTAGTGGTGGCCCATGCAGGTCAGTCTTTGCAATTAATGCGAAGTCGTGGTAGTACTTGAGCTTATCTGTACTACTGCGAGCCTGCCCTAGGATTAAGGTTGAGTAATGGAATATTTTAGGATTTTGGTACTCAGTCACATATTAGGAACTCTTGGTAGATTCTAGGGATGACCCCTGGGAATCTTATTTCGAAACTCTTCGAATCTATTCCCATTCGTTTCTATCCGTCCTGATTCCTGAGATATCTCTCAGTTATCGTACTTTATTATTCGTTGGAATGAGTTGGTGGACCCCAGAGGGAAGGTATAAGTTGAACTTGTATAACATCTAGGTTGGGGAGAGAATATGATTTACCAACCTCGTATCATGGTCGAGGTTTGTGTTAGATTATATTCCACCATTTTCTATCTTGACCTAGGTAGTACCCTCGGAACTTTTTCTGAGGTTTTCCTCTGAACGCTATCTCGAAAGTTGTTTCCGTTGTTTCTATTAACTTACCCTTGACTTGTTGTTAAATTTTAAATCTTAATATTCGTTGTTGACCTTTGATTTTGTTTTGGATAATTCTTTTAAGAATTTGGTTAAGATATCCTGATAAACATATTTTGGACGAGGACAATGAGAACAGTAAGTGTCTTCTTTACTTATGGAGTTTGGAATTTATCGCAGTCATATTAGCTAGCCTGACATGGACATGGAGCCTGATTTTGGATATACTATCCTAGTTATGGAATTTAGATTCTCTTGCAGCCATACCGGTTGGCGTGGTAAGGAATCTAGATGACATGATTATAGGGTGTATACCTTGGTTATGGACTCTATCGTTTATTGTAGCTATGTTTACTGGCGTGGCGTAAATTCTGGCAACATAATTTTGGATAGACGTGTATGGTTATCAGGTCATATCTTAAGTTGATTCACTTCTTTTACCAATTGAACAAGATAATTCCTACCATTATTTCTTGTTTATCATTGTTTTCTCTCCCATCGCATGATGATTTTCTCATCTTACCGTCATTTCCTTTGCCTTGTTTAGCTATGTCTTGATTATACAAATCATCCCGTACTTGGACTTCAATTATATCTTCGATTCTCTAAATTGTCTCTAAAATCGTGCCCCAATGACTTGGCTTATTTCTGAAATCATGCACATATGATTTTGTTCATATCATAATTCTATCGTGCCAAATCCCTCATCGTGCCTGAACAATTTTAAATCGATTATCTTGATCGTGCAAACTCGTCATTCTTGGATCGTGCCTAAATTATTGCCTAAATCTTCTATCATGTTTTAACCCCACTACCAACCTTTAATTTCGAGGACGAAATTTTTATAAGGTGGGTAGGATTGTAAGCCCCTGAATTTAGGGTTTATTTTTTTCAATTTTATAAATCAATGATTTTGAATAAATATTATTATTTAATTATTATTTGATTTAATGCTCTTTACCGTGACTTGGAATTCTAGAGCGTCAGGGATGCCAGTCTCTGGAAATCTCCTTCTTGGAGTTTGTAGTAGACGAGATTATCTTCACATTGATATATCGTGTCCCACTCGAACTTGTTCCCTTGTATTCTTTTTGCTTCGCGCAAGTTCGGGTCAATATTAGACCATTTAATTATTAATTGAATTCCCACTCTTTTTCTTGATCATCATATGCACGTTACCATGACTTGTAATTTAGGAGCACCAGACTAGTCTTTTCCTTGGAACCAACTTGCCATGCCTGATCTACGCGAGACATTCTTCACCCATGACCTTCGTGTCCCACTCAGACACTCCATTTTGTGCTCCATTTCCTTCACACAACTTTCGGTTCAATTTAGGCCAATTAATTATCTGCCGTAAAACCTGATTTAAATTCCAATTTAATTTCGGGACCTGACATCGACCCAACCTAGTCGACCCCAAATAGGAACATGGCCCACATGAAGCCTACTACCCGTCTGACACTTGTGTCCCATTTATTTGAGCCCCCACATGCTACTTATTTACCCATGATTATAAACACCCATTTTAATTCGAATATTGTCCCCTGTCCGATTTTGGCCCAACCCGGCTCCACTGAACCCAACTCCAGCTCCATGTTGCCCTCCATCATGACTGTCCATACCCCCACTGATATTTTTCCTCTACCCCAAATATCTCTTTTTATGTAAATATCTAATTCTCTCATTGTATATATATATATACACATATATATATACATAATATATATACATATATATATTATACACACTCTCTCCTTAAAATACAAACACCTCACCCTCTCCTCTCCCCACGTGAGCACACCCCCACTCCCTACTCACAGCCGACCTCCCCCTCTCTCATATTCTCTCTCTCTCTCTCTAAATACTTCTAATATCTCTCCCTCTTTATATATAATATATATACACACATATATATATATTATATAATCTCTCTCTCTCTCCTTTTCCAATCCCCACACAAGCAACCCCTTCCCCCCATGCTGTACGAGCACAGCAGCTAGCCCCCCCATTCCTTCTTCATTCATTCATTCATTTTTTTCCTTCCTTCTTCCTTCTTTTCTCCTTGCTCTTTACGAGAGCAACACCATCACCATGAATCAACACCACCATCTCCACCATTCAACCACTGAGCACATCGTCGCCGTCGTCGGTGCTGCCCACGCCGTGGCCAACCGCTGCCCAGACCACCCCATCAATTTCCTACGCCCCTGGCGACACCCCGTGGCCAAACCACGGCCTGCCACCGCGCGGCCACGCCACGCACGCGCGTTCAGGCGCGCGTGAGGCCACAGCAGCAGCGTGGGGCGGCGCCACCACCACGCACCACCCCTCATCGTCGTCGTGCACCGCCACCCCCTCGCCGTCGTCGTGCTCCGCCAGGCCGGGCACCACCGTGCAGCAGCAGTAGTGGCTACCGCACCATCACGCAGCAGTAGCAGCGGCTGCCGTCGCCGGCGGGTGGCCGCGCGCCACCGCGTGGCCGGCCACCCATGGCTGGGCGACCCCGGCGAGCTCTTCCGTGGTGCACGTCGTCTCCCACGACGCGTTGCCGAGGCGATTCGTGCATTTTTCACGAAATTCCGTCGACGCGCGCGCGCGCGAAGTCCAGAATTGGCGCCTCGTTGCAGCAACATCGTGCACGTTTTCTGGGAGATCCGACCGTTCGATCGGCGAACTCCTTGTTCCGTCTCAATCTCGGTATATCCCCCTTCACCCCTGTCAATTTTCATCCGTTAATTTTGTCGTTTGATACCTCAAAACTGGCCACCAAGTTGACGTTTTAATTTGAACTATTTTTGCACAGTTTCGTGATGCCGACTTCGCGGGTTCGTATCTTCGTCGTCGCATCTCCGTTTTGCGCACTACTAGTTCCGGTGCACAGCGGGTATAACCCTCTTCCTGCCCCCTTTAGATTTCATTTCAGTTTGAGCTTGTTAGGTCGGTCGAATTCGACGCCAAAGTTGGCCGTTCGAATTCTTAGTGTTGCACTTGTAAAATTCCATTTTTGAACCTGGGACACCGGATTCAATTTCTGACACCACCAGTAGACTCGTGGCGTCGTTCTGGCATGTTTTCATATAAAGTTTGCTTGATTTGGAGAACGTGGGCCCTGGCACGCATTTCGGTGCAAAGCGGGTCCCACTTTCTGAGTCAACGGGACTTTTTGACGCCGGCTCATCGGAATCCAATTCTGGATATACCGTTGAGTTTTTATCGTCATTCTGGACTCGTTGACACATAATTTGCTAGATTTTACTGGACATTGGTTCCGACACACATTTCGGTGCAAGTCGGATACCAATATCCGGGTCAACGTGTCATTTTGAGTTCGGCTCATCGGAATCCAATTCCGGATATACCGTTGAGTTCGTATCGTCATTCTGGATTCGTTGACATATAATTTGCTGAGTTTTGAGGACATTAGCTCTGACACACTTTTTCGTGCAAATCGGTTTCCAATGTCCGGGTCAACGGACCAATTTGAGATCGGGTCAACGGGATCCAATTCTGGATATACCGTTGGGTTCGTATCATCATTCTGGATTCGTGGACATATAATTTGTTAGATTTTGTGCACTTTTATTTTGGCACGTTTTTCGGTGCAAAGTGTGTCTAAGGGCGGACATCATTTTGGCCCGAAATTACCGTTTTAACTTTGTGTCCAAATTGGACTTTTGGACAGACTATCCTAGCTGATTTGACCATTCTGGACACATTGGTGATATTTATTTTATCATCCGACAACATCTGTAGGTTTTTATCCTATTATTATAATCCTTCTCCTTTTGTGGTATTTTGAGTTCCATCGATTCCGGTGATTTCACAATCACTGAAATTGAATGTGTTGACCCTGTAGATGTTTATAGAGACTAGCTTTTACCTTGTTGACCTTGGTTGACTACTTTGACTGAACGTCGAAATAGAGTCAACATTTGACCTAGGTTAGACTAGTTTTGACCCTGGTTGACCACAGTTGACTATTTTGACCGAAGTCAACCGGAAGTCAACCGTAGCCTAGGATTGACTAGAACTGAACCAGAGTTGACCAGTTGACCCAAAGTCAACGTTAGTCAAGTTTGACCTAAAGTTGACCAGAGTTGACCAGTTGACCCAATGTCAACTGTACGTCAACCTTGACCCAGTTTGTCTTAGTTTGACTTAGTTTGACCTAGATGTTTAGTATGTCTTTTGACCTTGATCAGCTCTTGTATTATTTCATCTTTAGGTCTGTGGTTTTACTCTGAACCCTGATTCATATTGACAGCAGGACCCCAGGCGAGTACATTCTGTGATAATATTTTTGTTTTATGATATCGTCTATGTTTCTTGTATTTAGTGTAGATACCCTTGTTCTCTTGACACATTATTCACACGGATTGGTATTTCCCTGGATCCCGTCATGAGATATTGTTCCTCGCTCTCCTTGGTATACCTTGTGCAAGTCTTTCTTGTTCCTTGTGCATTGTATAGACACGATTCCTGCGAAGGCTAGCTACCCTCTCGGAGAATCGCGTGTCATGATGTGTCATGGTTGGATCCACTATACTAGTCGGGGATGGGGAGTATTAGTGTAGATGTGTGGTCATTAGCCACCTTGTTGTTCATGTAGATCTTGTGAGTGTTAATCATACACCCCACGTATAATTAACCAGGCCAGTAAACCTTGTGCAAGACCCAAGCCGGCCACATGTTGAAACTAGTACTCACACACTTAGATAGATGATTCTTGATTCTTGTACATGCCATAATCAGTTTTACTTGTCTTGTTCTAGCTCTAGATTTACAGCTTACCTTGCCATGATACTCACATGTACATTTCATAATTTCTTGTATATTCTCTCTATTTACTGTTACATGTTCAATATCGTATAATTAGAACTGTTATTTAAGATTTGTGCTCGTTCCATCCTGACTGGATATGTTGACAAAATTTTAGGAGTAGTTGTGCCACATTTGTTGGACTGCAGGATGATTCTAGCTGAGATGGTTCACACTGTTCCTCTATGTGAGTGGCCTAGTAGTTATTCCTTAGTTAGTCTTATTGTTCCTTCTTTATTTCCTGTCTTATGATCATTGTAGATTCTAGTTGTTCTAGTGATATTGTTCTTATTTCTTGTCTTATCTTCCTTAGTTTTCGTGATGTGACATGAGTACATTTCTAGTTATGGATTCTTAGATGTTGTAGTTAGTATAGTATACTTGACAGCGTTCTACCGCCGATACCGTGGCGTAGGCTGGGCGTGGCCCACGTATTCGTACCCGTATATCCGGGTGCGGGTCGTGACAACGGACTTGACCAAGGACATGAGCATGGCTTCTAGAACTTCTAGCCATTGTCGGTCAGAAGGCGCTTCATGATCATCGTCAGCCATAAAGACTGTCCTCACGTAGGTAGAGGTGGAAGGGATTGTGGCAGAGGAACTCTTTGTGCCGTACCCTTGTATAGAGAAATCGTCAGAGAATGTCGGAATATCATCTTCTTTTGACTCGGAAGGGGTGCTACCCCCTGTGCCGGAAGCCGCATCGTCTTGGTAAGGGTGGTGATCTTCAGGAAAATCTGTGTCTGTTGCACAGTTCTGAGGACCTCTACCCCCTGGATGTGCTCTTGGTACACCGGGTTGTTGTATACATTAAAGGGACTGCTACCCCCAGCTTCATCTACTATCAAGGAAGCCGAAGGAGCACCCCCGGGTGCCAGAAGCTTCTTTTTGGATTCTGTGCCTAAATAGACACCCCCTGTGGTTGTCGATGGGAACCCTCCAGATGAGGGTCTCCTCGTATTACTGGCCGAGATCGTCGGGCTGGAAGAGCCTCTCTTCTTTCCTCCCTTGCGAACCTTCTGAGGTGAATTACAGGAAGCGAGAGGAAACCCCTCGTCTCCCGAAATTTGCACATATTTCTTGAGTTGTTGTCGCACAGGTGCTGGCTGTTGAAGTCGTTAGAAAATTGACTGCCAATCTTCAGTTGCTGTCAATTTATTGCAGTAGCAGTTGATGATGAATTGGGTACAACGATGTCCTGAGAGGGACTCACAGCATGCCGACGTTGCCGTCTTGCGTTTGTGAGTAATTACGTCACGTAAGTCGGTAGCAAGCTGCTCTACCTTTGCACCAAACTTGTGAACTCGGGTATCCCGAACGCACGGGTGCTTAGGCATCATATTTGCTCCCTGATCCGTGGCTAGTAAAAGTACTTGCTCTGGATCTTTAGAAGGATACTTTAAAGACCCACCCTGTCCGTTAGCCCTGGGGAACTGGACGCGGGCGGTTCTGTACAACTTTTCATCAGGAGCCCGTGTAACAGTCAACGAGGTCCGCTGACAGTCAGCGACTTGGGCAGTTGACTGGGCTGGTTGGACCCACACTGCCCTAGACTTTTTTAACTTAGCGCCCGAAGATGCATAGTAAAAAGAGTCCAGATTGATAAATCCCACATCCTCAGCGGGTCCAATCGTGTCGAGCCCGTATGAGAGGCGGTCGAACACAGAGCTTCTGACAGAGCCGCATGAGACATCCTGTCTGAGGCCAGGATTGGTTGTCGTATGGGCTACCTTATTGCGGCTAGAGCTGGCTGCCGCATGGACCATCTTCCTGCGGCCATAGTTAGCTGCCGCATGGACCATCTTCCTGCGGCCAGAGTTGGCTACCGCATGAGTTGTCTGTCTGTGACTAGAGTCGGCTGCTGCATGGACAAACTGTCGATCTCCTCTATGCGGCTTCTTCTTTTTCTGTATGGATTTCTCTTGTGCTCCCAAAAATTCAGCATCATAGTATTTTCCTCTGCTGGATTGGGGACAGTGGGGTCCTCCGCGGTCGGAAGCAAAACTGCAGGAGAGTTCTGGTCACCGTTTTGGGCTACAGAAGGAGCTTCTTCGAGAACTTGGTCGGGGGCAACACTTTTGCACACCGACGTCCTGCGAGTCCTCTTTGGGTTGGCTCGCTTCTGAGACGGGCTAGCGCTCCCTTCAGAGAGCATTTCTTCGAAGGCTTGTTAGTCGAAATGTACCACAAGCATTTGCTGCGTAGAGCCGATCTTGGATGCATCAGATTGCATCACCAACTTCTCATAAGAAGATAAGGACGTCCCAGCAGAGTCGCCATCGTATTTGCCATAAAAAAATCAAAGACAAGTATTACAGAACACTGAAATTGATTGCAAACTCGCTTGTACAAAAAAAAAGCCTAGAAAGAAATCCGAGGAAATAATCTAAGTACAATTGTTTAGTTTTGATTCTGGAGGGTAACGGTGGAGGCTCAAAAAAGTGCTATCAACTCTGCCTTACTCCATGGACTATCTGACGCAGTCTTTAGATCTTGAAGAAATTGCTTTCTTGAAGATTGTCAGCCTTTTGCATGGGTGTGACATCCTGCTATTTATAATAGAATGTATGTTGAGCCGCATAGATGGCATGTTGCCACGTGGCTGATTGGCACGCAAAGACCCGCTTTTTGGCTGCCATCTGTCGATTTGTTGGAATTTTATTGCAGCAAATCTGGGTAGTTTAGGACTTGGTCAGATTGCGACGCGTCCTGTCGCAGGAATCACTTTTTTTAGCCGCATAAATCTCTCAGCTTTCGACCATGTGGGGCCGCATGAGCCTCATGCGGCTTAAGTCGTAAACTTCCTTAGTCCAGACATAGCTTAAGGATTTAAGCCGCATAGATTCTTTATTTTGGCCGCATGAAGTTTGGAGACTTTGGGGCCGCATATGTCTGAGCCACATAAGGTTCATACGGCTTAGATGACACTCCTTCTGGCCGCATGAAGGCGTACGAACCCTGCTTTTGGGCAATGTCTTGTTAGCCCAATGATTATATCATATTTTTGAATATGGCTAATCAATTAAGTTTAACATAATAACATCACTAATATTCATGTAATCACTATCATGTTGCTACTTAAACATAGCATTGTCCTAATATTAGCATTGTCCTAAATGTTCTATATAATATTGCTATGTTTGTATCATAATACATCATACTGCTTTGTTCTTCTAACATGTATTTGTAGACATGATGTAAGCATGATCAAACATGATCAAAATAGGACATATGTAATGGAGAATTATTGATGGGCCAAAGACGACGTTATACAAGAAGATTTCTCTGAACTGCCTAACAACCTATCCGGGGCCTCGCATCGGGGGTTCCGCTGCCCGATCAGCGGACAGGGGTCGAGGGGGCAGCGCCCCCCGTCAAGGGTTCGGGGGCGAAGCCCCCGAAAGGTATTCAGATTTCCAGATCTGTTTATCTTTGGATGACTACCGTCAAGTGAAAAAGGCGTCTTCATGATCTGAAGAAAGGCGTCATCAAAGGGCTCTTGGTTTTCCTATTTTATCAATGTATTTTTTTATATTTATTGAGTCTAGGAATACGATGTACACTGCATCGTACTGGCAAATAGGCTACCCAAGAAACGTTTTCAAAATACCCTTTCATTTTGAAAACAAGCCCACTTATAAAAGCCCAAACTACTTCCTAACTGTTTGACTTTTCAAAAAGCCCAAAAACTGATTTGCAAAACCCTAACAAAACTCCAACAGAACTCGGCCAGAATTCGGCCAGAGTTCGGCCAGAGTTCGGTTAGTGAACGTTTTTTTTTGAACTTGGTCTTCCTGTAGTTACGGATCCCAACGAGATTTTCTCATAGAGTTCTGTCCGAATTCTGCCCGAATTCTGTCAGAATTCTGCCTTTGGAAAAACTATAAATAGAGAAGAATTTCGATCATTTCAACACACTCATTCACTTTCATATCTCTTCTCTATAAGCCTACTACTTCTTCCAAAGTATTCTGAGCTATTCATTTTCAAATCCCAAGCCAGTTACAATCTTCTAGTCAATTTGCCAGTGCGGTACGGTCTAGTAGTTTCAGAATGGTTGTAATCAGAGGCTTGATTGAAGTAAGACACTTCACAATTGAAGTTGGTCGAGTACTTCGGATCAAAGCTCGCGTTGTAGAAGTTGCAAGAACTTCAGATGAAAACTTGTGGTGATTTTCCATAGTGGATTCAACTGGAAGCTAGAGTTCTTCCGACTGGACTAGTCCTCACCAGAGGAAAACCAGTATACATCCTTGTGTTTGCGTTTGCTCTCTACTCTCTACTTTTTATTTACATATCTGTGATATATTATATGTGATCTTGTTACTAACATTTTTAAATAGTTAATTTCCGCTGCCTACTTTATTTACCCCCCTCTAGAGTATTGCGCTTTACAACTCGTTCCTACAATCGGTCCTACACGTCTCACGTCTTATATTTTTGTTGAAGTGTCAGAGCTATCATTTTTGTCAGTTTTGTTAGGACTTGTCAGCTTTATCAGACGAACTGCTCCTCTTGGCCGCATATCTTCCTTCTGCATCAGGTTGTCGATGGACCGCATATATCATTGAACCAGTCATGCGACTTTCCTTTATGCGGACCTGTTTGGCCCAAAGTACCTATGTGGCAATTTGTAATCCGCATGAACCCCATATTTTCCATGCTTCTACAACTGTCATTGGAATGGTGTTAAAGACATCTTTCTTTACCTGAAAGGTACTATGAATATGAGCTTATTATGTCCCTACGCACGATCTGAGGGATCACAGCCCCTTGATCCTCAAAATGATCATGTCTACCATGTTGGTTATGACGACTCTTAAGTATTTATCTAACCCTCACAAGACATGATCCCAAAATGATTTTGTCTTTAATATTGGAGATACAACAATATCTTGGAAGTCTAAAAGCAGGCTTTAGCTACTACTTCAAATCATGTCGAGCTCTATTTTACTCGAATATTTAATTTTACACAATAAGTTATAATAAACAAATGCCAAAGTAATGTACATTCCAAAAAAATTAATAAATCTATAAATGATAATAAGCGAAAAAAACATATACAATATAATGATATAGATTTAAGATTTAACTATAATTTTAATAAGGTTTCAGCGAATCGACGGACTGAGCTATCTTGAAAAAAAAATGCAAGATAGACTCTTAGTTCTTTTCTCTCCATTTTCACAGAAAATGCTGTGTTATCTTTGGTGCATTCTTTTCTTCATCTCATTTTGTGTTTGTATGCAAAATCTATAAATAAGCAAAAAGAACATATACAATATATTTAATATTTAGTTAGAATTTTAGTAAGGTCTCTATATTCTTTAAAATTTTAAAGTTTTTTTTAAGGGTGTCCACTTCTTACTGGTGCTTGGAGGCATGCCTCCAAGGGGGCTCGAAGCCGAGTCACTGCACCGGAGTGCTCCACCGTTCCCAACGGGATACGGCCACAGGGACTTAAAGTTTTAAAGTTGTAAGTTAAACAATAGAGATTTGATCAATTAATCACTGAAGAGTGAATTTATCTATGAAATTGTGGGACCAACTATTAATTAATTGTCAGAATAATTAAACATGGAGGGAATAAGACATAGAGTTAATTAAGTAATTATAAAGAGATAATTTCAAACTATTGGATATGTTTAGGTGTTTTAATATCTGACCATCCTGTCTTTATATTTTTTTTATATAGATTGTTATTCTTTCCTTTTAATCTTTGTTTCTAATTAAAAATTAAAACCCTATCTCTCATAGAGGGGGTGCAAATTTATGGCAGTAAGTTATAAAATTGTGACAGTTTTTATCACCGTAGTAGTCCATTAGTAACAGTGACTGGGAGTGAACATAAGTTCCAATCCCATCAGACAAAAAGAAAAAAGAAAAAAGAAAAAAAATTTGGTAGTCTAGTGACATCAATGATGACTTGGCACAAGCATAATATTAATAGTAGTAACACAATATACATGAAACCTCTTCTTCTTCTTTTTCTTTTTTTAAATTCCGCTCACACACACATTTTGGAGGCTCAAATCTTGCCGGCCCTTTCGGATGTCTCCTCTAAGTACCACTAGGCTTGAGAGCTCGGACACAAATTTATGAAAGTCACATGACATAAACTACTTAGCTAGAAACACAAATTGAGAGTTTGGTTCTTTAATTACTGCAACCATATTAATTGACCATTAGCTACTTCTGGATCGTCCATATGAGAATGTGTAATTGACCTCTAACCACATCTGCTGATGCGTCTTCATTCATGTGATTTGAGCCCTTCAACTTTATAAGTTTGGTCGTTTGTCAAACCTTCCATCTTATAGGGTTTAGCCAATTAATCGGATCCTTAACTTCTAGTTTGTTGCAAACTCGCAGACTCACGTTGCATGTGCGCACATCAAGTGTGTGGTGGCGACGGAGAACTATAGACAACCACAAAATATTTTTTTATTATAATCCACACACGCTACACGTCCTTACGGTTGGGAGGTTCAAATCCTACGGTTATGCCTGGTATCCGTGCTGCTTTTCACATAAGCTATAAGTACTGGACGACAACCATAAAATGTTACATCGCATGACGAGTGACTAAATGAGAACAACTCCTATGGACTCTTTGGTTCAAGTTTTAGAGACTTTGGGAATGAATTTTGGGTTTCTTATCCATGTTTGGTAAGTCTGGAATTGAAGATTGTGAGAGAATATGGTAGACTTCAGTTTTCCACTTATTGGAAATACTTTTGTTTTCGTAGGAATGTTGGTTGGGTGTATTAATTATAATTTTTTAGGACAGTTGTTGGGAACGCGGTGTGACCCGAACCGGAGTTGACCCATAAGATGCGATATTGAATTGGGCCAATATACCTTAAAAGAGAATTCTCATGTAAGGCCTAAATCAATCCCAATTATCTACACCACATGATCCTACCTCCTAATCGGTGTGGGACTAAATTACCAACCCCATTGTCAACCCCCCCCCCCCCCCCCCCCCTCTCCCCCCCTCCAATTTAAGCGTTTGACCGAAAACGAGATACAATCCAACAATCTCCACCTTAGTTCGTTTTCAGTAACCGAGCAACCTAGTATACCCGGCAGCCAATTATTCGTTCCCACTAGCCGAACATCCTTAGTACACTCCGGCTACCTTTGCTCGTTTTTGCTAACCGAACAACCTTAGCAGACTCCGGCTACCTTTGCTCGTTTCTGCCAGCCGAGCACCTAGGAGATCTAACATATTATCATCTCGATCCATTCGACCATAGAACCAAGCCTGACACGTTCATACATACCACAATTATGTGCCAACCACAAAGTGTTGCTCCACTTTGGGCTTGTCATACCCATCTTTGAAGCCAATTCTTGTAGTTGATGCTCCTACTCAACCTTGAGAAGAGCATGTATAATCCCATTATACACATGGAATTTCAGAGCCATTTGTCTCGAAACAATTAGAGCTACCCAAACTAGTCCCGTAACCACGGCTCTGATACCACTTGTTGGGAACGCGGTGTGAACCAAATCGGAGTTGGCCCATGAGATGCGATATTGAATTGGGTCCATATGTCTTAAAAGATAATTCTCATATAAGGCCTGAACCAATCCCAGTTATCTACACCACATGATCCTACCTCCTAACTGATGTTGGACTAAATTATCAACTCCATTGTCACCCCCATTTGAGCGCTTAACCGGAAACGAGATACAACCAAACAACGATAATACCCCCAATGGCCCAAACTGAATTCAGATATTATTAGCATTATGAAATTAATGAAAGAGTATTTATGAAAATCTAAACAAACTAAAATTCCTATTACTATCAACCAAGCATGAGAATGGTTGAGTATTTCAGACCACGTTTATTCCTACCTAATGGAGAAGAAATGGAAAGTGGATTTCTAGGAATACTAAATCTTCATCCTAACGCCACGCTAATGGCTAGGTCAGTTGGTGTGATGAAATTACAAGACATAGAATAGTATAAACTGTAGGAATAATTTTTCTAATGTTAAACACTAGACATAAATATTTTTTTTCTTAAGGTCTGCTTGGCAACAGTATTTTTATTGTTTTTGATTTTTTTTTAATCCAATTTTTTGTGAAGTGTTTAAAAATTCCATGCCTGGTGACTTTTTTGAGGTAGTTGCTTTTATCGCCTCAAAAGCTTCCCAAAACTAGTGTAGTATAATTTTGAATGTCTTTATAAACATCTCAAATTGATAAATTTTGAGAGTTTCTATTTTTTTCTTTATACCTTCAACAAAAAACATAATTTAAAACCTAAAATATTCCAATATCATATTTGTCCTTTTTTTTGTTGTGACGTAACAATAAAAAAAATTTAGACTAGAAATCAAATTAAGATGGACAAATTTTCTTGCTACTATATGCCAATATGCAATGATATAATCTTGCTTTGAGAGGAATTTTATTTATGTATGGACATCCGGGTAATAATTTCTTTTTAAAAACTCTCAAAACCGATCGCTAATGAACTATCAAGCATGGGTTGAATTTGTTTAAAAGTCGCTACTTAAAACCATCCAAAATCGAAACTCTCATAACCGCTCATAATCGATACTTTTAAAACACCTCATAATTATTACCACAACAATTACCAAGCAGGCCCTTAGACCTCGTTTGGTTTACGAAAAGGAAAGGAAATCAATTCCTTGGAATTTTCTTTTCTTTTAGAAAATTACAATTCATATCAATTTTTCATTCCAGTGCCTGGAAATGCCAAGAAAATTGGAAGAGAAAGTGAATACTTAAAGGTGGAAAAGTGAATCGTTGCTTGGATAGATGGAACAATTTTCTCCCCTAATTTCATCTATTACGAATCACTTTCCTTTTCTCCTCGATTCCTTTGGCCCCCAGACATAGAAAAATAAAAAATATATATAAGAATGTAATGACTTTACTTTTCCAACCCATAATTCTGCAAACCAATCGAGACCTTAGGGTTGGGCTTGAAGCCAATACTCGTGTTATTCCTTACCAGCCCCCACAGGACAATCAACTCACTTTAAAAATATTGAAGAATAGCAACAACACAATCCATCGTGCTTTCATAGCTAATTCAATATAACGTCGGACTAGTATCGGGATGAACGAAGTTAGCAAATGAAATCGCTGTAAAAACAATGTCGTCGAGTAACCACCCATTCGAGTGTCCATCGACACATTGAGGACGACAAATAACGACGCAATGGCAGCGTCTATGCATGCGACAGTGCCAGAATAATGATAAAAGCGATGACCTCCTGAAAACTGTTATTGCCGGGACACAATTTTTCGATGGAAAACTGAGAATATGAAACAATTGTAAAAACAATGTTCCAACGCAACACTTCTAGGAAGGTTGCGCAAGTATAACGAAGATCTAAAAAGATATCATTATGATATTACGAGAATCTAAAAATATTTCGTAATCACAGTAATCGATCGTAGTACTTCTAAAAAAAAGATACAATCAGAGTTACTGGCAGCAACGAAGAAGGTGACTGGCGATAGATGGAAGAACTCCTGCTGGGGTGAATGATCACCGTTGCTCAAAGCTTTATTCGCCCTACGCGAACAGCTTCCAGGAACCAGCAAGTTCGTCGGAGAACTTGGAACACTCCTGCTCTTCTGACTCCTCGGACGGACACGAACTCCCGTGCAAGAGCAACGCTGGTGCAACGCCTTTCCTCTCTCTCTCTTTCGAAGGCTGCAGATCAGAACTGTGTTAAAGAACACGTCTGAAATCTTTGTTTACTTGTGCTAAAGAACACTTCGTAAACTTTCTGGTGGCTTCTCTTTCTATTCTGTAACCTGTGAGAGAGGAGGAGGAGGCCTTATATAAGCCCCTGCAACAACTGTCCGGTTAGCACAATGTTAGGGACGTGGTAGTAACCACCCCGAACATGAAGCAACCGCTCAGAGCATGCAAGGACACGTTCTGCTAGAAGTTGTGCCACCAGCGTAATTTACACTTTACGCACACAGCCCCTTTTACGTACCCTACGCACACTACGCACTCTACGCACACTGCGTACGCTGCGCACACTGCGCACTCTACGCACACTGCGTACGCTGCGCACACTGCGCACTCTACGCACGCTGCGTACGCTGCGCACACTGCGCGTACTGGGCTGTGTTACTGGGCCAGCGTAACTGGGCTCGCGTAACGGGCCGCGTGTTTTCCATAAAGAAATTCTTTTTATTTTTTGTGTTTCTGGGAAAATTACAACTGTGGGAATCCGATCTAGAAGACGATCGCTTTATCCCTTGGACTATGCGAAGAAGAAAAGCTCTCAAAATTTTGACAGTAGATATCAATGTATCTGTACAATGAATGAGGAAAAGAACTCTATTTATAGAATCAAGAATAATAACTAAAAAGATAACTGTCTTCACAGCCTATGCCTAGTTAAAAATCACGCAGGATTTAACATACATAAGGCTGTGAGCAGTTACTGGACGTGGCCTGTAACTGTTGGACACATGGCAATCATGCATGAGTCGTGTGCAAGTTACAGGACACGCAGGCGAGAGATCAGTGGCATGGCTGCCACGTACTCTAATTTGATGAAATCCACGCAGACTTGTTGAAGACGAAATCCACGCGAACTCGTTGTAGAAAGCTTTAAAATCCACGCAAACTTGGGACAGAAAGCTTCAGGATCCACGCAGACTTCGAGGCAAAAAACTTCAAAATCTACACAAACTTGAGGAAGAAAACTTCAGAATCCACGCAAACTTGAGATGAAGATCACAAATACACGCAAACTTGAGATAGAACTGCCAGCTGTCTTGATTCGGCGTGTCTCGACTGACACAAAATCTCTGACAGTGATTGCTTTGTCAGTCGCATTAAATGACAAGAAACCCTTTTGGTACGCCAACTCGACGAAGGCTGAGTCTTGCTGAAGAAGATTTCGAAAATCACGCAATAGACGGCGATGATCTCTCGAATTCTATGTATACGTGGCATACGAAGAGAAATTCTTCGACTGTCGTGTTGTCAGTCATAATTACTCTTTGACAAATGATGAGCTGTCTCCCAGCGTGATTTGTTTATATTGTCTGGATCAACTGAGCGTGACTTTTGACTCTGTCTTGATCAACTCAGCGTGACTTTCATTTTTGAGGCCTACAAAACCCCCTTTAAAGTTTTCGAAAAATGATAAATTATTTCGAAATACTTTGAAAATAGAGATGATAAAATGGATTTAGTCACGCTGAGATGACTTCAAAATTTTTCGGAAGTCGAAAAGACTTCGAAGTTCTTTAAAAACATCCAAATGAACTTATTAAATGTCATAATGACTCTTTGTTCTCCGAGACTGATTGTATCCAATTTATGGTGGAATATGAACTGCCGGCAAAACTCAGTTATATAAACAGGAAGAAGTTTCATTTTTAATCTTCATCTTACGTCAATATGACACCAAAGGAGAAAGCTGAGGAAGAAGCACGCAAGTTGGGCTTTTGTTCTCATGGTGACCCCACTTTTGGGGGTGAAGAGCCAGAGCCCCTTGTCTTCGAGCTCAAAGATGATCCCTTGCAACTAGCCAAGAATTTCTTGAGCTATGTTGGCTTGGATGGCTCGTCCTCTTCTGATGGGCGCAGCCTCATAGAGCAGCGTGAAATGTTTAAAGCTCTGTTGTACTGTCTGGGAGTTAGGAGCGTAGAAGAACTCGGCACCAAGCTCAGTCGCTCTGAGAAATAGAGCGTGACTTTTATGCTTTTGTTGCACTTTTTGTTTTGTCTTTTGTAAGGCCATCAGTGCCTGTCTTAAGAAATGAAGTACAACTTTTGTGTTTGATCTGCGTGCCTTAATGAGAAATATTAATCAGCAGTCTTTGATTGTTTCTAATGTTGCTCTGTCTTCCAAAGCACACGTGACACTCATTCCACAGTTTACGAGCGCTATTTATGCGGATCTTTTCCAAGAATAGACTTGTACTTTGCCCTTTAAATAGATGGAAGAGTTTCGCAGATACTCATCTCCCATTCCTCTTCTTCTTCTCTGAGAATAAAATTTTTGGGAGATTTCACTCTCAAACAGGAAAGCAATATTTTCTAATGTTCGACTTCTGCGCACTGTATCAAACATGAGTTTGCCAATCCTTAGCACCAAACTTGAAGGTAAGTCAGTGTAATACGTGTACTATTTTTGCTGTTTGAAGATAAGCTTTCTGTTTCTGATTTGAATAATACACGCATATCTCTGTTTGATAAATGCACGCTGAATGATTTTTGTTGATACTTTCTGCAGAAACTTGGCTGAAAATTTTCTTCAGAACTGGCATTGGGGATGTGGATGCTGTGGAGAATATCCTGCTGACATCTACATCAGGGAGCTCATACGCTTTTGACGCGTAAATCAGACAACTCAGAACTCTTAGTGGGATAGAAGGGTCTTCCTCAGATGGTAGGAAGAGCCTTTATACACGAGAGTTGGATGGTGGAGTCAAACTCTACTACCGAGAAATCGGGTAGTAGAGTTCCTTTCACGGGAGAACTAGGAATTGTATCCCAAGGTTGGATACATTCCTGTCTCCTCTGAAAGGTCGCTCCTAATCCACCAGTTGTATTGGCAGCACTACGACTTCGGGCTGCCACACTCTGTGGTTCTCCTCTCGTCTGAAAGAGAAGACCAGAGTTTGATTCCTGCTGATCTGGTCGTGACTGAGACCCAGACAGTCAGGAATTGCCACCAACAACGAACCTGACGGAGAAGGTCCGACGGAGAAGATCCAAAGAAGAAGATAGATCTCTATTAGGTTATCGTTGTGGTATAGAATGAAAATCCAAAATTATAATAGATTTTTATTATGATTTGTAAGAAAGTCTAAGAAAATGTAATAGACTTTTTATGGTGAAATGAGAATGGAAATGACAATTCTTCTATGCTCAATGATTTGTATTTGTGGATGAATTGTGGACATGATAGATAATAAAATCATCTTTTCTGTTTTAGAGTATATGATATTATCAGATGTATTATGGACGTGATAATATATAGGAACTCAAAAGAAAATAGATTGATTTCTATGCAGAGGTCAAAACATGACAAATGAGTAAGTAGATTCGGAATTGATTCAGAGGTTATGAAAACATGATAAATAACGAATCCCCACTTAATAAATTGATAGAAGATTATGAACGGATGAACCGTTAGGAAATGATGAACAGATGAACTGTCGAGTGAATGTAATAAATAAACGGATGAACCGTCAAGTATTAATGAACAGGCGAACCGTCTGATGAATGTGAGAAATGAATGGATGAACCGTTAAGCATTAATGAATATGTGAAACATCGGATGAATGAGGAACTTCTGCCTATAAATATAGCAGAAATCTGGCGAGAACGAATACTTCTACTCCTCAACATAAAAATATCATCTGGAGAAGCATCCAAGAAGACTGAGATAGCCTCAAAGGTTCAGAAAGGCACTGAAGAACGTCCTGCTGGTCCAGTCAAAACGAAGAAGACGGAAGCAGGTGAAGGTTCGTCTGCACCCAAGCCACCAAGGGACATTCTGGATTTTTTGCTCGAACCAGGAAGGACTGAAGAAGAGGAAGCCATGAGAATGGCCGCTTGCAAATTCCTCGTGGGTTCTAGCAAGGAGGTTCTTGGCTCTTTTGCTGATCACGTCTTCGAGAAGGACGGTAGTGGCCCTCGTCCAAAAGTAGAGAAGGATGATAGTGATCTTCCTTAATATCATGTATCATCATTCATGAAAATAAAATAAAAATTTTATTTTTAAACATGAATTTGTCTGATGATTACAAGTATTTATATTTATACATAGTACTTTTTAAGGAATTTGCCATTAATAGGCATCAAAACTTTTCGACCATCAAATTCTGAGAGTTGATAAGCTCCATTTGAGAAAATTTTGCTCACAATATATGGACCTTCCCACTTTGCGTCAAATTTGTCCTTACTCATATGAGTCATAGTCATAGGACGTCTGACTGTTAGAACAAGTTCTCCTTTTTGATATGATCGAACTCTGACTATTTTATTAAAAGCTCTTGAAATTCTAGCTTGATAGAATTCAATATTTTGTTGAGCAGATAATCGTTTTTTCATCCAGAGCTTCTAATTCCTGAAGTCGAAGACGATCGTTATTTTCAGTAGTGAGTTCATTAGCGATTGCTATCCTTAAAGAAGGAATTTGAATCTCTAATGGAAGAACAGCTTCGCAACCATACACCAGAGAGAAAGGTGTACATTTGGTAGCATTATGAACTGTAGTGCGATAAGCCCACAAACATTCCCCGAGCTTGTCACTCCAATTACGTTTGTTAGTGGAGATAAACTTCTTTAGGAGTTTGATGATAGTCTTGTTGAAAGCTTCTGCTAATCCGTTAGCTGCTAGATTATATGCGGTAGAAGCCACATTATTGATCCGGTGATCGTCACAAAATCGAGTAAATTTCTGGCTGACGAATTGTGGTCCGTTATCATGAACAATGCGTCAAGGAACACCAAATCTGTAGATGACGTGGTGCTTAATAAAGATGATGACATTAGACGTCTTAACTTCAGATAAAGGAATGGCTTCGGCCCATTTGGAGAAGTAATCGGTTATTGCGAGAATGAACCGATGACCTTTAGATGACGGTGGATTGATCAGGCCGACAATGTCCATGCCCCAAGCTTCGAAGGGCCATGATGCTGCCGTCGGATGTAGAAATTTTCCGAGGGTTGATGAATAAAATCTGCATAGATTTGACAAGCTTTACACTTCTTTGCATATTCAATGGCATCAGATACCATGGTGGGCCAATAATAACCCATACGTCGAATACGGTCTTGAAGTTTTGGTCCTGGCTGATGTGCTCCACAAATTCCATCATGTGCTTTGCGAATGATTTGTTGAGCCTCGTCACCGGCAACACATCGAAGGAGTAAACCATCATAAGCTCGACGATATAAGGTCTTTGTTGTATGATTGTAGTAGAATCTGAGTGATCGTCGTCTGATAGATGCTGCCTCACTCGGATCATCCGAAAGAATATCATATAATACGAGATCTAAGAAAGAAAGTCTCCAATCTTTATCCGTATTCTGATTCTCAGTCGAGTTACTGAAGATGAATTCCATGCTGGAATCGGATGAAGATGACATCGATTTACGACTGAATCCAAATCCTCTTGTTGTGTTGACGTCATGAGATGTTGATTCTTCAATGTCAACTGGAAGTCCTAGAGTTAAGTTATTTTCAAGATGAAATAATTCTTTATTACGAATAACAATCATTTGTTACCGTCTGATTGGAATAGCCAGCACCGCTGCAAGATTAGCAAGGGCATCAGCTTCTGTGTTACATGCTCGCCTAACATGTTCAATGAAGAATTCTTCAAACGAAGAAGCCATAGATATAGCTATTTTATGATAAGGAACCAGATCTTGATGGCGAACTTCATAAGTACCCCTGATCTGATTGACAATGAGTTTAGAGTCTCCATACGCCTCCAAATGTTGAATATTCAGATGTTTAGCGAGTTGAAGACCAATAAGTAATGCGTTGTACTCAGCTACATTGTTTGAACACGGCTGATCGAGAGAATAAGCTCTTTGGATAGCAAGACCTTCTGGCGATACAAGAACAATTCCAACTCCAGCGACAATATCGCCATTAGGACCAATTCTTGATGTTCCATCAAAGAATAGACGCCAAGTAGGATCTTCTTCAGCAATTTGATTTGAATCTAGGACTTCATCTGGGATTTCATCATAGAGTTTTGAATTTTCTGGAATTGAGTGAGCAGCCAGAAAATCAGCTAAAGCTTGTCCTTTGACTGATTTCTGAGGAATATAGTGCATGTCATACTGAGCAAGTAGGATTCCCCAGTTAGCCAATCGAGAATTCAAAACACTAGGTTTCTTCATCATGATCCGTATAGGATTGATCCTGGAGATGACATGAATAGTCTGGCCAATGATATAATGACGTGTCTTTTGGACATCAAACATCAAGGCTAGACATTCTTTTTCAACCGGTGAATATCAAGGTTCAGCTCCGGTCATAGTGCGGCTGAGATAATAAATGGCTTGTTCATGACCATTTTGATTCTTTTGAGCGAGTAATGCACCCAATGAATGACTCATTGCTCGAGTATAGAGGAGGAACGGTATTCCTGAGACGGGAGGTACCAATACTGGAGGGCTCATTAGATATTGTTTTATATCATCGAATGCTTTCTGACATTTATCATTCCAGACAAAAGAGACACCTTTCTTCATAAGTTTGTTGAATGGTCTGCAGCGTCCTGATAAATTAGAGATGAATCTCCTGATATAAGCGATTCTTCCTTGAAATCCTCGTAGCTCTTTTAAGGTGCGTGGAGGACGCATCTCTTGGATGGCTTTGATCTTCTCGGGATCCACGTGTATACCTTTAGAGGTAATGACGAAGTCGAGAAATTTACCACTAGAGACGCCTAAGAAGGACTTAGTAGGGTTCATCTTTAATTGATGCTTACGCACTAGATCAAATATAGTCTTCAAATCATGGATATGATCCTCCTTTTGTCGACTTTTGACTGCAATATCATCAACATAGCATTCGACTGTTTTCCGCAAATGTTTACGGAATATAGTGCTCATAGCTCGTTGATAAGTTGCTCCTGTATTCTTGAGACCGAATGGCATAACTGTATAACAGTATGTACCAATCGGCGTTCTGAAAGAAGTGTGCTTCTCGTCCTCTGGAAATATTTTGATCTGATTGTACCCAGAATACCCGTCCATGAATGACATTCGTTCAAATCCACAGGTATTATCAACCATGACATCAGTGATTGGTAGAGAGAATTCGTCTTTAGGACATGCCGCATTGAGATCGCGGAAGTCTATGCATACTCTGATCTTGCCAGTCTTTTTAAGAACAGGAACAATATTAGCCACCCAATCGGGATGTTGTTCCTCTCTAATAAACCCAGAGGTAATGAGTTTATTGACTTCAGCTTCAATTGCATCCATGATGTCTGGACGAAATCGTCGCTGTTGTTGTTTGACCGGTTTAGCATTCGGCAAGATATTGAGCTTGTGAGTTGCAATTTGAGGATCAAGCCCTGGCATATCTTCATAACTCCAAGCAAAGACATTGATGTAATCACGAATGAGTTTGATCATGTCTTTCTTATCAGTTTCTGAAAGACTTTCACTGATGAATATTGGTTTGGGAGATCCCTCTTCACCAACATCTATTTGAACAAGTTTATCTTCAGTCGGAGGTTCTTTTTGCTCGAAACGGAACTCCCATTGATTATCTAATCTTTGGACCCACTGTTCTGATTCAGGTGAGATTTCAAACTCTTCTTCGTCTTCATCACTTTCTTCAGAATGGTCAATGGAAACCATGTTGGAAGACAAAATGTTGTAGTAGAAGTCACCGATACTTGTATCGGAATCCCAAGAAGTGGTACTAGAAGAATCAGATCTCTTATCTTCGTCAGACTCGGGATCTTCATGTATAATATTGATGAAAGGAGTAGGAGCAGTATAACCCAATCCGCATTTCGTCCTTCCATATTTCAAAGGAGGAATCCGGACAGGTATTTTTCTTCCTTTTCCATCATTGAGGCCAGTCCTGAAGTCACAGCCCATTTTTTGGATGATGTCTCTAGATTGCTGACTATAACGACGTAGTTGTAATCTTCCAGTATCATCATTTTTGTCATCATCTTCAAGATCAGAAGGATTTTGAGGCCCTTTGTAGAAGAATATTGGAATGTCTCCTGGCTTTCTACTGGGAACTAGAAAGTATGAAGATTATACAGGTTCTAGAGATACATCTGTATGAACAGTCTGTACAACTCCTATGGTTATTGTGTTCAAGTCATCTAACAGATGTAAATAACTATGAACATAATTACACACATCAACGTACTGCAAAGGTGGAGACTTTTCATTAAATGTAAAAGCAGCAATATTTACATTGGGAGAAGGCTGAGCCTTAGAGATTTTAGCCAAGTCAATGACTAAAGGGGGAGAAGAAGAAGAAGCTTTGTTTCGATTAAGATCGATAACAAATGGCTCAGAAGAGGTGAGCTCCCTTGAAGTTTGAGTAGGAAGAGTAGTCCGTCCTCCAACTGAAATTAGCAGAGTATCTTGTGAAGATACAGGAACTGTAGTACGCCCACTGACAGGAATGATCAGTGTATTTTGAGTAGATGACTGAGGTAACGGAGAGATCCATCCACTCACTGGAATGATGAAAGAATCTTCTCTAGAGGGTTTAGGAGATTGTTGCTGAGTAGTTTGACCTTTAACAGGGATTATTAAAGTCTCACTTTGTGCATCTTCTTTCTCCATAGCTTGTATGATCCTTGTATACTCTTCTTTGTACATTCGGGAATCGTTGAAATAAGCTTCAACCCCATGGAAGGGATTTATATCAGCAACTTCTTTTTGTACTCTTCCATTGCTATCAATATATTTAAAACATTGATGAAGAGTAGAGGGCACCACATTATTTTTATGAAGAAAGGGCCTCCCCAGAAGAAGATTATAGGATCCCGCGATCTCGATCACATAGAAAGTGACTTTAGATCTGAAATCGCCTATCTGAAGCTTCAGATGAATCTTTCTCAAAGGCTCACTTCGGCTTTGATTGAATCCCAAGATAGTAGTAACCGTCTTGGAGAGCTTGTGAAGAGGGATTTTTAGTTCATCCAACAGACTCTTTGGCATTATGCTTATAGCAGACCCTGGATCAATGAGGATACGATCTATCTTCATTGTATCGATATAACCAGTGTAGTAGAGAGGTCGGTCATGTCGATTATCCTCCAGTAGCATGTCATCTTGTGTAAAGGTGATATTTGGGATAATCTCCAGTACACTGTTGTAATATAAGCAAGTGGCAGGTTCCGCATCTGGCTTCTTCAATTGTGCAAGACAAGAGTCAGCTTGTAGAAGTGCTTCACTTAACGTCTCCCGAGTTTCTTTAGAAAGACGTAGAAGTTCAAAGAGGGACATTCTAGCTGGAGTATTAGCAAGCTGAGCTAAAATGTCAAAATTATAAGGCTTCTGAAGTCCAAGAGGAGAGGACTTCTTGATTGGCTTATCAAATCGAGCCTGTTGCTTGCCTTTCTCAAGAGTTGTGGGTTTGGGAGGAACATGTTCAACTGGTGTAGTTGAAGGAACAGATGCAGTAGATGATTCTTCTTCAGGAGGAACATTAGGAGCATCTTTAGCAGCTGAAGGGATATCAGTAGGATCTTCAGGATTTTTAGAATAATCCTTTAGGTAAGGTTTCCCCGTTCGAGTAGCACTAACAAGTGCTTCTTCTTTGTCTTTTGGCTCTGTGTCAGAGGTAGACCCAAGAGAAGTCATATGACATGACTTGATCTTTCCAGCCTTCTTGGACTTTCGAGAAGAAATCTTTTGAGGAGAAGGAGATTCAAAGTCTGTTATTAGATCAGGATGAATCCACATGATTTCTCCAGTCTCCAAAGTGATTGGTGCTAATCCTTCAGATTGTGGAGGAGGAATATTTACTATTTCAAGAGTTGCCTTGGGAATAGGAACAATTCCGCTTTCAAGAAATTGAGGAGGGAAGTCTCCAAATTGCATAGAGACGACATTAGAAGTGACAGTCTTCTCTTTTGGAGTAAGAGAGATAGCTCCAGACTTAATCATTTCTTGGATCTTTCCTTTCAGTACATAACATGTACGAATTGTGTGACCCAGCATTCTGTGGTATGGACAGTATTTAGGATGATCTGTCTTACCAGCTTCATCAGGTTTCTTGATCTTAGGTAATTGTATTTTATTACCTTTCAGCAGACATTCAAAGATACCAAGGACATCGTCGTCATCAAAAGAATATTCTTCTTTGGGGCGAGGTGTTCTTGATTGTTGAGTTGTAGAGGCAGGAGTTTGAACATTTGATGCATCTTTGCTCTGAAGATTAACTTCAAAAGTTTCTTTTCCTTTGCGAGCATTATTTTTATTGTTAGCACCTTGTCCTGTTTCTTTAGGAGTCATCTGCACTCCTAAACCTTTGAAGGTTTCAGCACTGATTTCTGCAGCTTTGGCACTGACTATGAAGGAAGGCCAATCTTGAAATTGAGTGGACCCTGTCCACATACTGATGATTGGCAACAAGTTTGATTTGCACGTGTCAATGGTGACAGCATCAGGAGTTCTAAGAGGCATCTTCAGAGCTTCTCTTCGAAATCGTTCAATATATTCCTCTGTAGATTCATTATTTTTCTGCTTGATTCTAATAAGAGCAGACATAGTCATGTCATTAAGCCCTTCATAGAACCTTTCAAGAAACATCTGTTTGAAACTAGCAAATGAGGTAATGCTCCCATCTGGAAGACTCCTATACCATTCATAAGCCGTTCCCTTGAGACATCCAATAAATACCCGAGTAAGGAGGGCATCACTTGGTTGCAGTTGATCAGTCATCACTTCAAAGTGATTAATAAACTGACTTGGAGAAGTGGTTCCATCATAGAATGAGATAGTAGGAGGCTTGTATTTAGGAGGATATGATACTTGCTTCCATTCTATCGGATAAGGCTGCTTGATGCCTAACCTTTGTAAACCATCCTTCTGTTTGAATGCCTCGAATTGAGTTTTGAGATTCTTCAATTCTTCAGAGATAACTCCCGAAGATTGTGGAGTTGTGGCTTGTAGAGAATAGTTGGGAGGAGGAACAGCATTGTAAGCACTACCCCCAGCTCCAGAGAGACTAGGATTTGGTTGAGCTGGTCCAGGAGTATTGGATTGTACTGCTGGAGGAACTTGTACTGGACTTATATCAGTATCAACTGGTATGGCATCTGGTACAGTCTGTCGATTTTACAACTGAGCTGTCATGAGTTCATACATCGACTTCATTGTGTCAGTCATAGACTTCATTTGCTGTTCCAAAGAAGCAATTCTTTGATCTTGAGGAGTCAAGGAAGAAGAAGGTTCATCAGTATTCCTATCAACCATGTAAGTCGTGACTGTATGAGGGATTATTGATGAACTAGTGGATGTTGTATGCTCTGAATCATTGCTTCGTGCATCAAAGTCAACTATAGGAGAATTATCCCCAGTAGGAAGAGGTGGGAAGTTAGATTCTCCAAGGAATTCAGAATCAATTTCAGGGATCAAATTTCTTTGACTAGAAGCCAGGACTCTTGCTCTGGTGTTTCTATATACTCCATCTGGACTATCAACTCTACCCCCGGTGTCCCGAGAAGCCATGTTGACAGAGGCAAACAAATGCTCATCTTCATCAGGCATAGGTTCATACTGAATCCTATTGAAGATAGACTGTCGTTTAGTTTGACATCTGCATTGCATTGTGGCTCTTGACTGGAAGTCACATTCATGATCACCATGGTCTTGAACCGTTGATTGACATCTGCACTGAATTATGACTCTTGGATAGAAGTCACATTCAGCATGTTCCTTTGACATAGAATTACTCCTTCTCTTCTGTTGAAGATATTCCCGTAAATCTGTTTGTGAAGATTGAGGAGTATACTTCCTGTTCTTGGGTCTTGATGGCTCTTGATTATACAAAGAGTGATTAATGTGAGCCACATAATTTCTTGCATACTCTGCATCTGGATCTTTTATCTTCATATCCAATTGGTATGGTTTCTTAACACCAGAAGTGCTGAGTTTTGTTCTTAAATCAGTGGAAGGTAACACATTAATTTTGGAAACATGGAGTTTTCCTTCCATTGATCTGGATATTTGCAGAGAAGGAAGAGTTGAACCACTCCTTTGATTAGGAGTTGGTAACAGACCCTCTTTAATGGACAGATTCTGTGCCCAATTTGAAGAAGTCATAGGAGAAGATATTAAGGAATATTTCTTCTTAGACTCATTCAGATTTTGAGACATAGAATGTCCAGAAGGAAGAGTAGTCAAAAGACCATCTCCTTTCCTTTGACTAACAAAAGTATCAGTCAAAGCTGTTCCTGAAGTAAAAACTACAGGAGCAGAAGAAACAACTAAAGAGTTATTCCTTTTCGAAGGGACTTTATGTGGAAGACCACCCCCAGTTCTGGTAGAACTTGGCAAAGAGGAAGAGATAGCTAAAGAACTATTCTTCTTAGATGAAATACACGCTGAAACAGGCTTGGTTAAAGAACCAGTGCTGTTGGCGTGACTTTTGACTTTGGAAATACACGCTGGAACAGATTTGGCTAAGGAGCCAGTATTGTTAGCGTGACTTTTGAGGTTGAAATTGCACACTGGAACAGATTTGGCTAAGGAGCCAGTACTGTCAGCGTGACTTTTAAGGTTGAAATTGCACGATGGAACAGATTTGGCTAAGGAGCCAGTACTGTCAGCGTGACTTTTAAGGTTGAAATTGCACGATGGAATAGATTTGGCTAAGGAGCCTGTACTGTCAGCGTGACTTTCAACTTTGGAGACACACACTGGAACAGATTTGGCTAAGAAGCCAGTACTGTTAGCGTGATCTTTGATTGCTGTCATCTTCGAGCGCACAAGAGTGTGCGTGCTTGCAGTAGAGTTCTTGCCAGTGTTAGGAGCAGACACTGTGGCAGAGACTTCACCATTGGCTGCCAACTGATTCTTAGGGACATAGATAGAGTGTCCCTTCGACTTGGCAGTGATGATGGAGGCTGTAGTGGGCTTACCACTCTTAGCCCGCTGCATTTCTTCATAGGCGAGTTGATCGAATTGGATCGTCATCACCTTCTTCGTCGAGCCGATTGACGAAGTATCGTATTGAGTTATTGCCATCTCAGAAGAGGAGATGGTTTTTCCCAGCATAGTCGCTAATTTGTTTTCCATAAAGAAATTCTCTTTATTTGTTGTGTTTCTGGGAAAATTACAACTGTGGGAATCTGATCTAGAAGACGATCGCTTTATCCCTTGGACTATGCGAAGAAGAAAAGCTCTCAAAATTTTGACAGTAGATATCAATATATCTGTACAATGAATGAGAAAAAGAACTCTATTTATAGAGTCAAGAATAATAACTGAAAAGATAACTGTCTTCACAGCCTATGCCTAGTTAAAAATCACGCAGGATTTAACATACATAAGGCTGTGAGCAGTTACTGGACGTGGCCTGTAACTGTTGGACACATGGCAATCATGTATGAGTCGTGTGCAAGTTATAGGACACGCAGGCAAGAGATCTGTGGCATGGCTGCCACGTACTCCAATTTGATGAAATCCACGCAGACTTGTTGAAGACGAAATCCACGCGAACTCATTGTAGAAAGCTTCAAAATCCACGCAAACTTGGGACAGAAAGCTTCAGGATCCACGCAGACTTCGAGGCAAAGAACTTCAAAATCCACGCAAACTTGAGGAAAAAAACTTCAGAATCCACGCAAACTTGAGATGAAGATCACAAATACACGCAGACTTGAGATAGAACTACCAGCTGTCTTGATTCGGCGTGTCTCGACTGACACAAAATCTCTGACAGTGATTGCTTTGTCAGTCGCATTAAATGACAAGAAATCCTTTTGGTACGCCAACTCGACGAAGGCTGAGTCTTGCTGAAGAAGATTTCGAAAATCACGCAATAGACGGCGATGATCTCTCGAATTCTGTGCATACGTGGATACGAAGAGATATTCTTCGACTGTCGTGTTGTCAGGCATAATTACTCTTTGACAAATGATGAGCTGTCTCCCAGCGTGATTTGTTTATATTGTCTGGATCAACTGAACGTGACTTTTGACTCTATCTTGATCAACTCAGCGTGACTTTCATTTTTGAGGCCTACACCGCGCAACGTGGTCGCGCAAGTGGCTCGCGCAACGAGCGCAAATTAAGCGCACTATGCGCTTAACGACGATGCTGACGTGCTAAGTGCAAAGTGCGCCAACAAAACGTCATATTACGCCTCATGAGCCCTTGAGCCCGAGTCCGAGCCCGAGTCCGAGTTCGAGTCCGAGTCGCTAAGCCCCAACGGGGCTTAGCTCCTATGGAAATAAATTTTCCAATAGCAAAAAGCATGAATGCTTTAATTGTTAATTTTAGCCTTTTTCCCATTACAAAAATAATCCCACATGGCAAACCCATGTGCACCTCCACACCACATGTGCATCTACAATAATAGCAAAGCTAATATATAGAGATACAAACCATTTGTTTTTTTCGATGTGGGACTAAACCTTTCTAAAGGAAAAACCAAAAACCCAACAATCCCCCACATATCTCTATATATGGATATAAGTGTTCCCTACAGTAATTGTCCATCATACATTAGGAGAGATGTCGCTTACGACTTGAATCTTCCCGCATGGGTCAAAAATCAAACTATAATACAAGAATGGACTAAGCCTTGAATTCTACATCATAGCTGAAATTCTTTCCACTCACATAATGTAGTTACATGTGCTTCTGGCTACACATTAAAGGTCCTGTGCCAGCCTGGTTTCAGTGTATAATTTTGGGTGTCTACAAGTTTACCCTCAAGAGACGGCCTGATATCTCTGTCATACACTATAGGTGAGTTCATTATAAAGAGACATGGCATGAAGCGCTTTGTGCTTCCCTTGCGGTGCTACGCCGCTATGACATGGCTTAAAGCCGAGGCCTTATCCCGTACCGAAAACCTCATCGTAGTGTCATACTACAGTAGCATGAGGCAACCGCCTCTTTGTAGTGCCAAACTACCCAGCATGAAGCCTTAGGCTCCCTTACGGTGTTACGCCGCAACGACATGGCTTGCAAGGCCGAGGCTTTATCCCTAACCAGGTACCTCATGGTGGTGTCGTACCACTGTAACATAAGGAACTCCTCCTCTTTGTAGTGCTGACTATACCCCTCTTTATATTTAACATACAGCATTAGGCTAACTGCCTATTTGCGGTGCTACGCCGCTGTGACTTGGCCTGCAAAGCCGAGGCTTTATCCTATTCCTGGGCAGCACCCCACATATAGGAACCTCATTATGGAGTCACCCCACTGTAGCATGGAGTTTCACTCCTTGTAGTGCTGCTCTACCGTGCTTCCTGTAAAGCATTCCAGGCATTCACTCTGCCTGAGAACTCATTAAGGCAATTAAGCCAACCTTTCCACAGGAACCATTTTTCACAGAAAATAATAGTAGACAACAGTGATTATAGGTCCGTAACCTCTCCATGCCCAATAGAATATGTACCCACCGTTCCTGATATTCTTCCGATTAGTGGTCCTCCCTTGAACCAAAAGCTAGATGCCTAGTAGATAAATCTTTGAACTATTAGCATAAAACTTTATGGTAGGAATACAATAATCCAATATCAGAATGCCTTCAAGCCCATTTTACAAGCTGTGTCATCGACCAGCTGGCGCTTGAGGCCCTTGGTGAACGGATCCGCCAGGTTCTCCTGACTCCGAACATCAATCACTGCAATAACACCTCTCTTGATAAGATCGTGTACTGCCCTGTGCTTCAACCACACAGTCCTCTTCTTCCCGTTGAAGAGGTCATTTGATGCCACCGCCGCAGTCGCCTGGTTGTCGCAGTATATCGGTATCGCCGGTTTTTGTGCCCCAACCACTGGAAGATCATATATGAGCTCCCGAAGCCATTCTGCTTCCTCGGCTGCGGTATCAAGTGCAAAGAACTCAGATTCCATGGATGACCGCGAGAGCATAGTCTGCTTCTTCGACTTCCACGATATAGCAGCTCCACCCATTGTGAAAATGAATCCACCTGTGGACCTCTCACTCTCCACCTCTGAGCACCAACTGGCATCACTGAAGCCTTCCACTACCTGCGGATCTCCGCTGTAGTACAGTGCATTTGTCTGAGTCTTCTTGAGATATCTCATAACCCGTTTCACAGCTTTCTAGTGTTCAGCACCTTGGTTGCTTATAAAATGACTCAGCATTCCCACGGCGAAAGCTATGTCAGGCCTTGTGGCAGTAGTAGCATACATCAAACTTCCTATTACGCTTGCATACTCAAGCTGTCTGACGCTTTCCCCTGAATTAGGCTTCAGCTTCAGATCACACCTGTATGGTGTATCGATCCCTGGAAGATCCCGATACCCATAACGAGTGATCATTTTCTCAATATAATGAGACTGTGACAGCGCTAGTCCAGTGTCTGTCCGGATGATCTTGATCCCTAAGATCACATCAGCTTCCCCCAAGTCCTTCATACTGAACTTGCTAGAGATGAACTTCTTTGTCTCAGTGACACAGCTAATATCCGTACCTAGGATAAGCATGTCGTCCACGTACAGACAAATGATCACACCTCTTCCATCAACGAACTTCGTGTAAACACACTTGCCCGTATCGCTGACCATGTAGCTATTTGACCTTATAACTTTGTCAAATTTTTCATGCCACATCTTAGGAGCCTGTTTAAGACCGTACAAGGATTTCACCAACTTGCAGACTTTGTCTTCAAGACCCCTGATGATAAATCCCTCTGGCTGTTGCATGTAAATCTCTTCGGTCAGTTCGTCATTTAGAAAACTCGTATTCACATCCATCTGATGTATCACCATCTTATATATTGATGCGAGAGCAATCAACATTCTGATGGTTGTCATCCGGGCTACTGGAGCATACGTGTCAAAATAGTCAATCACCTGCTTCTGAGAAAACCCCTTGGCTACCAACCTAGCCTTGAACTTGTTAATAGTTCCGTCTGCTTTCATCTTCTTCTTGAAGATCCATTTGCATCCGATGGGTTTCGCTCATTCAGGAAGATCAACCAACACCCAAGTGTTATTTGAGGTGATGGAATCAATTTTATTGTCAATCGCCTCCTTCCAGAAAACCGCATCTCTGGTCTTCATCGCCTCATCATAGGTAAGCGGATCAGCTTCCACATGATAGGTGACAAAGTCACTTTCGAAGTCCTTCGGCCTCCTCACACGCTTAGCTGACGGCTCAGCTTGTTCTGGTTCAACCGTTGTTTCAACAATAACATCTTCTTGGACCACATCTTCATTGAAGACTTCAGTTTCTTGCATACCCTCATTGTTCTCCGGAATATCCGCAAGAACAATATTCTTGTGCCGTGCAAATTTGTCTTCAAAATATTCTGCGTCGCGAGATTCAATGATATGATTTGACTCTATATCAAGAAATCTCCGAGCATCACTCTTCTCGGCATACCCCAAGAAGATCGTCTTAGTAGTCCTTGTCCCAAGCTTCTGAATCTTCAGATCTGGAAGCTTGACATATGCCAGACACCCCCACACTCGAATGACATTCAAGTTAGGTCTGACTTTGAACCAGAGTTCATGAGGAGTAATGTCAGAAGTTGCATGAGGCACCCTATTCAGAATAAAAGTGGCCGTCAATGCAGTTTCTCCCCAGTAGCACTTAGGAAGACCAGCAATCAACAACATTGAGTTAATCATTTCTGTTAACGTTCTGTTCTTCCTCTCTGCTACTCCGTTTGATTGAGGAGAGTACGAAGCCGTAGTCTCATTGACAATTCCATGTTCTTTGTAGAACGATGCGAATTCATGAGACCTGTACTCCCTACCTCGATCACTTCTTATCCTTTTGAGTTGTTGTCCAGTCTGCCGCTCAGCTTCGGCTCTGAACTCCTTGAACTTCTCGAATGCTTCGTCTTTAGCTTTCAGCAAGTAGATGAACGCATACTTTGAGAAGTCATCGATGAAGGTTATGAAATACTTCATCCCGGCCTTTGTAGAGAACTGTTTGAAGTCACAGATATCGGAGTGAACCAACTCCAGAAGATCTGTACTTCGATTAACCCGAGAAAAGGGTTTCCTTGTGATCTTCGTTTGAGCACAAACTTCACATTTCTCTACCTTACCCCCATATTTGGAGATAAGTCCTAGACTAGATATTCTGTTTATTCGTTTACAATGAACATGTCCTAGCCTATTATGTCACAACTCAAGAGTATAAGCAGAATGAGTGACTTCATTAATTACATTAATTACATTGGACTAATTTACAAGCTGAATCTTGAACATTTCTTCGGTATAAAAAGCTTTTCCAAAATATGTTCCCTTGATAGACATCACCATCTGGCCAGCATTGATGTCCATCCTGAGGCCTGTATTACAGAGTAGGCCTCCCGAGACCAGGTTCTTGGCGATAGCAGGTACGTGCTTCACGCCTTGAAGCGTCAGAGACTTTTTCGAAGTCAGCTTCAACAACACCGTCCCGATCCCGAGCACTTTAGCTTGTGCCTGGTTCGCCATCATAACCACTTCAGAAGTAGGGGTGTAGGTGGTGAACCACTCCTTACTGGAGCAGACATGGCAGGAGGCTCCAGTGTCTACCCACCAGTCAGAATCAGTCCTTACCGCATCAACCTGTGCAATCATAGCAACAATGTCAGTAATCATAGATACCTTACTAGGCTCTTCTTGCTCTGATTGCTTGGTTTTTGCTTTGCACTCATTCTTAAAGTGGCCCTTCTTGCCACACTTGAAGCAAGACATTTCAGACTTCGGCTTCTTTTTCTTGATAGAAGTTCCCTTGACTTTTAGATTGTCAGGGTTCTTCTTCTTGCTGTGGAAAGCCGCCTGCTTTCCCTTTGGTTCCTTGGTCTGAACCAGATTGGCGTTTGCCAATTGCTTGGACAGTGTATCTACCTTCAGTTGAGCCCGCATCTGGTCCTCAACATAGATTTCCTGTAGGAGATCTTCAAGGGTGATCTCCAACTTCTTCCTATGCATGTTTGCATAGAACTTGCTCCACCCAGCGGGGAGCTTTGAGACAATCCCTCCAACAACAAACTTATAGGGGAGGGGCATCGCCTCGTCTTCCAGCTTCTGTCGCAGTTTCAGGAACTCCTTTACCTGCGGCAGCATAGACTTTTCGTCCTCAAAGAACCACTTGTGATATTTTTCAACCACAAATATTTTACTGTGGTTCTTGTCTTCTTCGTAGAGTTTTTCTAGAGACTCTCATATGTCTCTAGCGATATTCTTCTTAGAATAGGATTCTGCTAGGGAATCCTCCATAGCATTCAGGATAAGCAACCTGCAAATGCTATTCTCCCTTCTCCACTTGGCCTGAAGTTTAGTAGCCACAGAGATTGCGGCGGCAGACCCAGTATCTGGAACGGTAGGTTCCTCTTCAAGAAGCACGTGATCCACGTCTCTGAGTTGAAGAGTGAGATAAACCTTCCTCTTCCAGACTTGATAATGCTCTCCATCAAACTTCTCTAACTTACAGAAGTCAGTGTTTAGGAGTGAAACATTAATATTTTCCATCCTAGCAATAAAGCTTTGAGATTGTTATTGCCGGGCACAATTTTTCGATAGAAAACTGAGAATATGAAACAATTATAAAGACAATGTTCCAACGCAACACTTCTAAGAAGGTTGCGCAAGTATAACGAAGATCTAAAAAGATATCGTTATGATATTACGAGAATCTAAAAAGATTTCGTAATCACAGTAATCGATCGTAGTACTTCTAAAAAGAAGATACAATCAGAGTTACTGGCAGCAACGAAGAAGGTGACTGGCGATAGATGGAAGAACTCCTGCTGGGGTGAATGATCACCGTTGCTCAAAGCTTTATTCGCCCTACGCGAACAGCTTTCAGGAACAAGCAAGTTCGTCGGAGAACTTGGAACACTCCTGCTTTTCTGACTCCTCGGACGGACACGAACTCCCGTACAAGAGCAACGCTGGTGCGACGCCTTTCCTCTCTCTCTCGAAGGCTGCAGATCAGAACTGTGTTAAAGAACACGTCTGAAATCTCTGTTTACTTGTGCTAAAGAACACTTCGTAAACTTTCTGGTGGCTTCTCTTTCTATTCTGTAACCTATGAGAGAGGAGGAGGAGGCCTTATATAAGCCCCTGCAACAACTGCCCGGTTAGCACAATGTTAGGGACGTGGTAGTAACCACCCCGAACATGGAGCAACCGCTCAGAACATGCAAGGACACGTTCTGCTGGAAGTTGTGCCACCAGCGTAATTTACACTTTACGCATACGGCCCCTTTTACGCACCCTACGCACACTACGCACTCTACGCACACTGCGTACGCTGCGCACACTGCGCACTCTACGCACGCTGCGTACGCTGCGCACACTGCGCGTACTGGGCGTACTGGGCTGCATACTGGACTGCGTAACTGGGCCAGCATAACTGGGCCAGCGTAACGGACCGCACAACGTGGTCGCGCAAGTGGCTCGCGCAACGAGCGCAAATTAAGCGTACTATGCGCCTAGCGACTCTCTCTCGAAGGCTGCAGATCAGAACTGTGTTAAAGAACACGTCTGAAATCTCTGTTTACTTGTGCTAAAGAACACTTCGTAAACTTTCTGGTGGCTTCTCTTTCTATTCTGTAACCTGTGAGAGAGGAGGAAGAGGCCTTATATAAGCCCCTGCAACAACTGCCCGGTTAGCACAATGTTAGGGACGTGGTAGTAACCATCCCGAACATGGAGCAACTGCTCAGAACATGCAAGGACACGTTCTGCTGGAAGTTGTGCCACCAGCGCAATTTATACTTTACGCACACAGCCCCTTTTACGCACCCTACGCACACAGCCCCTTTTACGCACCCTACACACACTACGCACTCTACGCACACTGCGTACGCTGCGCACATTGCGCACTCTACGCACGCTGCGTACGTTGCGCACACTGCGCGTACTGGGCTGCGTAACTGGGCCAGCGTAACTGGGCTAAGTGCAAAGTGCGCCAACAAAATGCCACATTACGCCTCATGAGCCCTTGAGCCCGAGTCGCTAAGCCCCAACGGGGCTTAGCTCCTATGGAAATAAATTTCCCAAGAGCTAAAAGCATGAATGCTTTAATTGTTGATTTTAGCCTTTTTCCCATTAGAAAAATAATCCCACATGACAAACCCATGTGCACCTCCACACCACATGTGCATCTCCAATAATAGCAAAGCTAATATATAGAGATACAAACCATTTGTTTTTTCCGATGTAGGACTAAATCTTTCTAAAGGAAAAACCAAAAACCCAACAAAAACTCCTCTTTTGTCATGAAACTCGACTGTATAACGACGCTCCTTCAACGTATTCGGTGATGGCCGGGCGATGACCTGGCGATGAACCTACTTTCTGATAAGTGTTTTCAGTTATGATACTTCACTCAACGTACAGATTTTTGAATCGATCAGACGTCGCAAGTCTGTCGCTGACTTAGTTAACTTTTGAAAAAAAATATAATTAGAAATTGATCAAAACATAGTATTTCTAAACTGAATATTTCAAAACATAATATCTAAGGCCAGACGCGATTTGTTGTAAAATTCCTATACAATCAGATATTCAACGACAAAAAATGCTCAATAGAAACCCATAAAAATAATTAGAAAACATAATATTATAGACCCGACACAATCAGTTGTATAATTTTTGTCAAATTGGACTTCAGTGGCACAAACGTCCATTGGAAACCAAAAAAATACAATAAACATAATATGTTCACTCGGCACAATCCATAGTAAAATTCTCTTTCAAATAATAAGACGAGTACAAATAAAAGTACACCTAAAGTTCACGTAATTTGTCCAAATTATAAATACAAGTATATATACAACCAACTGACGTTGCTTTTGTGCTAGTGGTAGATCCTGCAAAGTAACGAATTAATCCTATGGAAGCGAACTAATGAATCTTGCAAATATTTTGGCCATGTTAAGCGCAACATGGACAACAGGGACAGTAGGGGCATCAAGGGCACAAGGAGGGGCAGAATTCAACCTATCTATAGTTGTTTTAATACGTTCCATATCTGACTCGAGTAAGACTGAATCCTACATCGATGGTGTAGTATAAGGAGATGGAGGAGGTCTCGAACACCGATATCTGCGTTACGAAGGAGACCGTACCATATATGCATTCTCTCATCCCTCCCCATCAATGGCCTTTAGTCAAATATCGTATTTTTAAGGGCTCGACTGCCCAACACTCTCGTCCACCATCCATCCCGAGTGGCTCCAGAGGATGCCCCAGTCCAAAAAGATTGAAAAGCAACATGTAAACCCTCATTATAGTATCCTAAGATGTTCTAAGTTTTTTGGACTATCATACATTTTTTCAACTATCCTAGATTGTGTTCAATTATATAATATACCAAAAACGAAAACTACGTAGCAATCAGTAGTACTTACAAATGTCTTACTTGCCTCCTTGCCCACCTACCTCTCATCCTTCCTCTTAGGGGCTGTTTGATAAATCGTAAGTGTTGGAAAACATGGATTTGGACTTTCAAAGAGGAAAGTGGGATATGAATCCATGTATTTTCTTGTCCCCCAATAGGAAAAAAATGTGTTTGGTTGAGATAGGAAGTGAGAAGTGAAAAGTGAAAAATCAGAGGAATGTGTTTGGTTGAGATAGGAAAGTGGAAAGTGGAAAGTGAAATAATTAGCTTTAATAAATAAAATAATTAGTTTAGTAAATTAACAGAGTTAACAGAGTGAAATAATTAGCTTTAAATTAATTTAGATTAATAAAAATTAAATAATTAGTTTTTGCTAGATTACAAAATTAAATAATTTAGCAATATTAAGCTCAAATTTTCATGCATCTCGAGAAGTTATTTCCCAATTAGTAATTATTATTATGGATATAGTATCCTTTGCAAAAAAAATTTCACAAAAAAAATCACATCCGGCTGATTAGAAAAACCACATCCGGCTGCAAAAAAAATTTCACAAAAAAAAACCAAAGCAAAATGAACCCAACAATTTGAAATTTTTATTTTTTTTTAGGAAAAGCAAAAAAAAAAAAAAGGGTTTCCCACCCACATCCGGCTGCCAACTCCGGATGTGGAGTAGCCCAAAACCTCCCCTTCCTTTCTCCCGACAGGAACTCACCGTGTCAGACTTCCTCTCCTTCCCCCCTCTAACCAAACACCGGAACTTGAGTTCCAAGCTCAAAATCCGGTGAAGTGGGATTCCTCCCCCCACTTCACCGTTACGAAATAGCCCCTTATACGTGTTCTCCAAGACTTTGACAAAATAAACCGTTGAGGTATCACCACCTTCCTTTACTCTTCAGTTCATCCATAGCATTACTGATCTTGTTGCTTTAGCACCCATGTAAGTCTTCTTGATCTCCTCCTCTCGTAGTATCGACCACCAGTAAATCTTCTATAAATCCATACACAAATAACAAATTAAATATTTATAATGATTAATAAAAAAATATAAGGATACAAGACATCATAGTAAAACACAACCTCATCAAATCGAGTCATATGTACCTCTTCTCAAACACCTTGCTAAAGTTAATATGGGGATCATGATAGTTCCCCTGATGAACGAACCAAGTATAGGGGTACCAGGAGGTGGGAAAACCTATAAGATATAAGTAAACAATTAACATTCAAGGAAAGATCTTGAAAATTATGTTTGAAAATGTGAATGTATATTGGTTATAATAATAATATCAATTTTTTCTATCAACGAATATATGAAAAGGTGTACGAATCTTTTCATTGGAAAAGGTGTACGAATCTATTTATTGGAAAGGTGTGCCCTTTCCATCGTATCTCTTTATTTCTATAAATACACATGTGTTTGGAGCATTCAAGTATTCATTCAATTCATCCATATTGCATTAGTTAGTCTAAGAGAGAGAGAGACAACCAACGTTGTTTCGACGAGTTCCTACGGTGTGAAGTGCTGCTACCGAAGGAAAGAACCGTTGTATCCTGGGAGACTAATCGCCATTAAACCGTAAGCACCAGTGCGGGACGAATATTGTCTTAAGGACATTGAACCAAGTTCAAGCCTCGGTATCATTTTATTTATTTTACTTATATTTTAATTTCAGAGTCTAAATACAGAGTTTGAGAATTTATACTAACAAATTAATATATGAAGTGATATAAATTTTAAATTAAATTTACTTATAGTTCCTTAATAAGGGGTCAAAGTTCCTGCCTAAACTCCCCAACAAGCCTTATGGTGGAGTGGGAGGATCACTAGGTCAAAGGAGATACCTGCTGATATCATCATAGTACATATATGGATACTTGATGCTCCATCCTATGGACGTACCTAAGGGTGTTGGCTCAAGTAGTGGACGAGATGATGGGGTGGGGGTATCTCGTATCGATGACGGAGTCAGTTGAGGAGAAAATCCATCCTGGCCAAGAAAACATCCTCATAATCTCTTTGACATCCAAAGGTGGAGTACTCAGATGTCGTGAAGATGAAGATACATGAAGGGGAGCCTGTATACGACCACCACAACTAGACATATGTGAATCTAGGTATAAGAGAATGGGTGTCATGAGACAGACAAACACACACACACACACACACACACACACACACACGCACACTGTAATGCCCCGTCCCGCTCAGTTCACTACTAAAATCTTCTCAATTGGCGACATATATTTAGCGACGTTTGATTAACGTCGCTAAATTGTGTTCATTAGCGACGTTTTGTCTAAACGTCGCTACTAGCGACGACCTAAGCGACGTAACAACGACGTATATTAATCACATGAACTAGTCGTCGCGAAACGTCGCTCTGACGTCGCTAATAACGACTAACTTAGCGACGGTAATATTAGTGTTGCTAAATTCTAATTATATCCCCCCACCGATTCATTTTTCCCTATTTTACTCCCTAACTCTCTCTCCTCCCCCCTCCGGCGCACTCACTCTCTCCGGCGCTCTCACTCTCTCCGGCGACTCCGGCGACTCTCACTCTCTCCGGCGACTCTCCTCCCTCTCCGGTACGTGACTCTCCCGCTCCCTCTCTTTCTCTCTATCTTCGACTGTTTTGGTTATTGGTGGTTGGGGGGTGCGGGTGGCTCGGGGGGAGGTGCAGGGGGATATGGGTGGTTGAGGGGTGATTGGGGGGTGGCTGGGAGGGTGGGGCTGGGGGGACGAGGGCGGCTGGGGGAAGGGAGCTAGGGTTAGGGTTCGGGTTAGGGTTCATTTCCTTCCATTTTACTCTCTCACTCTCTCTCCTCCCGTCCCTCCGGCACTCTCACTCTCTTCGACGCTCTCACTCTCTCCGGCGACTCTCACTCTCGTCGGCGACTCTCCTCCCTCTCCAGTACATGGTACTCTTCCCCTCCCTCTCTCTCTCTCTCCGACTGTTTTGGTTGTTGGTGGTTGGGGGGGTGCACGTGGCTCGGAGGGAGGGACAGGGGGGATGCGGGTGGTTCGGGGGTGAGTGGGGGGTGGCTGGGGGGGTGAGGCGGGGGGGACGAGGGCGGCTGGGGGAGGGGAGCTAGGGGTAGGGTTCGGGTTAGGGGAGGGTATGTGTGGGCGGCTGGTGGAGGGGAGCAGAGGGTGGGGACGGCTGGGGGATGGGAGCAGGGGGGAGGGGAGGGTTAGGGTTCGGGTTAGGGGTAGTGTAGGGGGCTTGGTCAGGGACACCGATAGTGCCAAATAATCTGATAATTTAGTAATAATTATTTGTTTTCCGACACCAAAAAATATGATACTCCGATTTGAACGCACCGATAGTGCCGATATTTGTAACAAGTAGTTTTGTTGGTTGGTTAATTGGTAACATGGTGATCGAAACATATAGTCCCTGCAGCCATTCGACTGGCGAGGCAGAAACTATGGTACGACATGGTGATCATGACATAGTCCCTGCAGCCATTCGACTGGCAAAGCAGAAACTATGTAGCCGTAGATAAAGTTGACTGTCCTTCGACCCTCATCCCTCGGCAATGATGATATGACAACCTATCACTATATCTTATATTGTAGTAGATGATGTCTTAGTATTACATTATGTGAGTTCATCTTGATTCTGTTACATTCTTCAGATACTAGATACGATAAGAACATATACTACACCATATGTACAAAATATAGATGATTCATACTAATGTATGCTAGAATGAATTTTGGGTTGTGTTCTGAGCCATCCGTTCTCACACTTGGCAAAAAATCGAATTTTCTATACTTTATCTGTTTTCAAAAATGTACTCAAATTATATGATGGTTCCTTTTGTTAGCTTGCTTATGTTACAATTATATTATTTGTGAATATCGACACCCATGACCCGAGGAGCGACACGTCGTTTGAGGGAAACAGTGAATGCTGAGGTGGCTCCTCCTACTGTTAAGGAGGAAGTGGCACCGGTAGCTAGTGAGACCGGGAGTTCTATTCATCCAGCACTTGCAATGGTCTACATCTCTCTTGCCGTCGTCGATCCCACTTATTTGAGGTGGTTGTGTGATCGTATCACTGAGCGTTTACGTGAGCTGCGTGGTTCTCATTAGCTATTAGTACTTATTTGTATTGGACTATTTGTATTAGGTTATTTTTGTATTAGACTATTTGTATTGGACTACATATATGAATTAGTACTTTGTCAATCTCTGGATTGTATTGGACTATGACATGGTGATCAGGACATAGTCCCTGCAGCCATTCGACTGGCGAGGCAAAAACTATATAGTCGTAGATGAAGTTGTCTGTCCTTCGAGTGATCAGGACATAGTCCCTGCAGCCATTCGACTGGCAAAGCAGAAACTATGTAGCCGTAGATAAAGTTGACTGTCCTTCGACCCTCATCCCTCGACAATGATGATATGACAACCTATCACTATATCTTATATTGTAGTAGATGATGTCTTAGTATTACATTATGTGAGTTCATCTTGATTCTGTTACATTCTTCAGATACCAGATACGATAAGAACATATACTACACCATATGTACAAAATATAGATGATTCACACTAATGTATGCTAGAATAAATTTTGGGTTGTGTTCTGAGCCATCCGTTCTCACACTTGGCAAAAAATTGAATTTTCTGTACTTTATCTGTTTTTGAAAATGTACTCAAATTATATGATGGTTTCTTTTGTTAGCTTGCTTATGTTACAATTATATTATTTATGAATATCGATCTTACCAGATGGCACCCATGACCCGAAGAGCGACACGTCGTTTGAGGGAAACAGTGAATACTGAGGTGGCTCCTCCTATTGTTAAGGAAGAAGTGGCACCGGTAGCTAGTGAGACCTGGAGTTCTATTCATCCAGCACCGGTAGCTAGTGAGACCGAGAGTTCTATTTATCCAGCACTTGCAATGGACTTCATCTCTCCTGCCATCGTCGATCCCACTTATTCGAGGTGGTTGCGTGATCGTATCACTGAGCGTTTGCGTGAGCTGCGTGGTTCTCATTAGCTATTAGTACTTATTTGTATTGGACTATTTGTATTGGGTTATTTTTGTATGAGACTATTTGTATTGGACTACATATATGAATTAGTACTTTGTCAATCTCTGGATTGTATTGGACTATGACATGGTGATCAGGACATAGTCCCTGCAGCCATTCGACTGGCGAGGCAAAAACTATGTAGTCATAGATGAAGTTGTCTGTCCTTCGACCCTCATCCCTCAGCAATGATGATACGACAACCTATCACTATATCCTATATAGTAGTAGATGATATTTTAGTATTACATTATGTGAGTTCATCTTGATTCTGTTACATTCTTCAGATACTAGATACTAGATTCGATAAGAACGTATACTACACCATATGTACAGAACATAGATGATTCACACTAATGTATGCGAGAATGAATTTTGGGTTGTGTTCTGAGCCATCCATTCTCACACTTAAAACACATATAAATTAGAACTGTGTGTCAATCTTTATTTTTATATTTTTGGCGAACCCAGGGATTGGATTCTGTATTTTGTATTTTAGATTCTATATTTTGGCTCCAACTCCAGCTCCATTTGCATTAATCTACGATACGACATGGTGATCAGGACATAGTCCCTGCAACCATTCGACTGGCGAGGCAGAAACTATGTAGCCGTAGATAAAGTTGACTATCCTCCGACCCTCATCCCCCGGCAATGATGATATGACAACCTATCACTATATCTTATATAGTAGTAGATGATGTCTTAGTATTACATTTGTCACGATCCGCACCCTAGAGTAAGGGCACGAGACGTGGGTACGTCTAGCCTACGCCGCAGTGTCGGCGGTAGAACGCTGTCCTAGGTCTCATGCATCTAATAGTATAAGGCTAAGCAGTTTATACTCCCCGAATGGGGGTGACATAGCAGAATGTAAACTCAATTACATCTAACGTAGAGCATAATGGAAGATAGATAAAACATAAAATCCAAAAGAGATACAACAGATAGAAGTCTAAGTGTCTAAGATACACAACCCATAAATACATCTCAAAGCTCAAATACAGTAATCCATAAGTACAACTCAAGAGAACTAAAAATAAGCTATAAGAAAAACCCTAGCTATCTAAACAACCTCTACTGTGTCTCCTCTAGGCTAGCAGGCAACCTCCAGTCTATCTGTAAAATTTATCAACAGGTCCAGTCAGGACAAGAGCGAGCACAATACATCTCAACAGTTCATAGCAGGTTAGAAAATATAATCATACAGTAAAGTAAGATACAGGTACTAAAAGAAAGACAATATGTAAACAGAGAGAGAACTGTAATAGAAATATCTACTATACATAGAGAACTAACAGTGGCTGGTGAGTTAGAGTACAATATAGACATGTAAATGGCATAGGAGATTCTGATGAGACACTACGGAGTGATTCTGATGAGATACTACTTGGATATTATTCACATGTCTACTTCAACTCTCCAGTACCCCCAATCAATACACAAGGATCCAGCCATGTTATGTTATGATTCTATGCAATGGCCCAGAAGGGGTGATACATGGATGCCCATAAATGGGTGATTCTAGGAATGCCCATAAATGGGTGATTCAAGGAGACTCTGTGATCATGAGAGTACATGTCACAAGTGATCAATGAACCAAGAAGCATAGTGATATACAATGTAAGTGAAACGCACAGAACATGTAATATCCGACGCTCCTGAAGTATAACATCTCAAAAAGGGATCTATATAGTACCAATCTGTGTGACCAACGTGACAGTATCAAGTAAGGTAATTTAAAACAGAAAAATAATTCTAAACAGGATATGAAATGATCAGAGAATGTACTCGCCTGCTATCTGAATGTCCAAAGGAAATGTACTGTCCGAGAAGAGGTGTCTGGCTCCTATTTAGAACAGTATAAGTCACAACAAGTCCAAAATGGTAAAATAAAGCTCTACTATGCATTCTACATGATTCTAGGTCATTCTATGTCAAAGTCAACTCTTGGTCAACTCTGGTCAATCGTACTAGTCAAATTAGGTTAACTAGGCAGTACTAGGTCTAAACCTAGACTAACAAGTCTCATTAGGCCTAACCAAGACTAGACTAACACTCACACAAAATCACAAAGCTACACAAGTTATCAAACACACATTACATATATATTCATATATATTTTTATTACAAGCAAGGTGCATAAAGACAAGGAGTGAGTAATACATGAATGTGGATATGGCAATGTGTACATAGCAGTACAATGTGTTCAAGTGTAAGGGTATTATGTTAGAAGGATAACATTTAGCAAGGGTTCATTGTGTCACATAGAAGAAATAACATATAAAGCATAGGTTTAGCATGTGTGTGTGTGGGTGTTAATCATAACAAAAGAGTTTATTTATACATCAAAGGGTTTACTCATAACAGTAAGTAGGTTGTATGTGTATTCATGCTTGGGGTTACTGTCAACATGTAGAAGGGGATTTTAACATATGAACATGGTGCTAAGTGCTAATATGGCATCATACATTCCTATCACGTTGGCATTCATATATAGCATACATTCATACTTGATTACGTTACTTACTTACATATGGATACTTGCATATATGTTTCAATACCTTGTATTACCCACATGCTTGTATTTCATCCATTCATTCATGCATTGCATTGCATTGCATTCATTCATTCATTCATTCATGCACCTATACATACATATTTGAATACATTATATACTTTCATACATTATATCACTTATGCATACTCTATATTATATTACATTCTCTTAACACACACGCATATATATATATATATATACACATGCATACATACATATTTGTACATACAAGGATACACAAAATGCATATGTCGTATAGTTACTCTTCTACTTAAAACTAATACTGTACCAATTGGACATTTACTAAATTCTAGGATTAACGTATGTTATAGATCTTTGTGTTAGCTTTCCGAAACTTTAAACTGATCGTATTTTCGTGTCCGGAAGCTCCCGAAATCGCAAAAACACCGAAATGCGTTCGTCTTTCGTACAGCTGACACTCAAATAATTTTACAGAAAGTTTTAGAACGAATTTGGCTTATTAAAATATATATTTGGAAAGCTAACTTTGATACGATTCTTTTAAAAAAATGGGAGACAAATCGTAGTTTTAAGCTAAAAGCTATGATATTTCTAAGTTGCTATTGCTACTAAAAACATAGATAATTATTATGACGAATTTAGGTAGTTTGAGACAAAAGAAACACAAATATATAACATAATATATCAAGAACTCACTCTCTACACTAATATATATATATATATATATATATATGAGACACTATAGAACACATCTCCAATACAAAAATATGAGATTAAACATGTAATAATTCATTCATACATAACAACAACACATATTGTGTCCAAATTTGGGATTTTTCCACATGGATACAACCACAACACAAAGGACACTCCTATGACCTCCAAATGGACACGAAATGGACACAAATGGAGATACAACCATGAGGGTCATTCCTATGGGTTCAAAATATTTTTATATGCATGTAGGGATGGATTAGAGGAGAGATTATACCTTCTAGGAGAGAGATTCAAAAGAAAATCCTTCCGACACGACACCGACACGTAGAGATTCTAAAATGACACGAACGAGCTCCAAATTCTCCCAAACTTGTCTAGCACCCTCTAACCATGGAGTAGAGGAGAAATGAAGAAGATTTGGTGGAAGAAAGGGTTGATTTGGAGATAAAATCAATGGAGGTTTATCTCTAAATTAATTTGGGGAAGTACAAGAGAGAGAAAGTGGATAAAAACAAATAAATAAAGGAGTGACTCACTCCTTATCCCCCCCATAGGTGGCTGCCCAAAAAAGGTGAGGTGTCCCCTATTTGAATATCCAAAATGCCATCCACTAATCTATTTGATTTAAATTAGGAATGGGTTAAAGGTTGATGTCAATTTAGTCTAGTTTTAAGTCTCTAATTAAACTAAACCTATCCATAAATAATTAGTCTAACTACTAACTAAAATTAATATTATGTGGACTAAAATTAATATCATGTGGATCATGCCTAACTAGTGTATGGGTCCCACTAGAGTCAAACTATCCCCCCGGATCCCCGTTTCAAGTCGGATTGAGTTGAAATTCGAACCCGACTCAAATAACCCCAAAACAATATCATAAATAATAAAATAAATTTGTGAGACTCGTCTCACAGTATCGGTATTTATATACGGATACGTATTTTGTATTATATTTCGTATTATTTTGGTTTTTGGAACGCTTTAAAATTTTTCCAAATTATAGATTTTCTCCTTGGCCGGTATACTGACGGTGTACCGGAGTATACTGACGGCATACCGCTCGGATAGATTTTCCATATTTTAGATATTTTCGATTTCAGATATTTTCGTGAATAGTGTTTCCGATATTTTTATGAATAATATTTTGGATATTTTGATGAATAGTATTTTGATATTTTCGTGAATAGTGTAGATGCATTCTATTATCCAATGGACAATTGGTTTTCTTTCATGGCTAGGATTGATCTAGATTTTGACATGGTTCACGATCCAACGGTCACGATTAATTCACCCAAATATATATATCCTATGAGTTTCTCTCTCCTCTCTCTTTTCTTTCCTTCACCATTTCCCCTTCACTCTCTTCTCTCTTCCTCAAGCTTAGGAAGGCTTGGCCTTGAGGCCTATAGTATGGTTTCGGAACCCCTCTTGGTGGTGGAGTAGAAGATTAGGCTCGGTTGCTAAAACCTAGACAAGTACATCTTGCTCAAAAGTGACATGACCATACTTTATTTTTGTTTTCCATAGAAACTAAAGTTTTATTGGCCTATAATATGCTTTTTTAAATTGTTAACATGTTTTATAAATAGCACTTTTGGTTTTGATCGACAGTATTGCGTAGATCTGAGTTTTTAGATATAATTTTTGAGTATTTTGAAGTTTTGATCTATCAAATATTTTAATTTGTGAAAACTAATACTTCCATGTTGTAGAAAATTCAATTCTATTCAATTTTGACTTTTAAAAGTCTGAATTTCGATTTAAAATGAAGTTTTTATGGCCGAAATGAGTTTTACCAAAAATTTAGATTTTGTTGCTGTTTGGAAAAATGGTACACCGCCGGTATACCACAGTATACCACCGGTATGTCGGTTTTTGCCCCAGAAATCTTCTGTCTTTAGTCCGGTATACCGTCGATATACCGCAGTATACCGCCGGTATGCCGTTTTATGCTATTTTAGGCTGTTTTTGTCCGTTTTTTGCCCGTTTTTGTCCGTTTTTGATAATTTCTCGATTGTAATAAACTTTTAACATGATTAGATAACCTTGGATAGTTAAAGAATGATTGTACACTCTATATACATGGTACATGCTTATGTTCATGTATTATTCTATGTCCAGATTATAGGTAGTGGCCTGTTATGGTGCACTCCAGATTACTATATATGCCTAGCTCGATTTAGTGGCTCATAGTAGCGCACTCATGATTTAATTTTCTTATTGATTTTTACACCCGAGATATGAGTACATGTTCTTTCTTGACACCGTGGATATAGCTTGTTGAATGTTAATCTATTGCATCTTGGCACTGGACAATCGAGTATGAGTATTGTTTCGTGTATCACGTGATGTTAGTACGGGGATGTTCGTAAGTGATAACTTACGAATTACTCGTACATAACACACGTCATCTTAGGAAATTCTTGAGTGTCCACGACTTGAGAACTTGACATGAATATGATAAGGTAAATGACTAGTAAATTCAAGTAGATCATTATAGGAGGAAATTCGTACTACCAACCCCGAGCTCCAAGGGCCCCATAAGGCATGGCTCAACCCTGCTAGGCAAGGGCTCCATGACCTACCAAGTTTGCGCATATTGATATACGATAGAGTCACATGTCGTGCTGGGTTGCGGCACAGTCAGTTATATATTTTCTTTTACAAGTTTATAATATGGTTGTTCATGTTACAAGTCTAGACACGTTTCATCTGCCAGCAGTCTTGTTGGGCAATAGATGTACTACTCGTACCCCTGGACATCCGGGTATTTGCAGTCAGGTAGTTGCAAAAATCCTCAACTTGTATACTAGTAATTAGGATTGTGATAACCCTAGCTAGTTAATAATAGCAAGCCGTAGGCAATGATTGGCCGTGCACTTTTGATTGTGTGTTACCTTACATGCTCTTGTGTCGGTGAGTGGCCAGAGGTTAAGTTCTGCTAGGAAAAAGATCTGTAACCCCGGTCCTTGTTTGGTTTAAGGGATGTAGCTCCAATTCCTAGTAGTTCCTAAACCCCTTATTGCTCATCGGATTATTCTGTTCCATAGCTATATTGTTCAGTATTTCCATTCAGTTATTTATATTCTTGAGATACGTACATTGGTACCGTACTAGTCTCGACCCGCGTTTATTTACATTTGCTATATGTTGTTATTTTGTTTGTGGGTTTATGTTGTTCACCTCGAGCTTTCTTGTGGTACTTGCTATTTGGGGCCTGACCCCACTGGTTTTGTTTGGCCAGATTTACCGCTGGAGCCCGAGGATTCTCCCTACCTTTCTCTGGATGACCCGCCGCCTGCTTAGATCTGCGGTTGTTCCTCCTCGCGAGTGGGTTCTCTTTTTGTACCTCTCGTATTTTATTTCATTTTGGTGGTGTTAGCTAGGGCATGTGTTAGCCCTATTATTTCGAGACTTTCTCAGACTTCGGTCAACATGATGTATTATATTAGATCTAGACTGATATAGTGATCATGTATATTGGTACTTTGCTAGTGTAGCATTTTGTATTCACTAGCTTCATGATCATGTATGATATAGTATTTTGGGACGCCTCTTTACTTTCATATTTGATATACTCTTGATACTTGTTGTTGTTGGATTGAGATAGGATTTGTTCGACCATAGGATTCGTCAGTGGCATGCTAGAGTCTTCCCACTTGTCTTCTAGACAGGTTTGATCGTATATTGGGGTACTGGCGTACTATAATATACGTAGCTGGCTTTGTTTCGCCCCTATTTTCCAGTATTCTGGTTCTGGGGCGTGACAGGGTTTTTTGGTAGCCCATGCAGGTCTGTCTTCAGACTTGTAGGGGATTCATTTTGTTAGAATCTCAATCCTATAATTGTCTTTATTTGATCTCCCTTTGCTTATCGCATTCTTGTTTTTCTTGAACTGTAAACATGATTGACATATCCTTGTTCTGTTCCTGTCCATTATTGATATCTTGTGTCCTTTTCTTTCAGGGACACACCGCCTACTTCTTTTTTCGAAGGTTCAGTTGCTCCGCCGTCTCGGGCAGCTCAGATGGAAGGTCATGATCAGACCCCTCCTCCGTATAGTCAGACTCCAGCACCATCTCAGCATCCGTCGGCAGCTCAGTCTGATCCTGTTCAGTCAGCTCAGCCAGCTCCGTCAGTACCTTCAGTACAACCATCCCAGGTAGACCAGCGTGCCCTACTCGAGATGATGCGGGGCATGATGGAGGCACAACAACAGCAACATCAGAATCAGCTTTAGATCCAGCAGCAGGTGGTTCAGTTGTACCAGCAGTTGCAGCAGGGCCAGGACCATACCAACAACACCTTGTGCCAGGGTGTTACAGTAGCTTTGGAGGCGAGTGGACATCGTGGTCATAACTCAGCCTCCGACTTTAGTCGCCTACGTCCAGCTCAGTTCTTCGGCACCGAAGATGAAGTATCAGCCGATTCTTGGCTTCAAGACACCGAGGCCATTTTGGAGGCAGCGAGGACTTCAGCAGAGGATAGGGTAGCAGTGGTGAAGCTACAGTTATCCGACATTGCCTGCGACTTGTCGGTAGCACAGGAGATGGGTCTTCCTAGGCCTATTAGTTGGGAGACATTTTGGGAGCGCTTCCAGGAGAAGTTCTTCCACACCTCAGCCAAGTTCCAGCTCCAGCTACAATTCATCAACCTTCGTCAGCAGACGAGGACTGTGGATCAGTATGCGGCAGAGTTCTGTAGGGTTAGTCGATTTGCACCGCACATGGTGGCTTCTGATGGTGATAGAGCTCAGAGGTTTGAGCAGGGCTTGCACTTGGAGCTTCAGCAGCTCATGGTAGGCCATTTTTATGACACCTATGATACAGTACTGAGAGCAGCTAGATCCTTGGAGATGACCAGTCAGAAGATAGCAGATGGGACCGGAGGTCAGAAGAGGTCACACTCGACTATGAGGGGCATTACCATTCGGTCCTCAGCTCCAGCTCCAGCAGTCAGAACTCCAGATCATCGACCTCCTCGTCAGACAGTATCATCAGCCCCGACAGTGGCATCAGTACAGCAGTCTAGGCAGTCAGGTCAGCCAGGATGTGATTATTGTGGAAAGCCAGGGCACACCAGAGCCCAGTACAGGAGGGCCAATCATCAGTATCTCAGGTGTGGTGCGTCTGACCATATGATTGGGTCTTGTCCACTATTACGTCCAGAGGGTTCATCAGTTGTCCCAGTGCCATTGGCGATCGAGAGGGCACCAGCAGAGTCAGCTCGATCCCATGTTCAGCGTTCGCTTCTGATGCAGTCCCAGCAGTTTCAGCACCAGCGTCTAGCACAATATGCCCAAGCCCTGCGGGCATGACCGAGCCAGCAGCAGACTACACGAGTACCCGTGATGCGTGGGCAGGCTTTCAACATGAGCTTGCAGGAGCTGTTAGCCGAGGGCGGTCAGATTGTAGGTGAGATTTTGAGCATTCCTTCAGTTTATCTTACTCTTGGGTTTTGTTGATGGTCTTGTACTCCACCGACATTTAGAGTACAATGGTCGCCTCGACATATTCGATGAGTGAACACGAGTTTCTCGTACCACTCATCTGCCTTCGTATCTCGTGATACACGATATCTATCATATATCCCGACTACGTAGGTGCGTCCTGGATTAGAGTCATGTCTTCGACTGAGTCGTTGGTACCGACTTACTTCGAAACTTGACCCTTGTCCACTTTGTGAGTCAGCGTAGGCAAGCGAGGACGAATCCTTACTCAACTGACTCAGGGGTATATTATTCTATATGCCTCCTTTGCTTGTATTATATATGTATGTATTTATTATTTTCCGCATTTATTTAAATTCTGTATCTCAAATATTACTTGTACTCGGGATGTTTTCTTTCGATGTGTTATGATTTTACATTATTTTAGCATGTGTATTTTTGTTCGACTGGCTTTAGGAAATTCCGAGGACGGAATTTTTTTAAGTTGTGGAGAGTTGTGAGACTCGTCTCACAGTATCGGTATTTATATACGGATACGTATTTTGTATTGTATTTCGTATTTTTTGGTTTTTGGAACGCTTTAAAATTTTCTCAAATTATAGATTTTTTCCTTGGCCGGTATACTGACAGTGTACCGGAGTATACCGACGGCATGCCGCCCGGATAGATTTTCCATATTTTAGATATTTTTGTTTTCAGATATTTTCGTGAATAGTATTTCCGATATTTTCATGAATAGTGTTTTGGATATTTTGATGAATAGTGTTTAGATTTTTTTGTGAATAGTGTAGATGCATTCTACTATCCAATGGACAATTGGTATTCTTTCAATGGCTAGGATTGATCTAGATTTTGACTTGGATCACGATCTAACGGTCACGATTAATTCACCCTTATATATATATATCCTATTAGTTTCTCTCTCCTCTCTCTTTTCTTTCCTTCACCATTTCTCCTTCACTCTCTTCTCTCTTCCTCAAGCTTAGGAAGGCTTGGCCTTGAGGCCTAGAGTGTGGTTTCGGAACCCCTCTTGGTGGTGGAGTAGAAGATTAGGCTCGATTGCTAAACCTATGCAAGTACATCTTGCTCAAAAGTGACATGACCATACTTTATTTTTGTTTTCCATAGAAACTAAAGTTTTATTGGCCTATAATATGCTTCTTTAAATTGTTAACATATTTTGTATATAGCACTTTTGGTTTTGATAGACAGTATTGCGTAGATCTGAGTTTCTAGATATAATTTTTGAGTATTTTGAAGTTTTGATCTATCAAATGTTTTAATTTGTGAAAACTAATACTTCCATGTTGTAGGAAATTCAATTCTATTCAATTTTGACTTTTGAAAGTCCGAATTTCGATTTAAAATAAAGTTTTTATGGCCGAAACGAGTTTTACAAAAAATCTGGATTTGTTGCTGTTTGGAAAAACGGTATACCGCCGGTATACCGCAGTATACCGCCGGTATGCCGGTTTTTTTCCCCAGAAACCTTCTGTCTTTAGTCAAGTATACCGCCGGTATATCGCAGTATACCGCCGGTATGCCGTTTTATGCTGTTTTAGGCTATTTTTGTCCGTTTTTGTCCGTTTTTGATAATTTCTCGATTGTAATGAACTCTTAACATGATTAGATAACCTTGGATAGTTAAAGAATGATTGTACACTCTATATACATGGTACATGCTTATGTTCACGTATTGTTCTATGTCCAGATTATAGGTAGTGGCCTGTTATGGTGCACTCCAGATTACTATATATGCCTAGCTCGATTTAGTGGCTCATAGTAGCGCACTCATGACTTGATTTTCTTATTGATTTCTAGACCCAAGATATGAGTACATGTTCTTTCTTGACACTGTGGATATAGCTTGCTGAATGTTAATCTATTGTATCTTGGCACTGGACAATCGAGTGTGAGTATTGTTTCGTGTATCACGTGATGTTAGTACGGGGATGTTCATAAGTGATAACTTACGAATTACTCGTACATAACACACATCATCTTAGGAAATTCTTGAGTGTCCCCGACTTGAGAACTTGACATGAATATTATAAGGTAAATGACTAGTAGATCATTATAGGAGGAAATTTGCACTACCAACCCCGAGCTCCAAGGGCCCCATGAGGCATGGCTCAACCCTGCTAGGCAAGGGCTCCATGACCTACCAAGTTTGCGCGTATTGATATACGATCGAGTCACATGTCGTACCGGGTTGCGGCACAGTCAGTTATATGTTTTCTTTTACAAGTTTATGATATGGTTGTTCATGTTACAAGTCTAGACACGTTTCATCTGCCAGCAATCTTGTTGGGCAATAGATGTACTACTCGTACCCCTGGACATCCGGGTATCTGCAGTCAGGTAGTTGCAAAAATCCTCAACTTGCATACTAGTAATTAGGATTGTGATAACCCTAGCTAGTTAATGATAGCAAGCCGTAGGCAATGATTGGCCGTGCACTTTTGATTGTGTGTTACCTTATATGCTCTTGTGTCGGTGAGTGGCCAGAGGTTAACTTCTGCTAGGGAAAAGATCTGTAACCCCGGTCCTTGTTTGGTTTAAGGGATGTAGCTCCGATTCCTAGTAGTTCCTAAACCCCTTGTTGCTCATCGGATTATTCTGTTCCATAGCTATATTGTTCAGTATTTCCATTCATTTATTTATATTCTTGAGATACGTGCATTGGTACCGCACTAGTCTCGACCCGCGTTTATTTACATTTGCTATATGTTGTTGTTTTGTTTATGGGTTTATGTCGTTCACCTCGAGCTTTCTTGTGGTACTTGCTATTTGGGGCCTGACCCCACTGGTTTTGTTTGGCCAGATTTACCGCTGGAGCCCGAGGATTCTCCCTACCTTTTTTTGGATGACCCGCCGCCTGCTTAGATCTGCGGTTGTTCCTCCTCGCGAGTGGGTTCTCTTTTTGTACCTCTCGTATTTTATTTCATTTTGGTGGTGTTAGCTAGGGCATGTGTTAGCCCTATTATTTCGAGACTTTCTCAGACTTCGGTCAACATGATGTATTATATTAGATCTAGACTGATATAGTGATCATGTATATTGGTACTTTGCTAGTGTAGCATTTTGTATTCACTAGCTTCATGATCATGTATGATATAGTATTTTGGGACGCCTCTTTACTTTCATATTTGATATACTCTTGATACTTGTTGTTGTTGGATTGAGATAGGATTTGTTCGACCATAGGAGTCGTCAGTGACATGCTAGAGTCTTCCCGCTTGTCTTCTAGACAGCTTTGATCGTATATTGGGGTACTGGCGTACTCTAATACACGTAGCTGGCTTTGTTTCGCCCCTATTTTCCAGTATTCTGGTTCGGGAGCGTGACAAAATTTCAACCACAAAATAATATCATAAATAATAAAATAAATTTAAAAAATATTCAAAAATATAAAATGACAAAAATACCCCTGTTTCTGAAAACTGGGGGTGACAAATCTATCCACCTTAAAAAAATTTCGTCCTCGAAATTAAAACAAAGCAATCACAGGAAACACATGCAGAAAACAATCTCATTCAAATACTTTTCAAAAAAAATCAGTAATAAAATTTTTTTTCTTTGAGGTACATCAAACATTTGTAAATAAAAACTGATACGTGTTCGCTACGGACACAAAACCATCACAAAATCACACCTATCAAAGGTCAAAATCAACAATCACCAACGCAATAAATATCAAAATAATTCAAAGAGGTCAAATGCAAAATATTCTTAGGCCAGAAATGATATTAAAATATCCTAATCACATGGTTAGGCTCTAGGTCAAACAGTCTCTAGGATTTCACTAGCAAAACATCAAAATCACAAGTCATGGTTTTAAATAGTTTTAAAATGATTTAAAAATTACCAAAAATCATATCATGATTTAAATGTCAAATCAATAAATGATTAAAATTACAAAATTTCAAAATTATCCTCATTTTAGAAAACTAGGTGTTACAAGTCTACCCACCTTGGAAAAATTTCGTCCTCAAAATTAAAATGTTCATACTCCTTCTAGGTCAAATCCCCCACAATCAAAGTCTCAGAACTTAAACAATCATACGATTTAAAAGGATGACATACAGGGTCATGGCATAAGGTGGTAGTGGAAGTCTCATCTAGGTATACTAGTCATGCTAAACCAAAACGGCCATAGGGTATCAAAACACACACGCAATCTAGGGTACTAAACTAGAAAAGATACATAAATAACAATCATCATGACTGTAAGGCAGTCTACCATCCTATATGAAAACTGGTACTTATCAAAATAAAATAAAGTTAACTACCATTTATCTAATAAGGGGTACTATTCAAGAAAATCAAAATCAAAAGTTAAAGAATGAAAGCCAATTGCATGAAAATCCAATCATAATATATATATAGCGTTAGAGAGGGAAAAGCTAGCATTATGTACAAGTTATGTAGTTTGTGTGTGTATGGGTGTATGTGGACATGTTCATATGGTTAGATAATAGGCGTGTGTGTATGTGAAATATACATGAAAGTGCACAGGAGGATTTGGGTTTCAAACAATAACTATCAAGTTACACTAATCATGGCATATTGGTTAAACAATCTACAATGCACAACCCATTTACTCATAACATGCATGGCTAACCATATATATACATATATCTATATGTATAGAGAGGTAGAGATTTAGTTTTGTATCTGTATCCATAAACTATATATATATATATATATATTTTATATATGTACATATACATATATATATATATATATATATATATATATATATATATATATATATATATATATATATATATATATATATATATATATATTTATATTTATATATATATATATATGAACATAACATAGAGATGAAAGGTTAGGTTTTTATGGCAGTTGTGAACATTAGTGTAGAGTGTCAAGAGTACAGGGGTTATAACTTAAAATGAAGGGTTCAATCATTCAGTTAAGTTTAACATTACATATTAAATCTGAAATTGAACTAAACATTTAAAATCAATGCAAAAAATGTTAACATGTTTTCAGTTTTAGGATTTTAGAGAAATTCGAACATCAAACCAACCCAATGTTTATCACAACCTAACATGTAAAAATATAAAACCTAACATTATATCCCTACATACAACAATGTATATACCTCAAAATATTACATTTAAAAACAGCAATTTGAACTAATATTTAAAATCCAGTATTAAGGGTTAATATGCACACAGTCTCAGATTTGACAAGTTCAAACAAAAAACTCAACCAATTTCTTTAAAAATTGAAACCTTGTGTATAAGATACATGTGCAGTGATGTAAACAAAACTAATAACATAAAATTTATATTTAAATTACGAATTTAAACTGGAAAAGCAGAGAACTAGTCTCTGATACTGTACTGTAACAGAATATTAGGGTTTTGAGAATTTAAACATCAACAATATATTAATATGCATTTAGATGGGTTGATAATCAAAGTGTAGTATGCATACGTGTCAGACAAAGTGTCTATGTCCACTATATATATTCTTATGTCCCAATATAAAAATCAAATTCTTTATCAAGACCAACATTTAGATTCCTACCAAGATTGCAAAGGAGGTGATTGATATAATCAAGACAGTTTTATTATTATTATTATTATTATTATTTAATACAAGAATAATATCAAGAAGGAAATAACGATAAAATATGTTCTGCTTATCTATTTAAAAGAAGGAACCATTTTGAAACTAGAACTATAATATCAAATCCAAGATAAGGTCTAGTAAAATCATCGATTCATTATTTTAAGAAGAGATTCATAGTAAGAAGTTACACAAAGGTTTATAAAAGCAGCTAAAGCTACTCCTAAGTTAAATAATGAGAAGCAAAACAAAACAAATAATAATTTTTTTTGAAGGACTGAAACAAAAGTAGAAAAAATATGTTCGAAAACATTTAAGGTACAATCTGATAATCATATGTGTCTATCCAAAATCATGGTACTCTAAATCCTCGTCATACTAGTAAGCAAGGCTACGATAATCACAGAGTCCTCGACTTAGGCACATACCTCTAGAATCATGGTATTTAAATATTTTTGCGATGCCGCTAGCTTGGCTGCGAAAACCTTAAATTCTCACACCCGAGAAATATATCCAAAGCCAGACTATATGTCCTCACCATGCTGGCTAATGTGACTGTAGAAGACTAGATTCCATAACTTAGATGACCTAGCCCATATAATTTCATCTTGACAAAAATTAAATTAAATCAACAATGGATACCCAAAAATCAAATTTACCAACGAACATCAAGATTCAAAAATGAACAAAATCCATCAAATCATATAAATACAACTCAAATTCAACAATAATCCATCAAAATCAAATTCAACAACAGAAAGTAAAGATAAATCAAATCAAGGGAACAAGAGTTTTCAAATCGAAGTTAAAATAAGATTCTCAAGGGTTGTCCCTGGAATCTCTCAAGGAATCCTAATTGTGATTGAGTATCTTCAAAATATATCCTAATCCTACCGCAGCCTGTAGTGGTACTCTAGTTCGAATACCACTACACAAACTCGACCTGCATGGGCCACCACTAAAAATGTGTCACGACCCGCACCCTAGAGTAAGGGCACGAGACATGGGTACGTCCAGCCTACGCCGCAGTGTCGACGGTAGAACGCTGTCCTAGGTCTCATGCATCTAACAGTATAAGGCTAAGCAGTTTATACTCCCCGAATGGGGGTGACATAGCAGAATGTAAACTCAATCACATCTAAGGTAGAGCATAATGGAAGATAGATAAAACATAAAATCCAAAAGAGATACAACAGATAGAAGTCTAAGTGTCTAAGATACACAACCCAGAAATACATCTCAAAGCTCAAATACAGTAATCCATAAATACAACTCAAGACAACTAAAAATAAGCTATAAGCCAAACCCTAGCTATCTATACAACCTCTACTGTGTCTCCTCTAGGCTAGTAGGCAACCTCCAGGCTATCTGTAAAATTTATCAACAGGTCCAGTCAGGACATGAGCGAGCACAATACATCTCAACAGTTCATAGCAGGTTAGAAAATATAATCATGCAGTAAAGTAAGATACAGGTACTAAAAAAATATAATATGTAAACAGAGAGGGAACCGTAATAGAAATATCAACTATACATAGAGAACTAACAGTGGCTAGTGAGTCAGAGTACAATATAGACATGTAAATGGCATAGAAGATTCTGATGAGACACTACGAAATGATTCTGATGAGATACTACTTGGATATTATTCACATGTCTACTTCTACTCCCCCGTACCGCCAATCAATATATAAGGATCCAGCCAGGTTATGTTATGATTCCATGCAATGGCCCACAAGGGGTGATACATGGATGCCCATAAATGGGTGATTCTAGGAATGCCATAAATGGATGATTCAAGGAGGCTCTGTGATCATGAGAGTACATGTCACAAGTGATCTATGAACCAAGAAGCATAGTGATATACAATGTAAGTAAAATGCACAAAACATGTAATATTCGATGCTCCTGAAGGATAACATCTCAAGAAGGGATCCAAATAGTACCAATCCGAGTGACCAACGTGACAGTATCAAGTAAGGTAATTTAAAGCAGGAAAATAATTCTAAACAAGATATAAAATGATCAGAGAATGTACTCGCCTGCTATCTGAATGTCCAAAGAAAATATACTGTCCGAGGAGAGATGTCTGGCTCCTATTTAGAACAGCACAAGTCAAAACAAGTCCAAAATGGTAAAATAAAGCTCTACTATGCATTCTACATGATTCTAGGTCATTCTAGGTCAAAGTCAACTCTTGGTTAACTCTGGTCAACAGTACTAGTCAAATTAGGTTAACTAGGCAGTACTAGGTCTAAACCTAGACTAACAAGTCTCATTAGGCCTAACCAAGACTAGACTAACACTTACACAAAATCATAAAGCTACACAAGTTATCAACACACATTACATATATATTCATATATATTTTTATTACAAGCAAGGTGCATAAAGACAAGGAGTGAGTGATACATGAATGTGGATGTGGCAATGTGTACATAGCAGTACAATGTGTTCAAGTATGAGGGTATTATGTTAGAAGGATAACATTTAGCAAGGGTTTATTGTGTCACATAGAAGAAATAACATATAAAGCATAGGTTTAGCATGTGTGTGTGTGGGTGTTAATCATAACAAAAGGGTTTATTTATACATCAAAGGGTTTACTCATAACAGTAAGTAGGTTTTAAGTGTATTCATGCTTGGCGTTACTATCAACATGTAGAAGGGGGTTTTAACATATGAATATGGTGCTAAGTGCTAATATGGCATCATACATTCCTATCATGTTGACATTCATATATAGCATACATTCATACTAGATTACGTTACTTACATACGGATACTTGCATACATGTTTCAATACCTTGCATTACCCACATGCTTGCATTTCATCCATTCATTCATGCATTGCATTGCATTCATTCATTCATTCATGCACCTATACATACATATTTGAATACATTATATACTTTCATACATTACATCATTTATGCATACTCTATATTATATTACATTCTCTTAACACACACACATATATTTATACACATGCATACATACATATTTGTACATACAAAGATACACAAAATGCATATGTCGTATAGTCACTTTTCTACTTAAAACCAATACTGTACCAATTGGGCATTCACTAATTTCTAGGATTAAAGCATGTTATATATCTTTGTGTTAGCTTTCCGAAACTTTAAACGAATCGTATTTTCGTGTCCGAAAGCTCCCGGAATCGCAAAAACACCGAAACACGTTCGTCTTTCGTACAGCTGACACACAAATAATTTTTCAAAAAGTTTCAGAACGAATTTGGCTTATTAAAATATATATTTGGAAAGCTAACTTCGATACGGTTCTTTTAAATAAATTGGGAGATAAATCATAGTTTTAAGCTAAAAGTTATGATATTTCTAAGTTGCTATTGCTAATAAAAACGTGGATAAATATTATGACGAATTTAGGTAGTTTGAGACAAAAGAAACACAAATATATAACATAATATATCAAGAACTCACTCTCTACACTAATATATATATATGAGACACTATAGAACACATCTCCAATACAAAAATATGAGATTAAACATGTAATAATTCATTCATACATAACAACAACACATAGTGTATCCAAATTTAGAGTTTTCCCACATGGACACAACCACAACACAAAGGACACTCCTATGACCTCCAAATGGACACGAAATGGACACAAATGGAGATACAACCATGAGGGTCATTTCTATGGGTTCAAAATATTTCTATATGCATGTAGGGATGGATTAGAGGAGAGATTATACCTTCCGGGAGAGAGATTCAAAGGAAAATCCTTCCCACACGACACCGACACGTAGAGATTCTAAAAGGACACGAACAAGCTCCGAATCCTCCCAAACTTGGCTAGCACCCTCTAACCATAGAGTAGAGGAGAAGTGAAGAAGATTTAGTGGAAGAAAGGGTTGATTTGGAGATAAAATCAATGGAGGTTCATCTCTAAATTAATTTGGAGAAGAACAAGAGAGAGAAAGTGGCTGAAAACAAATGAATGAAGGAGTGACTCACTCCTTATCCCCCCCATAGGTGGCTGCCCAAAAAGGGTAAGGTATCTCCTATTTGAATGTCCAAAATGCCCTCCACTAATCTATTTGATTTAAATTAGGAATGGGTTAAAGGTTGAGGTCAATTTAGTCTAGTTTTAAGTCTCTAATTAAACTAAACCTATCCATAAATAATTAGTCTAACTACTAGCTAAAATTAATATCATGTGGACTAAAATTAATATCATGTGGACCATGCCTAACTAGTGTGTGGGTCCCACTAGAGTCAAACTATCCCCCCGGGTTCCCGTTTCAAGTCGGATTGAGTTAAAATTCGAACCCGACTCAAATAACCCCAAAACAATATCATAAATAATAAAATAAATTTTAACCCCAAAATAATATCATAAATAATAAAATAAATTTCAAAAATATTCAAAAATATAAAATGACAAAAATATACCTGTTTCTGAAAATTGGGGTGACAAATACACGTTTTTAGTGGAAATCATATAAATACAACCCAAGACAACTAAAAATAAGCTATAAGAAAACCCTAGCTATCTATACAACCTCTACTGTGTCTCCTCTAGGCTAGCAAACAACCTCCAGGCTATCTGTAAAATTTATCAACAGGTCCAGTCAGGATAGGAGCGAGCACAATACATCTCAACAGTTCATAGCAGGTTAGAAAATATAATCATGCAGTAAAGTAAGATACATGTACTAAAAGAAATACAATATGTAAACAGAGAGAGAACTGTAATAGAAATATCTACTATACATAGAGAACTAACAGTGGCTAGTGAGTCAGAGTACAATATAGACATGTAAATGGCATAGGAGATTCTGTTGAGACACTACGGAGTGATTCTGATGAGATACTACCTAGATATTATTCACATGTCTACTTCTACTCTCCCGTACCCCCAATCAATACACAAGGATCCAGCCAGGTTATGTTATGATTCTATGCAATGGCCCACAAGGGGTGATTCATGGATGCCCATAAATGGGTGATTCTAGGAATGTCCATAAATGGGTGATTCAAGGAGACTCTGTGATCATGAGAGTACATGTCATTAGTGATCAATGAACCAAGAAGCATAGTGATACACAATGTAAGTGAAACGCACAGAACATGTAATATCCGATGCTCCTGAAGGATAACATCTCAAGAAGGGATCCATATAGTACCAATCCGTGTGACCAACGTGACAGTATCAAGTAAGGTAATTTAAAGCAGGAAAATAATTCTAAACAGGATATGAAATGATCAGAGAATGTACTCGCCTGCTATCTGAATGTCCAAAGGAAATGTACTGTCCGAGGAGAGGTGTCTGGCTCCTATTTAGAATAGCACAAGTCACAACAAGTCCAAAATGGTAAAATAAAGATCTACTATGCATTCTACATGATTCTAGGTCATATAGGTCAAAGTCAACTTTTGGTCAACTCTGGTCAACCATACTAGTCAAATTAGGTTAACTAGACAGTACTAGGTCTAAACCTAGACTAACAAGTCTCATTAGGCCTAACCAAGACTAGACTAACACTCACACAAAATTACAAAGCTACACAAGTTATCAAACACACATTACATATATATTCATATATATTTTTATTACAAGCAAGGTGCATAAAGACAAGGAGTGAGTGATACATGAATGTGAATATAGCAATGTGTACATAGCAGTACAATATGTTCAAGTGTGAGGGTATTATGTTAGAAGGATAACATTTAGCAAGGGTTCATTGTGTCACATAGAAGAAATAACATGTAAAGCATAGGTTTAGCATGTGTGTGTGTGGGTGTTAATCATAACAAAAGTGTTTATTTATACATCAAAGGGTTTACTCATAACAGTAAGTAGGTTTTATGTGTATTCATGCTTGGGGTTACTGTCAACATGTAGAAGGGATTTTAACATATGAACATAGTGCTAAGTGCTAATATGGCATCATACATTCCTATCATGTTGGCATTCATATATAGCATACATTCATACTTGATTACGTTACTTACTTACATATGGATACTTGCATACATGTTTCAATACCTTGCATTACCCACATGCTTGCATTTCATCCATTCATGCATTGTATTGCATTGCATTGCATTCATTCATTCATTCATTCATTCAGGCACCTATACATACATATTTGAATACATTATATACTTTCATACATTATATCATTTATACATACTCTATATTATATTACATTCTCTTAAGACACACACATATATACACATGCATACATACATATTTGTACATACAAGGATACGCTAAATGCATATGTCGTATAGTCACTCTTCTACTTAAAACCAATACTGTACCAATTGGGCATTCACTAAATTCTAGGATTAAAGTATGTTATAGATCTTTGTGTTAGCTTTCCGAAACTTTAAACGAATCGTATTTTCGTGTCCGAAAGCTCCCGGAATCGCAAAAACACCGAAACGCGTTCGTCTTTCGTACAGCTGACACTCAAATAATTTTACAGAAAGTTTCATAACGAATTTGGCTTATTAAAATATGTATTTGAAAGCTAACTTCGATACGGTTCTTTAAAAAAAAGGGAGATAAATCGTAGTTTTAAGCTAAAAGTTATGATATTTCTAAGTTGCTATTGCTACTAAAAACATGGATAAATATTATGACGAATTTAGGTAGTTTGAGACAAAAGAAACACAAATATATAACATAATATATCAAGAACTCACATTCTACACTAATATATATATATGAGACACTATAGAACACATCTCCAATACAAAAATATGAGATTAAACATGTAATAATTCATTCATACATAACAACAACACATAGTGTGTCCAAATTTGGGGTTTTCCCACATGGACACAACTACAACACAAAGGACACTCCTATGACCTCCAAATGGACACGAAATGGACACAAATGGAGATACAACCATAGGGGTCATTCCTATGGATTCAAAATATTTCTATATGCATGTAGAGATGGATTAGAGGAGAGATTATACCTTCCGGGAGAGAGATTCAAAGGAAAATCCTTCCGACACAACACCGACACGTAGAGATTCTAAAAGGACACAAACGAGCTCCGAATCCTCCCAAACTTGGTTAGCACCCTCTAACCATGGAGTAGAGGAGAAATGAAGAAGATTTGGTGGAAGAAAGGGTTGATTTGGAGATAAAATCAATGGTGGTTCATCTCTAAATTAATTTGGGGAAGAACAAGAGAGAGAAAGTGGATGAAAATAAATGAATGAAGGAGTGACTCACTCCTTATCCCTTCCCATAGGTGGCTGCCCAAAAAGGGTGAGGTGTCCCCTATTTGAATGTCTAAAATGTCCACCACTAATCTATTTGATTTAAATTAGGAATGAGTTAAAGGTTGAGGTCAATTTAGTCTAGTTTTAAGTCTCTAATTAAACTAAACCTATCCATAAATAATTAGTCTAACTACTAACTAAAATTAATTTCATGTGAACTAAAATTAATATCATGTAGACTATGCCTAACTAGTGTGTGGGTCCCACTAGAGTCAAACTATCCCCCCGGGTCCCCGTTTCAAGTCGGATTGAGTTGAAATTTGAACCCGACTCAAATAACCCCAAAACAATATCATAAATAATAAAATAAATTTTAACCCCAAAATAATATCATAAATAATAAAATAAATTTCAAAAATATTCAAAAATATAAAATGACAAAAATACCCCTGTTTCTGAAAACTGGGGGTGACAAATCTATCCACCTTAAAAAAATTTCGTCCTCGAAATTAAAATAAAGCAATCACAGGAAACACATGCAGAAAATAATCTCATTCAAATACTTTTAAAAAAAAATCAGCAATAAAAAAATTTCTTTGAGGCACATCAAACATTTGTAAATAAAAACTGATACATGTTCGCTACGGACACAAAACCATCACAAAATCATACCTATCAAAGGTCAAAATCAATAATCACCAACGCAATAAATATCAAAATAATTTAAAGAGGTCAAATATAAAATATCCTTAGGCCAGAAATAATATTAAAACATCCTAATCACATGGTTAGGCTCTAGGTCAAACAGTCTCTAGGGTTTCACTAGCAAAACGTCAAAATCACAAGTCATGATTTTAAATAGTTTTAAAATGATTTAAAAATTACCAAAAATCATATCATGATTTAAATGTCAAATCAATAAATGATTAAAATTATAAAATTTCAAAATTACCCTCATTTTAGAAAACTGGGTGTTACAACATTATGTGAGTTCATCTTGATTCTGTTACATTCTTAAGATACTAGATACGATAAGAAGATATACTACACCATATGTATAGAATATAATGATCCACACTAATATATGCTAGAATGAATTTTGGATTGTGTTCTGAGCCATCCGTTCTTACACTTAAATAGATATGAATTAGTACTGTGAGAGCATCGGAGAGAGTGAGAGCGCCGGAGATGGGATGAGAGAGAGTGAGGGAGTAAAATGGGGGAAAATGAATTGGTAGGAGAATATAATTAGAATTTAGCGACGTTCATACTAATGTTGCTAAATTAGTCGCTATTAGCGACGTTATAGCGACGTTTCGCAACGACTAGCTCATGTAACTATATAGCCGTAGATGAAGTTGACTGTCCTCCGACCCTCATCCCTCGGCAATGATGATATGACAACCTAACACTATATCTTATATAGTAGATGATATTTTAGTATTACATTATGTGAGTTTATCTTGATTCTGTTATATCCTTCAGATACTAGATTCGATAAAAATATATACTACACCATATGTACATAACATAGATGATTCACACTAATGTATGCTAGAATGAATTTTGGGTTGTGTTCTGAGCCATCCATTCTCACACTTAAAACACATATGAATTAGTACTGTGTGTCAATCTTTGTTTTTGTATTTTCGGCGAACCCAGGGATTGGATTCTGTATTTTGTATTTTGGATTCTGTATTTTGGCTCCAGCTCCATCTCCATTTGCATAAATCTACGGTACGACATGGTGATCAGGACATAGTCCATGAGCCATTCGACTGGCGAGCCAGAAACTATGTAGCCGTAGATAAAGTTGACTGTCCTTCGACCCTCATCCCTCGGCAATGATGATACGACAACCTATCACTATATCTCACATAGTAGTAGATGATGTTTTAGTATTACATTATGTGAGTTCATCATGATTCTGTTATATCCTTCAGATACTAGATTCGATAAAAAAAATATACTACACCATATGTACATAACATAGATGATTCACACTAATGTACGCTAGAATGAATTTTGGGTTGTGTTCTGAGCCATCCGTTCTTACACTTGCAGAAAAATTGAATTTTCTGTATTTTATCTGTATTCAAAAATGAATTTTCTGTATTTTATCCGCATTCAAAAATGTACTCAAACGAGATGGCACCCGTTCTCACAGATGGCACCTAAGACCCGAGGATCTCGCTTAAGGGAGGCACAGATGGCTATAAAAGAGGAGGTGGCTCCAGCTCCAGAGGGTAGTTCCACCGAGAGAAGTTTATCGAAATTGTAATCGGAGTAATGAAATAATATTGGAAATGGCGTATCGTAGTGGTCGAACGGGAGGGGGGGAGGTGACGCGCCACCACCCATGGCACGCTAGGGGGACGCCTACAAATAACAGGGACACTGATGCACGAATACCGCTCGAGTGAGCCAAAGGCATGCAGCCACTTCCCTCCCTCCATTCCCCCTCTCCCTCTCTCATGCTATCAACATCACAACTTTTCCAGTGTTGCTCCCTCTAATGATGATGAACGCAAAAATCAAAGACCCCCTCTCCTTTCTCACTCTTCACAGTTCTCACAACAGGAAGGATCAGTGCTTTCTAGTTCTCTTTCATCCATCCATTCCTCCGTTCTGATTAAGCCTCTTCCTTCTCCTCTCCTCCACTATGGCTCTGGACCCATCTGCTCCACCCTGCTTCCTTTCTTCTTATTTGACTCTCTCAGCCACATATGATATCCAGCTCAAGTGTAGAGTTGGGGGAGAAGAAGTGGACAAGAATAGGAGGGGGAAGCAGCACAGCCGACAACATGACCTGGAGGAAGTACAGAGGTTTTTTTCAACATCCGTAGGAGAACTATAAGGATATATCTTTTCACAACATGTTACCTTGTCAAAGACCCTTAATGTGAATATCATGTTACCGCGGTGTCGGAAGACTAACATGTCATAATTTTTTAAGCATGTACTTTGACATAATCCTTCCAACTCTGTTCCTATGTAGTAATCTTACATTTCTTTATGAAGTTCAAGACGGCATATAGTGACTCGTAATGGAAAAATATGTCATCTTGATCTTCATAAAGAAATACAAGATTACTATATAGGAGGAAATAGTTGGGAGGATTATGTCAAAATACACGGCTTAGAAAATTATGACATGTTAGTCTTCCGACACCGTGGTAACATGGTTGTCACATTAAGGGTCTTTGACAAGGTGACATATTGTGAACAGATATATCCTTATAGTTCTCCTATGGATGTTGAAGAAAACCTCTGTACTTCCTCCAGGTCATGCCATCGGCTGTGCTGCTTTCCCCTCCTCTTCCTGCCCACTTCTTCTCCTCCGACTCTACACTTGAGCTGGATATCACATGTGGCTGAGAGAGTCAAATAAGAAAAAGGGAAGTAGGGAGGAGCAGATGGGTCCAGAGCCATGGTGGAGGAGAGGAGAAGGAAGAGGCTTGATCAGAACGGAGGAATGGATGGATGGAAAAGAACTAGAAAGCACTGATCCTTCCTGTTGTGAGAACTGTGAAGAGTGAGAAAGGAGAGGGGGGTCTTTGATTTTTGCGTTCATCATCATTAGAGGAAGCAGCACTGGAAAAGTTGTGACGTTGATAGCATGAGAGAGGGAGAGGGGGAATGGAGGGAGGGAAGTGGCTGCATGCCTTTGGCTCACTCGAGCGGTATTTCTATCTCCAATGTCGTTTCATTACTCCGATTACAATTTCGACACGGAGGAAGTCTCCGTCGTCAAACAAGAGCCGGTGACTGTTAAGGAGGGGGTGTTACCAAAGGTCGAGATCAAGGAAGAACCGATGACCATCAGGGAAGAGATTGCTCCCAAGGTTGAAGTTAAGGAGGAGCCACGGTCAGAGAGTAGTAGCATCGGGACTGACCCTCCTGTCCCTACAGAAGACCTCAACCAGATTGAGCCTTCGTATGCAAAGTGGCTGAGAGAATGGTACATGCCTCAACGCAACTACGATCCCTCACTGTGAGGATTCATCGTCTGACTTGCGGTCTTTGCTGAGGCCAAAGTCAATTTTTCTTTTTATTGAATATTGAATATTTGTGTTTAAATATTGAATATTGTGTATTTTGTGTGAACAATTTGATTGCTTGGGATATTTGTGTGTTGGAATTGTTTGTATGTTTTGTATATTGGAATATTTGTGTGTTTTATATATTTGTGCTTGGGATATTTGTTTTATTGAATATTGAATATTTGTGTTTTGTATATTAGAATTGTGTATATTGGAATTGTGTATGTTGGAATTGCTTGGGATTATTTGTGCGTTTTGTATATTAGAATTATGTATATTGGGAATGCCCAGTTTTATGCTATTTTTTTAAAAAATTTCCCTGCTACCGACGGACTGGCGACGTGTTGAGTGTATTGTGCGGGCCAGTGTTGAGTGTTCCACCAAAGGGGTCGGCGAACCCAGGGATTAGATTCTGTATTTTGGATTGTACATTTGCATTCTGGATTCTTTTTTTAATTTTTTTTTCAATTTAGCGACATTTTTAGCGAGGTTTATATTCGTCGCTAAAATGTAGCGACGAAAATAAAGGTCGCTAAAAACGTCGCTAAATTGTTGATGTGGCAAACAATCTGATGCCACCTCATCGTCGCAAGAACGTCACTAATGTGTCGCTAATCGACGACCACTTAAAAACGTCGCAAATAACACCGTAAATTAGCAACGATATAAACGTCGCTAAATAATGTCGCCGTAGCGACATTTTGCGACGTTTTCTCGATTAGCGACACGCTTTTTTCCGTCGTTTACGAAACGTCGCTGAAAATGTCGCTAAATTAAATTAGCAACGTTTTGGACGAGTTTAGCGACATTTTGGAACGTCGCTAATCTGACAAATTATTGTCGTGGTTCAACCGAAGGAATCGAAATACAACGACGTTTGGACTTAGCCATGCAATAGCTTGCTCGAAGTCCCGCTTGGTCGAGGCAACTTCTCGCTCAGGTGGGTGGCTACGGTGAACTTGCCTCAGCTTGGCCTTCACACTAATAAAAGAAAGTTTTCATTGCACAAAATAGGCTTGATAATAAAGACATGAATCCACATAGCTAAGAAAATAATCCCATTGGGTCAAGTATGTCTGTAGAACATAAAAAAGGTGTCATAATGTTGCTTTGATGTTCTCCACGATGGTTTTCAAAAGTTGGCACTTGGTCTTTTGATCCCACATGTTGAGTTAGGCAAAGTTATGTCACGGGCTATCGACTTGATTTCATAGTAGATACGGTCACACGGTTTCACAACTTATTATAGCCACACAGTTTCACGATCTTAAGGCTCGTCATATAGAGTATGACTTGGCTGGTAGTGTCGTACGAAGCACCGTTGGTTTAATGTTCAATAAAAAGGCTATCAAATAATCGTTTCTGAGTTGGGTTAAAATTGTGAGTCAGTTCACTTGGCAGGAGGGCTATGCAATAGCCGTTCTTGGACTTGTAGAGATGTAACATGGACAGTCATCGTGACCGCAGGTCGCCGAGGCATTCCCTGACTTGAAATTTGTGTCGATTATGGAAAGAAGAGATAAGAAACAAAGGTTTGAGTAGTATCATTAGTAGGCCATACATTTACATTGAGTCTAGATGTCGTCGTAGGCGCGTGGTCATGGAGAACTTTTGCATAAGGTGCATACTTCCTCGAATGAATAGTCCGGGCACCGGGATCATATCAGCCTAGAAGGAAGAAAGATGACAAAGCAGGATACTGGATTGTACCACATTGGAGATTCGGGGCTTTAATTGGGGCTAGCTACCCACACTGGATGATCGCCATCTATCTTAAGCAATGTGCAAGATGGCTTGAATTGCTAGTGACCCTTCATATAGATGAGTCAATGTGCAGAGCGGCAATCCATATGCACGATATCGGTTGAGTCACAGGAAACATAAGTACGATATGAGTGAGTCAAAAAAATGTGTGTACGGTATGTAACACAATATGGAGCCTAAGATTTGGCTATAGCAAGACACATTCTTCGTCATGAGAGGTGTCATCGTTTGATTGAGTCATTGACACTAAATTCATGAGTCTATGATTAAGCCATTTTTGGGGACAAAATGGAAGTTTATGATTAAGCCATTTCCGAAGACGAAATAGGGGAAGGGCCGTAGGGCAAGTATTGAATAAAGATACACTATGTTGCAAGGCATGCCCCAATATTGTCACACAAATCGGTCTTATGGCACGGCCACAATGTTTGCACAACTAGATTTGTAGCATGATCTCAAAGTATTTATAGTACAATCATGTTAGTTGCAACACGAATCGGTCAAGAGTCTAACTAATCAAATTGATCCTAAGGAAATAATAGAAAGACAATAAAAAAATAGTTGTACTCACTAAATGAACGTGTTAGTTTTGTATGTGTGGGCGAGGGGCTCACTCACTAGTACGGTTGTGTACTGACACCCTACCAGTTTTTAAGTACAAGTTTAGGTACTTGCATCGTTCGAGGCAGAGCTTGCTTGGACGTACTGAGGCATGGAGTTCCTTAGCGTTTAGAGGATTACGGCCGCATTGAAGACTTTACCTATACGGGACATAATGTATGGACATCGCCTTCTGAAGCACCCACAAAATTGTAAGCCTTTGGACATGAGCGATTGTAATTGAGAGAAGAGAGAGAGAGCTGAGTGTTTGTATCAAGAGAGAAAGTGAGCTTGAATGACTTGTAATAATGTCTTTTTGTTATTCAACTTCTCTGCTTGGGACTTTTGTACGACGATCCTATCGCAAGTTGCTGTAATCGGCCTTTATGAAACCAGCCTTGCTTGAGCGTAACATAGGCTCACGCGACATCACGCCTTAGAGAGGATGATCGGTTCAGTGGAACTGTCACGACCCGTACCCAGTGTAAGGGCACGAGAAGTGGTTACGTCCAGCCTACGCCGCAGTATCGACGGTAGAACGCTGTCCTACGTCACATACATCTAACAGTTATATGGTACATGTACAGTATATACACTCCGAATGGAGGTGACATAATAAGTACAACTCAATCACAACTAAAAAAGAAAGTACGATAAGATAGAATAGATGAAACACAGAATCCACAGATGATAAATACAAGATAGAGAGATAGCTGAAAGTCTAAGATAAATATCTCCACAAATCCATAATACCATCTCCAATAAATATAAGTGTATCTGACAAGACATAAAGATAATAGAAACTAGTCTAGCTAACTAGCCTAATCTACCGAGGTAGTGTCGTCTGTAAGTGCTGGGTCCTCCTGAGAGTCCAGCTCACATGTGTCATCTAGGCCTGCTCCGTAATAAGTGGGACAGAACTCCTCAGTGTCGTCTGTAAAATTTTCAACAGGTCCAGTCAGGACTGGAGCGAGCACAGTACATCTCACGCAGATCATAATATGACAGGATATATAAATATGCAATAGAGTAAGATAAATAAAACACTACAGAATATACATGAAGTAAAAAAGCGAGCTGTAATGTAAATAGATACTATAAATAGAGAACTAACAGTGAACTAGTGATTTAGAGTACAAGATGAACATGTGAACGGCTTGAATTTGTACATGAGTAATCTAAGAGTTTGCACATGAGTATACTACTTTGGAATTGTTCACATGACCATTTATACTCTCCCGTACCTCAATCAATATACAAGGATCCAGACAGGTTATGTTATTGCACATGATATCACATGAAGGCCCATAATAGGGTGCACATGATTGTATACGTGAGGGCTCCGTAAACATGAGAGTACATGAATCACGAAAGTGTGCATGAATGGTGAAAGCACCGGAGTACATGATGAAAGTGAAATGTACATGACATACTGTAACCCGATGCTCCCGAGGGGGATAACATCTCATGAAGGGATTCATATAGTGCCAATCCGTGTTAACATCATAAAATTATCAAATAAAGTAATCTAGAGCGTAAATGTAAATCCTATCAAGTATGAAACGGTCATAGAATGTACTCGCCTGATATCCTGAGTGTCTGGAAGAAATACTGCCTGAGGAGTGGTGTTTGGCTCCTAATCAGAACAGTACAAGTCACAACATATCCAATTTGGTAAAATGAGCTACTATAATGCATTCTACACGATGTTGGGTCAATTCTAGACTAATGTCAACCCTGATCAACTTCAGTCAACTATCTAGTCAATGCTAGGTCAACTAGGTCAACCTAGACCCAATCAAGTCTTACTAGGCCTAACCAATCTATCCTAGCAAACACACACCAATACAAGTCACACAAGTCTACATGACCTTATTCATGTGCATATTTACCATATACCATAGGCTATACTACCTAGGCCATGTGCCATATACAATGATATAGGCAAACACATACAAATTCTACCATATATCTATTTACACATTATATATATATCATTAGGTAATATCTATATTACATCACATATCCCATTAAGTTATCTATATATATTATACATATACATGTAGTCAGGTAGGGGGAAAATCATATATATGCATGTGTGTATATATGGGTATATCATTCTCAGATTTTCATGTTCTCAGGTTCCATTTTTCAGATTCATGACAGTGTGTGCATAGGAACAAGGTGTACAGAGGTTACAATGTGAAATGTGTATGTGTGTAAATGTGAACTAATGTGGTTCTCAGTGTTTAGGTGTACATATTCACGTAATTTGCAACGAACCAATATTTCAGTTCATAAACAGGGTGTATTACAAGTATCAGTTAATTGAGACCCCAAACCCAAAATGCAAATTCGAAACGCTTATATCTATGCTAAACACAAACCCTAACATGTTAGGTAATTCCAGATGTGATTACAACACAAATTAAATCATTCAACAGTGTGATATATATAGGAAAACTCAGGAAACCAGTGACAGTTGCTCGTATCTGGAAATTATGGACTTCTCCATTCCAAATGCAACATTCCTATAATAACAAAATGAATCCCAGACATATACATATGTGTACAGCATCTAATTAATCAGGAATTAGCATTTAAGTTCACAGCAAAACTGTAAATAAATATAGGAGCTCATACTCAGAAATTGTCAAACTTGGATACATTCAAAACCCCCAAATCAACATTCGAAAACACAACAATAAATTAAAGCAAGGGTTGGTAATGAAGTGCCAAGTGTGAACGTGTCCAACAAGTCGTCTCGTGTCCAAAATTTGGACACAACATATCCCAGAAACCACACGAACCAACACACCAAAACTGGACTCAGACAGTGCGACCAGTACACGAGTCCTAGCACCCTCGACACGAATCTATTGGACACGAGGCTTTAGGGGTATCGTGTCAGACACTGCCCCTACCTTTGTGTCCAAGGACACGTGGCCAAGTGCCCTAATCATGATGCACGAGTACACGAGCAGCAGGGCAGCCTGGCTGCACGCGCTTGTCCACGACCCCAAAGCGACAAGAACTAGACACGATTTGTGCTCAGTCAAAAAAAAAGTGATAAGCCACCTCAAAACACGAATTTCTATTCAAATACATTTTGAAAACAGTAATGAAAATCCTTCTGTAGCATTTCATCGAACACATCAAAACATAGACAGATACGTGTCTGATACGGACAAGAAATGGACACGATTCAACACGAAACCAATACCTACAGCTAGGAGATACCTAGGGCTATGCAAAAAGAAATCAAAAATCTAATGCGTTAAGAGAGTGTTACCTATAGGTTGTTCTTCCTAAAGAAAACACCCAAAATGAGGATCCCTCATTGCTAGCTCAATGCTCCAAATTGCTACAAAACTGAGATATCTCTCCATGAATACAAAATCGGGCTAGATTAGGATCATATGCAAAAGACTAGAGTGAAAAAGGATTTAAAATGAAGAATCTAGGGATTGGGGAAGAAATGACATTACCTCTTTTTATTTTTAGAAAATATTTCCTAAAGAGGAAAGTCCTATAAAGAGGGATATATATAGGGCTACCTAGGGTTTCAAGTGGCCGACCAAGTCTAGTAATCTAGGGCTAGGGTTTAGGTTTGGGCCTTCTCCCTATGTAACTTAAAGGCCCAAATTACTATAGGCTCAAAATTTCTATGTAAAAAAAATATAAGGCAAATATCTTCTTAGCCAATTATCTACATATTTATAATATCGTCTTCTAGTGGATTTATACTAATCATGATTAGGACCCTAAGACTAATCTAGAATAGGCTAAGCTTCTAGGTCAAGTCGCAAATCAACACTTAACACATAAATATCTAATAAAATTGAAAATCACTGACCAAAAGACCAAAATACCCTCAAGCTAGAAATATGGTAGTGACAAATCTATCCTCCTTAAAAAAATTTCGTCCTCGAAATTAAAAGGCGAAACTAACTGATGAGAAGGATAGACAATCATACCTCAAGGTCCAAAAAGATAAGGGTATCGCTCGCGCATCTCATCGTCCCGCTCCCAGGTAGACTCTCCTGGAGAATAATGCCTCCATACGACGCGAACCAAGGGTATTACCTGGTTCCTCAGTACCTTCTCTCGGCGATCCAGAATCTCCACTGGCTGCTCTGGATAACTGAGAGTAGGTCCCACCTCAATCTCCGAGTGATCAAGTACATGGCTAGGGTCAGCTACGTACCGTCTCAACTATGATACGTGGAATACGTTGTGGACACCAACTAGTACATGTGGCAAGTCTAGCCTGTATGCCACGTCACTGACTCTCCCACTGATCACGAAAGGTCCGATGGAGCGCGGGCTGAGCTTCCTACCTCCACCAAAACGTATGGTACCACGAGTCAAAGATATCCGCAGAAAAACCATGTCTCCGACCTAAACACAAACAAGGTCTCAAGTTACTAAATAATCAAACATGATCAACAAACAAACAATCAACCTTCTTCTAATCCTATCTCCATAACACATACTCTAAAATACCTCACATAACCCCATATATCTTACCTTCTAATACCCATATATCTCTAATGTAACCCATAGAACCCACACTATTCTAAGTGTATCATCTATGCATAAATATAGCCTAACCATCTCATATGCCTAATCTATATAATATATGCAGAACCCTTAACCCATATTACTTATCACATATATCCTATAATATATACATAATACATAGCATTAGCCTAACATGGAGGTTTACTAGCACAAGTAGCAATTTAACCAAAACTAGGATAGGACATGCAATGTGGTTAACCCTGGAAGCAAAACAATGCCTAAGTGGCTAAACTGGAACTAATACTCAACTAATGTCCTATTATGAGATAAATCAGAGTGAATGCAGCGATGCAATAAATAAAGCTTGACAGTACAGTGTGATGATGCATGCAAATCACTGTATATAGTGGAGAATGCAAGTTATGCAAGACATCCAATACAGGTATGAAAGGTGGTAAAGGTCTGAACTTATAATGAAATGAAGTCTGACACTATATATAGGTTGGAGAAAAAAGTTGAACCTAAGAAGCTATGGTGGGTTGCTCTATAGGGACAGGACCCTACATTGGCTGAGCAAATTATGAAAGGGGTTGAAATATGAAGGATGATGAGATGTGGTCAGGACATGGTCTCATATTCTGATACTTGATGAGTATCAGTGAAACTAATAAGGGTATCAGGTAAACAGAACAAGCAATGGTTATTATGATATACTGCAGGATATGCAAGTGATAAAAGTATGTGAAGTATAGGAATGAATGAGTGCATGTGAATCAAAGATATACAAGGATGTTATGTGAAGTGCAGGGCCTGTGCTAAGGTATAGTGTGTCGAGGATACGAATATGAACATGAGTGAATGAGTGCCAGAACATAAGTACAGTGCCAATTTGTGTGGACACTTCAGGTATACATGATACTAAGGTAGTACAGTAGTTCATCTATATGCAGGACATGATCAAATTTATAGGTTATATGCCTAAGTAGCAGGGAATGAAGTGTCAACTGCAAGAGAGTGAAGTGTGAATTGTCTACCTGAGTCAAACGTGTCAGGAAAGTCGAGTGATAATGATGAAGCACAAGATGGCGTGTTCGAGTAGGACAAGAAGGTCATGGGTGCCTTACTGGAAAGGGTAAGGAAAAATAATAATAAATCATCAAGGCTGTAAGACATACTAACATCCTATATAGAAATTGGTTGGTCAGAAGAATCATCTACAATAGGTTATTATTCTAATACCAATGCTAACTATCATCTCTAGGGTACAGACACCCTACAAGTCGTCATATTATTACACTATGAAAGAACTACATATGAATAAGTTCTCCAAAACTAAAATATCCCTACTCCTAAGTTATTTGATGATAGAATACAATTTTATAACAACAGAAGGGTATGATTGAGATGATATGTTTAAAAACCATCTCAAGATATAATCTGATAATCATATACGTCTGTCCAAAATTATGTTACTCAGAGTCTTCGTCATGCTAGTGAGCAAGGCTACGATAATAACAAAGTCCTTGACTAAGGTACATACCTCTAGAATCATGGTATTTAAAATTTTTACCTTGTCGCATGCTTGACAGCGAAAACCTTAAATTTCCACACCCGAAAAATATGTCTAAAATCTGACTATATGTCCTCACTATGCCAGCTAACATGACTATCGAAGATTCTAGATCCCATAACTGAGCTAACCTAGTCCATATGATTTATCTTGACAGAAAATTAAATCGACAATAAATACCAAGAATCAGATTTATCTACGAACACGAACGATAAACAAGGTCTGTTGGAACTGAATTTCGAGATGGTTAAAATATGGCAAGGAACAGAATTGAGATGAACAGAACCTGCAATAAGCTCTCCTACTGCCTGTGCACCCTTAGCTGCCATAGCGTAAGCTTGCCCTTGCTTGCCTCCTCCAGCCTGATGCTGTGCAAATCTCTGCTACTGAGTCTGTAAGGGTAGTCCCTGCTGCTGGCTCACCGGAGCTCTCGCTCCTGTTCTATGAGCTGTCCGTCCAGGAATCTTGGGATACTCTCTTAACTGGTGATATGATGCTCCACAAAGTAGGTACTTGCCTAACCTCATCCGGCATTTACTCCAATCGTGTCCTGATTTCCTACAGAAAGGGCAACCGATAACATACTGCTGTCTAGGGGTCTGCTGCGTCTGTAATGATGGTCCCTTTGGCTGCTCTGTCGGAGCCCTAGCTCCTGCTGCTACCTGAGTCATTGTTTTCTGGCTCTTGGGACACTCCCTACACTGATGCTCTGCTGAACCACAAAGTAAATACCTGCCAAGCCTCATCCTGTAGTCATTCCATCCATGGACTACCTTCTTACAAAAGTTGTACCTAGCATCCTGTTGCTGTCTGGATGCCTGATGGAAATATGTACGTCCCTGACCCTGAAGGTGCTATTGAACAGGCCTCTACTGATACTGATGCTGAATCTGTACGTGAGGCCTCTTGGCCTGACCTCCACTACTACTGGCTCCATGAATGTCACGTCCCCGCTTGAACAACTGTTGTCGTTGAGTTTCTACTATCTGCTAGAAGAAGGAGATCAAACGCGCCACGTCCTCTGATCCTGATGGCGGCTGCTGCTGAAGAACGTTCAGGATGACTGGGGAAAGTCTCGAAGTAGGAAGAGGTGCACTTCTATAAGCTGTAGATATCCCAGCCTGGGCTGGCATAAAAGGAGCTACAGTCTCGGGGTCCTGCTGATCAGGAGGAGAAGTGGCAGTCCCCTCAGTGGTGTCTTCCCGATCGAGACGATGAGATCGTGTCTCCATAACCATCCTGAAGACAGATCAAACGAGAGGGGAATCACCGAGAATGAGGCGATAACATCATGGGAGGACGGTTTATTTTTAAGGAAAGATAATAATACAGCTATTTTAGGTAACATGAATCTGAGTAAGAGTTTTTCCTAATGTGATTGAGTAGCTTCAAAAAAAATATCCTAATCCTACTGTAGGTTGTAGTGATACTCTAGTTCGAATACCACTACATAAACTCGACCTGCATGGGCCACCACTAAAAATGTGTCATGACCCGCACCCAGTTTAAGGGCACGAGAAGTGGTTACGTCTAGCCTACGCCGCAATGTCGGCGGTAGAATGCTGTCCTAGGTCACATAAATCTAACAGTTATAAGGTACCTGTACAATATACACACTCCGAATGGAGGTGACAAAATAAGTACAACTTAATCACAACTAAGGAAGAAAGTATGATAAGATAGAATAGATGAAACACAGAATCCACAGATGATAAATACAAGATAGAGAAATAGCTGAAAGTCTAAGATAAACATCTCCACAAATCCAGAATACCATCTCCAATAAATACAAGTGTATCTGACAAGACATAAAGATAATAGAAACTAGTCTAGCTAACTAGCCTAGTCTACTAGGTTAGTGTCGTCTGTAAGTGCTGGGTCCTCCTGAGAGTCCAGCTCACATGTGTTGTTTAGGCCCGCTCCATAATAAGTGGGACAGAACTCCTCAGTGTCGTCTGTAAAAATTTCAACAGGTCCAGTCAGAACTGGAGCGAGCACAGTACATCTCACGTAGTTCATAATATGACAGGATATATAAATATGCAATAGAGTAAGATACATAAAACGTTGTAGAATATACATGAAGTAAAAGAGAGAGCTGTAATATAAATAGATACTATAAATAGAGAACTAACAGTGAACTAGTGATTTAGAGTACAAGATGAACATGTGAACGGCTTGAATTTGCACATGAGTAATCTAAGAGTTTGCACATGAGTATACTACTTTAGAATTGTTCACATGACCATTTATACTCTCCCGTACCCCAATCAATACACAAGGATCCAGACAGGTTATGTTATTGCACATGATATCACATGAAGGCCCATAATAAGGTACACATGATTGTATACATGAGGGCTCCATGAACATGAGAGTACATGAATCACGATAGTGCACATGAATGGTGAAAGCACCGGAGTACATGATGAAAGTGAAACGCACATGACATACTGTAACCTGATGCTCCCGAGGGGGATAACATCTCATGAAAGGATCCATATAGTACCAATCCGTGTTAACATCGTGACAGCATCAAGTAAAGTAATCTAGAGCGTAAATGTAAAACCTATCGAGTATAAAACGGTCAGAGAATGTACTCGCTTGATATCTTGAGTGTCTGGAAGAAATACTGCCTGAGGAGTGGTGTCTGGCTCCTAATCAGAACAGTACAAGTCACAACATATCCAATTTGGTAAAATGAGCTACTATGATGCATTCTACATGATATTGGGTCAATTCTAGACTAAAGTCAAGCCTGGTCAACTTCAGTCAATTATCTAGTCAATGTTAGGTCAACTAGGTCAACCTAGACCCAATCAAGTCTTACTAGGCCTAACCAATCTATCCTAGCAAACACACACCAATACAAGTCACACAAGTCTACATGACCCTATTCATGTGCACATTTACCATATGCCATAGGCTATACTACCTAGGCCATGTGCCATATACAATGATATAGGCAAACTCATACAAATTCTACCATATATCTATTTATACATTATATATATATCATTAGGCAATATCTATATTACATCACATATCCCATTAAGTTATCTATATATATTATACATTACATGTAGACAGGTAGGAGGGAAATCATGCATATGCATGTGTGTATATATGGGTATATCATTCTCAGATTTCCATGTTCTCATGTTCCAGTTTTCAGATTCATGACAGTGTGTGCATGGGAACAAGGTGTACAGAGGTTGCAATGTGAAATGTGTATGTGTGTAAATGTGAACTAATGTGGTCCTCAGTGTTTAGGTGTACATATTCACAGAATTTGCAACGAACCAATATTTCAGTTCACAAACAGGGTATATTACAAGTATCAGTTAATTGAGACCCAAAACCCAAAATGCAAATTTGAAACGCTCATATCTATGCTAAACACAAACCCTAACATGTTAGCTAATTCCAGATGTGATTACAACACAAATTAAATCATTCAACAGTTTGATATATATAGGAAAACTCAGGAAACCAGTGACAGTTGCTCGTATCAGGAAATTAGGGACTTCTCCATTCCAAATGCAACATTCCTATGATAACAAAATGAATCCCAGACATATACATATATGTATAGCATCTAATTAATCAGGAATTAGCATTTAAGTTCACAGCAAAACTATAAATAAATATAGGGGCTCATACTCAGAAATTGTCAAACCTGGATACATTCAAAACCCCCAAATCAACATTCGAAAACACAACATTAAATCAAAGCAAGGGTTGGTAATGAAGTGCCAAGTGTGAACGTGTCCAACAAGTCATCTCGTGTCCAAAATTTGGATACAACGTGTCCCAGAAACCACACGAACCAACACACCAAAACTGGACTCAGACAGTGCGACCAGTACACGAGTCCTAGCACCCTCGACACGAATCTATTGGACACGAGGCTTTTGGGGTGTCATATCAGACACTGCCCCTACCTTCGTGTACAAGGACACGTGTCCAAGTGCCCTAATCATGATGCACGAGTACATGAGCTGCAGGGCAGCCTGGCTACACGTCCGTGGGGCGTGTCCACGACCCCAAAGCGACACCAACTGGGCACGATTTGTGCTCAGTCAAAAAAAAGTGATAAGCCACCTCAAAACACCAATTTCTATTCAAATACATTTTGAAAACAGTGACAAAAATCCCTCTGTGGTATTTCTTCGAACGCATCAAAACATAGACAGATACGTGTCCGATACGGACACGAAATGGACACGACTCAACACGAAACCAATACCTACAGCTAGGGGACACCTAGGGCTGTGCAAATATGTAAAGAAATTAGAAATCTAATGGGTTAAGAGAGAGTTACCTATAGGTTGTTCTTCCTTAAGAAAACACCCAAAATGAGGATCCCTCCTTGCTAGCTGAATACTCCAAATTGCTACAAAATTGAGATTTCTCTTCATGAATACAAAATAGGGCTAGATTAGGATCATATGCAAAAGACTAGAGTAAAAAAGGATTGAAAATGAAGAATCTAGGGATTAGAAAAGAAATGACATTACCTCTTTCTATTTTTAGAAAATATTTCCTAAAGAGGCAAGTCCTATAAAGAGGGATATATATAGGGCTACCTAGGGTTTCAAGTGGCCGGCCAAGTCTAGTAATCTAGGGCTAGGGTTTAGGTTTGGGCTTTCTCCTTATGTAACTTAAAGGCCCAAATTGCTATAGGCTCAAAATTCCTATGTAAAAAAATCTAAGGCAAATATCTCCTTAGCCAATTATCTAGATATTTATAATCTCGTCTTCTAGTGGATTTATACTAATCATGATTAGGACCCTAAGACTAATCTAGAATAGGCTAAGCTTCTAGGTCAAGTCTCAAATCAACACTTAACACATAAATATCTAATAAAATTCAAAATCACCAAAATTGACTAAAAGACTAAAATACCCTCAAGCTAGAAATGTGGTAGTGACAGGAACCAGGGCATGTAACACACACACACAATCATATATATATATAAATATTGTCCGCAGACCCCGGGCTAAAGCCGGCTGGGTGGCTTTAGTCTACGGGCTTTGATTTTTCAAATATATTTATATGCATCATATATATATATATATATATTTTATATATATATATATATATATATATATATATATATATATTCTTGAAATATATATATATTGGCACAAGTTTAGTGTATATATATTTCTATTTACATGTACTATATCTATTTTTTATTTATTTTATTTATTTTTATTTATTTTTTATTTTTTTGGAGAAAGAAAATATATATTAAAGTATCAGGCACAAAATGGCGAAGCCTTTACAAAAGAGCACGACTCGCGCTGATAGAAAGAAAAATTCTAGACTAGTCCGAGCCGGTGGTATGGTTAAAGCAGCCTCTCCCAGAACCTGATCGAGGAGTGAGAGCAGCGAGCGCTGGCTTTGCTGATTTGTTTGAGAACCTCTCAAAAAAGTTGAGGAGCACTAAGTTGGCATCCTTCGCATCTGTACTTGTTTCTATTCTTTCATAAAACCCAAATGCTGGCGGCAGCGATGATCTGGTACCCGTGGGAAATGCTCCAGGCGGCGAGGAGATTCGTTGAAGCCCCCACCGTGGTGATGCATGTGACATCTAATGGAGAGGTTGGACCAGACCTGAAGGGTAAGATCCTCTGAGTTCAAAATGTGTTCCGCTGATTCCACGCTCGGAGAGGAACAACAGTGACATTTGGATGCTAGGTGGAAACCTAGTGAAGTAAAGGAGTCATCGGTTGGAAGCTTGCTCCTCTGCGTTCTCCAAATAAGGATTGACCATTTGTTGAAGATACAGGACTGCCAGTAAGGGACAGTAAAAGGGGAGGTCTCGCCAATACCGTGGACTGCGCTCCTAACTGAAGCAAGGGTGAAAACGCCACCAGGCGTCAGGGACCAGCTGCAGGTGCCATTTGCGAAAACCAATAAGGGTTCCACAATGGTGCAACCGAGGAGAATATGATGCTAATTTTCTGATGCTCTGCTGTTGGCGATCGCGGTTGTGGGGTTTGAGTGTTGGAAGTATCTGGCTTTCATGAAATGAGTCCATATTGAATTCTCCGTACGAATCTTCTACCATAACTTCATAGAGCTGGTCGCCACAATGTGGGCTAATCTATTGAAACCCAGCCTGCCGTAGCTGGTAGGTTTAGCTATGGTGTCCCAGCTGGCCCAGTGGTGTTTGTCTTTGCCATTGCTGTGGCACCAAAAGAAATTGGAGATGAGAGACTCTATGGATGTTAAAACCTTCTTCGGGGGGAGCAAACTGCAAGGGTGTAGATAGGGATAGAAGAAAGCAAATGCTTGATCAGAATCATATTCCCGCCCGGGAAGAGAGTTGCGTTGTGCCATCCTTCGATTTTATTTTTGACCTTCCTGACCAGACCTTCAAAAATACCAGCGTTAGATTTGTCGTAAACCAGCTGGCATCCGAGGTAAGTAAAGGGAGGATAAGCGGTGGCGTAAGATGTTAGATTTGTGAGAGTCTCTGAGTGGTTTCTATCAGCTTTATGATGAGTATATATGACACTTTTGCTGGGATTCACTCATTGCCCTGACCATCTGGAGTATTTCCCTATCATATTGTGAACTGCTTCGATCGACCCGATGTCCCCTGCTGAGAAGATGAGGATGTCGTCTGCATAGGCCAGGTGCGTTAATAGGGGACAACCAGTGATGGTGTAGAAGTGATGAAACCTGGGGGTATCGGCCAGGCTGTTCAGGTTTCTGTTAAGGGCCTTTGCCGCAATGATGAAGATGGTGGCAGAAAGAGGGTCCCCCTGCCTAACCCCCCGGCTGGATTTGAAGAAACCAGTCGCTTGCCCGTTTATGATGGTTGAGAACCAGAAATTATTGATGGATCTGAATATGATGTCGATCCATGCTTCAGCAAAACCAAAGGCCTTGAGCACCCAAATAAGGAAATGCCAGTCTAGGCGATCATATGCTTTCTCCATGTCCAGTTTGATGGCCACATTGCCTTCCCTGGACGGGAATTTCATGTACGTAATCATCTCTTGAGCAAGGAGGATGTTGTCAGGGATGTTGCATCTTTGGACGAAGCCACTTTGCTCTTTAGATATGATCTTGGGAAGGATGGTAGACATGCGAGTCACAATGATCTTGGAGATGATTTTGTTGGTGAAGGTCCAGAGGCTGATGGGGCGAAAATCTTTGAAAGTTTTTGGCCTGTCTTTCTTGGGGATGAGAATGAAGTTGGCACACAAAATAGATTTGGTGTATCTGGCTCCCTGAAAAAAGGAAATGGCCATCTAGGAAATCTACAGCGATGATGTCCCAGCAGGAGCGTAAGAAAACCCCAAAGAAATCGTCGGGGCCTGGGGTGCTGTGCTCGTTCAGGGCCCAAACCGCCGCTTTGACTTCTTCTGCGATTGGGTTGGCCTGTAGCTGTTCATTCTCTCTCTCGCTGATCATAAGGGGAATCTTGGACAGGAGATCTTCATCTTTTTGGATAGGGTCTTTAATGAATAATCTGGTGTAGTAGTTGGCGGCAGCATCCTGGATGATCCTTTGATCTTTCAGGATATGGCCGTCGTCATCCGTGATTTGGTGCAGATTAAGTTTTTGTCTCTGACCTTTCACGCAGGAGTGGAAGAATGTCGAGTTTCTGTCTCCCTCTGCGTCCCAAGCCAGCCTGGCTTTCTGCTTCCAGAATTCTGTCTCAACCTTGAGTCTAGATTTGAGGATCGCCCTGGTCAGGTTAAGCGTGGCACGATACTCCTGTGATCTTTTCGAGGCGAACAGAGCCTCTGCTTTAATCGCATCGTCCTCTGCCTTTTGATTTCCTGGAAAATATAACCGAAAGTGTTCTTGCTCCAGAGCGCCAGCGCTCTTTTGGTGGCTTTGAGTTTAGCTGCTATTCAGAACAGGGGGTCAGGATCAGTGGCTGTTTCCTAAGCAGTTGCAACGATGTTTCGGAATTGGAGGTGGGAGCTCCAGAAGTCCTAGAATTGGAATACTTTTTTGATAGGATTAGGATTGCTGCTAATTTCAATGAGAAAAGGAGAGTGATCCTATTCCGTGGTGTTGAGGTGGGATAAATTAGAGATGTGGCCAGTGTCTAACCAGCTGTGGTTAACCAGAGCTCTGTCAAGATGAGAGTACTGCCGCCGAACCCCCTCCTGCATGTCGTACCAAGTGAACTCATTGCCTATATACGGAAGGGAGGTCATGTGGGCGTTAAAGATAAAGTTGTTGAAGTCATTCATGGCCGTCTAGCGAGGGGGCCTGCCCCCAGATTTTTCCTCTCTAGAAGAAACAGTGTTGAAGTCTCTGACGCACAACCACGGAAGATTGTCGTGAAGTTGGCTAATGTCCGTCAGAGTGGCCCAGAGCACTTTTCTCTCATTAAGGTCGCAACTGCCGTAGACTATGGAAATGAGGGCTCGGCTCTGGAGCGTCGGGTGCTCAACCCAGCAAGAGAGCGCTTGCCTAGAGTCGTAATTGGCGTCGAAATTGATGCCGTTGCTGAAGAGGATCCAGATGTCGTTGCACCCAGCTACCGTGCCAGGAAATCTGAGCGATAGTTTGAGGGCTTTGAGTTTCTTTATTGTAATTTTGGGTTCTATGATGATAAGAATGTCGATGCGGTAGATTTTCTTGAGGCTGGTGATTCTGTTGATGGTGGGTTTGTTAGCGATCCCTCGGATATTCTACGAGAGTATGTTAAGTATTGGGGGGAGGGGGGTTGTTTTGCTTTGCAGCTGATCTTGTTGTCATGGCCGTGGGCTTTTTGACCTATTTTTTCTTCTTATTGTTGTGTTTTCTCGCTCCTTTTTGGGAGGCTATTGTGTTGTCTGCCGTGTCCTCATGATGTCCTTGCGGGTTCTGTTCTGATTCGTATCCTGAGATACGGGCCTCTGCCTTAATTTCTCTCAGCGTACTGAGGGGGTTTGTGGAGTCTAGGAATCCTACTTCCGAAGCAAGGAGGATTTTGGTCGCTATGTCTGTTCCTAATATGGCGATGATATTCTCTGAGGGCAGAGGGCAGTGCGAGATCGATGGATCCGGGGGAGGTGACTCGTGCTTCTCGCTAGCCAACCTCTCGGAGCTCTCTGCAGCTGGGAGGTTATCTGAGCTTGGGACCTCATCACCTGCATGAGTGTCCTCAGTAAGTGCAATAATGCCGAAGGAATTATGGAGTTGGATGTCTTCTGGCGCGGGGGACGCTCTCTCCCGAAGGGGTTGAGAGAGGTAGGCACTATATCCTATGTGTGATGAGGAAGAATATCGGGGGGGGTGTGAACCTCCGAGCCAGCTCACTGGTGCCGGGAGGTGGGAGGTAGAATGCATGGCGCTGAAGGTTGTACGAGCGTTTGTTTGCCGGGTGGAGCCTTGCGGGCATCGTGCTTCCTCAGTTTCGGGTGTGCTTTGTAAAAGTTCATGTAGATGTGACCTCTTAAGTGGTAATGCTTACAATAGATGATGTTGCTGTCATATACCAGCGCCTGAGTGTGAGTTCTGTCCCCTAGTAGGAGCTCTATGTGATCTGGGGGATCTGAAGACAAATCCAGTTCAACACATATCTTAGCGAAGTTGCCTTTGCAGAGGCTTCGGGTTTCTTCTGCTACCGCCACAAGGGATCCGAAGGAGCTTGTTGTCCTTTTGAGGGCCTCTGTGGCAAAGCAAACTAAAGGTAGGTTTGAGAGGGTGATCCATGTTGATATTATGGTCGAGTCGATCTTTGGGTCAAAGTCCGGTGACCATTTTACGATTTTTACTCTATGAGCATCGATGGTGGTGGTGCCCTTGGCCCATACGACCGTGTAGTCTCCTGCGGAGGATAGGAGGAAGAAACAATATTTAGGATCCAGCGGTACCACCTGGTATGCTGAGCTGATCCCCCAGCCTGCTATGGCCTCTTCTATAGTGGAGAGTTTCGGGCATCCTGTCTGGAATTTCAATACAAAGGTTCTCTTGAAACGTTTGGCGAGAGACGAAATATCTACCAGGGAGAAGGGGATTTGGATGAGCTGACCTCGAGCCGGGGATGGGCTGTCGACTTCGCTGATCTCGATGTCCTCTAGAAGCGTAGCCAATTGAGCCACGCGATCAGGACGAAGCGCATCCACAAAGAAAACCTTTTGAGTGGGACAAACTGCCTGGGCTGGGGGCGACAATGTAGGCTGGGATGGAGGGTGGAAGGAGGGGTCGAGGGGTGCTGAAGCGCCTGTCCCTCCCCTGAGAGCCGAAAGTAGCTGAGCAGGAATGCTAACTCCTAGGGAAGAGGGGGGGCGAGCCGAGCTAGCTGAGATGAAGGAGGTGGGCGCATAAGAACTGACCGAGGCCTTGGGCGCCCTCGCTGACTGAGCTTGGGTGGCTGGAAGAAGCCGAGAGCTGTCCAAGGGGACGCAAAAGCTAGAGATCCCTTAAGGGGCAGATAGAAGCCCGAACTAGGCACATGCGGGGGCGACTCTGTAGGCGTATATGTACCCGGGGCCGAGGGCACATAAGCCTCCCTAGCGCTAGAAGGATGGCCAGCAGGTTGGGGTGTATCGTACGAGAGCAAGGGGGTACATACCCTTGATGGAACTGGGGATTCCTAGGGCCCTTCCTTTGGTGTGCGTATTGATCGATAGAAAGTTAAACATATCTAATACATGTTCTAACCCTTCATAGGCGAAAACTAGGGTTCACGAATTATACCTACGGCAAAAAGGAGACAAGTAATTCCTGGCAATCTCGAACGGACGACCCCAAGATCTTCTGCACGTATTCCTTCCTCGAGTTGGACGTCGTGTGGGCGATGATCTCCCAACCGTTTCTTCTCCTTGGCAGCCCTCTCTTTCTCTCCTTATGTGAATCACGAATTTAGAGAATGTTTCAGATTTTTGATCAGTAATATGGCTGTCAGAGAATAGAGGATATATATAGGCTACGGCAGGGACCATGAAAAGAAATTAGGGTTAGGCCTCCTAACGGATCTGGATATCCCGTGTTCAGTCCGAACACACAATCCAGACCCATTAACAATAGCTCGGTCCACTAATGAGCTATTGTTGTACTACCTTCCTAATCCCAAATTATGTTTGTGGGCTCCTTTTATTATATGCTCGTTTGGCTCCCCATGTTATGATATCGTATGTCCGTCGATCAAATTAAGTTACTGACAACTATATTGATTCGATATATTTTATCCTTAAGTAGTACCGCTCAACTTTATTTGTCATGTCGGATATAATCCACCTGCAGGGTTTACATGACAATCCTTATGAGCTCCTTAAGAGGACATCATCAACCCGATGTATCGGGACATGGATTCCATTTATAATCAACAGCCCATCATACATACAATATTATTACCCAATTTATAGAAGTTGTTGATCCATAATGAATCTCACTCTTTTATGAGTCAAAATAATGCACACTGTGTCACGACCCGCACCCACTGTTAGGGTACGAGAACGTAACAACGCCCAGCCTACGCCGCAGTGTCGGCGGTAGAACGCTGTCCTAGGTCAATCATCTAACAATACCAAAGTACCTGTACAGTTTATACTCTCCGAATGGAGGTGACATAACAATATACATCTCAATCACATCTAGGGTAGAAGAACGAAAGACAGAAGATAGATAGTAACTCAAAGAGAACCATAGCATAGATGAAATAATTCTAAGTGTCTAGGATAACATAACATCAGAATGTCAACTCATTATACAATAAGTCTAAGAGTCTATACATCTCCACATCTCAAAATACAACTCAGAATGTGAGACAAAATGTACATATAGAAAAGACTGCCTAGGCTAAACTGGTCTAGACTACTGGAACAACATCCTCAGCTGCAGGTGGATCCTGCTGGGGGTCCACAACATAAGTATCATCTAGTCCTGCTCCAAAATAGGTAGACACCAGGCCTCATCCTCATCCTCTGTAATATTTTCAACAGGTCCAATCAGGATGGGAACGAGCACAATACATCTCACGCAGTGCATATCAGGTTAGGAAATACGATACAGGCAATAGAGTAAGATACATGAACTGCTGAAAGGAAATATACGCTGTAAAAGAGATAGCTGTAATGAAATATCTACTGTATATAGAGAACTATGAGTGACTAGTGATGTAGAGCACAAGATAGGCATGTGAATGGCTAGAATTTATACATGACTATACTACTGAGTTTGTACATGACTACACTACTTTGGAAATTATTCACATGTCCACTTCTACTCCCCCGTTTCCCCAATCAATACACAAGGATCTATACAAGTTACGTTATTGTACATGATATCACATGGGGCCCATGAAAGGGTGCACATGATAGTATACATGAGAGCTCAGTAAACATGAGAGTACATGATCACATGAGTGTACATGAATAATGAAAGCATAGGTGTACATGATGATAGTGAAACACACATAACATGAAGTACCCGATGCTCCCGAGGGGGATAACATCTCATGTAAAGATCCATATAGTACCAATCCGTGTTACAATGTGACAGCAACAAGTAAAGTAATCTAGAGCGAGAAGTAAAGCCTGAACAAGTATGAAACGGTCAGAGAATGTACTCGCCTGATAACTGAATGTCTGAAGAGGATATACTGTCTGAGGAGAGGTGTCTGGCTCCTAATCAGAGCAATACAAGTCACAATGTATCCACAATGGTAAAATAAAGTATACAATGCATACTACATGATTCTAGGTCAATCTGGTCAAAAGTCAACTCTTGGTAAACTCTAATAGTCAAACTAGGTCACAGGAAGTCATACTAGGTTACAGGAAATCAAACTAAGTCAATTAAAGTCAAACAAGGTCAAATAGGGTCAAACTAGTTAAGTTATCTAGGGTTTAGTCAAATCTTAGTCAATAAGTCCTTCTATGTTCATCCAAGCTATTTCTAGGTCAATTTGGTCATAGTTGACCTATAGTTGACTTTGGTCAACCTTGGTCAACACTAAAAGTCAAACTGGTCATTCTAGGTTAGTTTAAGTCAAAACTAGGTTAAGGTAGTTCAAATTTGACCTAAGGTTGACCTTGGTCAACACTTAGTCAAATTGGGGTCAAACTAGCTAAGTCTTGGTTTACTAGTCAATTAGGGTTAGGCCTAATGGCCATAGGCTAGTATCATAGCCCATAGGTTAGTATTCCTAGGTCAAGGCTATAGGGTTCATAGGTTTACACCTATAATAGGGTCTATACATTATACCTATATATAGGGGTCAATATGTATATACCCATACCCAAATATATAACTTATATTTATACACACAACTATATAACATATAGATACATATATGTATATGTATATATATACCTAATACAATATATATATAGAGATATAATGAGAGAGAGAGAATCATATAGAGAGAGATAGACAGAGACAGGAAGAAGGGGGGAGAGGTTCCAGAATTTCTGGAACCAGATTTGGTCCCAACACACACACACCAACCTACATAATACATACATATGTATATGTATAATATACCTAATATATATTATATACAATATATATATAGAGAGGGAAATAGAGAGAGTCACTTAGAGAGAGAGAGAGAGTGACAGAATGAGAGAGTGAGACAGTGAGAGAGAGAGGAGACACACACACTGTCACAGGGGGGGAGAGTTCCAGTTTCCTGGGACTGAAAACAGTCCCCAACCCACACAATAATATACACACACCCACAATAAACACACATGTATATACACATGTATATACATGTATACTTCCTAAAAACTTACCTACACACACACAAACATATAAACTACATATATATACACTGAAATACACATATACATGTATAAATTATATCAAAAATAGATTTGAATTTCGTTTTTAGAAAACTGGAAAATACTCAAAACTGGAAAAACTGGGACTGTAAACACCCGACTTAGGCTAATGAAAACATCACCTAAATCGAACTAAGGTGACCTAAGCTTGGTTGGTAATAGTAGCCCCAAGGCTAGACTAGGTTCCTAGTGGCCTGACACGGTGTCACGACGCGACACGGCGTGTCCACGAAGGGTTAAAGTCGACCGGGTAAATGAGAATACACTGATACAGTGCGTATCAGAACGAAACCTAAAATCGATCTAGGACACGACACAAAGCGACACAGGCCTCGTGCTCGTGCCCAGAGATGCGCCTAGGGTTGGGCTTCGTGTCCATGGCCCTGATACGCGTCCACGTGTCGTGTAGAGTGGACACGACACGCGTATCAGGAGCCCTAAAATACGTGTTTTAGACCGCGTGTCAGTGATTTCGCGTGTCTCGTATTCGCGACACGGGACACGTGACACCACGTGGTTGTGTCCAATGTGTTCGCCTATGGATAGGCTTCGTGCTCGTGTCAGTACGAAGTGTCCTCGTGTCGTGTAGAGTGGACACGACACGCTCAAAGTCGTGTGTCTGTGTGTGTACACTGTGCACTGAACGACCCTTGCGGGGACGATTCCGTGTCCGACACGACACGAGGTCATCCCAAACTTTGGGGATGACCTATCAGTCAATGCCCCGTGTCGTGTGTCAAATTTGACGTGTCCAAGTGGCGTGTAGAGGGAGAACTGACACAGTGGTAGCAGGGCATTCCCTGTGTACTGTGCAGTGTGTCCAGTGTGTGAAACTGAGAGCTTCGTGTCCAGATTTTGGACACGACACAACCCAACTTGTGCTCAGTGTTTTAGGGTTAGGTTTAGGGTTAGCTAGGCTAGGTTTTTGGTTAAAAAGATTTACAAAACAGTGAGTAAATATTAATGTGACAGTGAGCTAAAAACAGTAAAATACAATAAAATTTCAATCAGGATACGTGTCCGATACGACACCAAACAATTCCTAGATTTCACCAAACCCTACCCACAACTATATTATAACTATATGCATGCAATAATGAAGAAAAAATAGTATAATAACTAGGTTTAGATATATTTACCTCTATGTGTGAAATGTCTTGAATTTCTACTAAATGAGGGTGTACATACAATAGCCTCAACTTGTCCTTCCTTGGTGAAACTTGAGTAGCTCACTTCCCTAGGCTCCCTTAGATTGTAGGTGACCTAATGGAGAAAACTAGAGGTTCAAAGCTCTTGAAATGAGAAAGTTATGGCTAAATGAGTGGGGTAGTTTTCTAGGTTTTCTTCTAGGTTTAATTTCCACATGAACTTGGTTTTGAGATCTATGTGTTGGTTATATAGGAAGGGGTGGCAAGGGGGTGTTTCTTGGCTGCCATGGGGTAGGGGGGGTTGTCCTTGGGTTGCTTACAAGCTAAGGGAAGGACTTTGGTGTAAAGGGTTTAGATATTTTGAGGTTTTTAAGGAAAATATCCTTAAAGTAAATATCATGATATTTATCCTACTTTAACCAATGCAAAATATCTATCCTCAAGCCTCTAGGTTAGTGGCTAACCTCTAGATTAGGGCTAAACTAGGTTAGGGGCTCTCATGACACTTAACAATAATTAAATAATATTAAAATCACATAATTACAATTAATTCCAAATAAATCCTAGAAAATTACCAAAATACCCTTTATGCTAAAAATCACTAATTTGAGGTTCTAAGCCTATGGCTAAGTTCTCATGGTCATGGCAACTTCTAGGTTAGAGAAAACTAGGGTTTACACTAAGGTTTACTAACAAGGTCACAAAGTCATAAGTCATGACTTAGCATGACTTTAGAAATGGTTTATCTTAACTAAAATCACCAGAAAATCACACCATGACTAAAATACCACTAATAAATAATAAAAATAATAAATTTTTCAAAAATCCCTAATTTTCAGAAACAGGGTGTTACAAGTCTACCCACCTTAGAAGAATTTCGTCCTCGAAATTTAGATGGTCGTACTCCTTCTAGGTCAAACCTCCAATAATCAAGGACGAAGCCACTACCTAGGCAACATACAAGGTCAACAAGCAAAATATGGGTAGTAGACCTATACTGGGTCATGTCCCAAAAATTGGCTGGCAGTTTCAGGTCATAAGGTGTCCTGAATTCAAATCGAAGCCAAAAGTAACTCCATGGGGTAAATCAGGATGAAGTCTTGGGTCAGGAAAATCGTACTAAGAAAATGAAGCACACAATGGTATGCCTGAGTGGGACACTAAGGTCATGGGTGTAGTATGTCATGTCTAGGTTACGTATGTGAAGTCAGTTTTGAGAAAACAACTAGTCTTGTGCTCCAAATTTAAAAGTCACGGTAATGTACCTATGATGATCATAAGTTAGAGTGGGAAAGGTCTATGGCCTAATTGAACCAGAAATTGTGATACAATAGTGGTACCAGGGGGACAGGTTAAATGGGACAGTCTGCGGTCTCATCTAAGTGCACTAGTCATTCTAGATCAAGACTGTCCTATAGTATCAAAACGTACAAGCAATCTAGGGTGTCCTAATTGGAAAGGGTAAAGGAACAACAATCATCACGGCTGTAGGGCCGTCTACCATCCTATATGAAAAATTATCATCAACAAGTAACTGAGAAACCATAAAAAGTTACTATTCCATAAAGTGGAAAAAGAAAATTGAAAAATTTAGGCACAACAATCACAAATAGATTTTAGTCTTGGCACGATCTAAGTTGATCAATTTCAGAATAAATCGAGATTTGGGCAAGATGGAAAATCAATGAAATCAAGTACGAGCATCCAATGATGAAAATCCAGGTCATGATAAATTTAATTTAACTGGATACGAATACGAGGTTCATAGGCGATAAAAATAATTCCAAGAAGAATTGTCAAGGCTGCTGCGGATAAGATTCTAGGGCAAGTTTAATTGTCTCCATCCGTGTAGATTAATATATGAAAAGGTGAACCAAAATGCAATAGGTTGATCAGACCATCATGCGCCTGTTCTGATTAGATAATATGTTAGTGGGTGTACCCCCAATAAAATATATCATGATCAAGCTCGAAAAGGATAAGCTTGTAAAACTTGAGGATAAAATTTATTGCATAAGATATAAGTAAGGGTGGAAATGATAAAAGAAGATACATAGTCCAAGATCCTTAACCAATCGGGTCAAGCAATCAAGATACGGTACGAGGTTAAGTATTTGAGGGTTCAAGCAGAACACCATCACATGCCAGGTCGAAAGAATTGAGCCAAGGTGGATCTCTAATTGAAATAAGAATGAATTTAGTATCATGGTAGAGGTTATAGTTTAGCCATTTGACCAGAAAATCATATCAAGAAAATAGAGTACAAGGAGACGGGTTTTAGTGGGACATGGAATACCTACATGTAGGTAGGCTAGTCTAGGTCTTACATGTGAAGTTTGTTGGGAGATAACAGCTAGTATTATACTCTGAATATCTAAGTCACGGTAAGGGACGTCCAATGATCTAGAATAGGAAGTAGGAGTTCAAGACGTGACAAATTGATGCAAAAAATTGAAGAAGATCAATTTAACTCATGAAATAAAATTAATCAGGAATCTAGTAAATAATTTAGGAACACAGTACTAGGGATAGATAGGCTACTAGAGGAATATAGTTAGGGTTCGATCAATCAAGGGTCAAGGTTAGAAGGTCTCAATAAAGTCTTGATTTGAGGAAATGTCGAGTAAGTCAGGTTTGGGATACAGTCACATAGTTTGGTAGAAAAAGTTTAAACAAGATGCAGAAATAGAGGGGACAGTTCATTTCAAGGGAAAGCAATTAGCAAGAGGATTAGATGGTAAGAAACAGATAAGAGTTTTCTCATAATTGTGATTGAGTACCCAAAAAATAAAAGATATTAATCTAACACTAAGAAATTAAAATCAACAACTACAAAATTTTCAAAATCATCAACTAACACCAGGATTCAAAGTTCTATAGTGAATCCTCCAAAATCAAATTCAATCAAGGGAAAAGGAGTTTAAATCGTAATTTCAAATGAGATTCTCAAGGGTCATCCCAGGAATCTCTCAAGGTATCCTAGCAGTGATTGAGTATCCACTCTCTCTAAGCCTATTCCTCAAATCCTATCGCAGGCTGTAGTGATACTCTAGTTCAAATACCACTACATAAACTCGAGACCTGCATGGGCCACCACTAAAAATGTGTCACGACCCGCACCCACTGTTAGGGTACGAGAACGTAACAACGCCCAGCCTACGCCGCAGTGTCGGTGGTAGAACGCTGTCCTAGGTCAATCATCTAACAATACCAAAGTACCTGTACAGTTTATACTCTCCGAATGGAGGTGACATAACAATATACATCTCAATCACATCTAGGGTAGAAGAACGAAAGACAGAAGATAGATAGGAACTCAAAGAGAACCATAGCATAGATGAAATAATTCTAAGTGTCTAGGATAACATAACATCAGAATGTCAACTCATAATACAATAAGTCTAAGAGTCTATACATCTCCACATCTCAAAATACAACTCAGAATGTGAGACAAAATGTACATATAGAAAAGACTGCCTAGGCTAAACTGGTCTAGACTACTGGAACAACATCCTCAGCTGCAGGTGGATCCTGCTGGGGGTCCACAACATAAGTATCATCTAGTCCTGCTCCAAAATAGGTAGACACCAGGCCTCATCCTCATCCTCTGTAATATTTTCAACAGGTCCAATCAGGACGGGAACGAGCACAATACATCTCACGCAGTGCATATCAGGTTAGGAAATACGATACAGGCAATAGAGTAAGATACATGAACTGCTGAAAGGAAATATACGCTGTAAAAGAGATAGCTGTAATGAAATATCTACTGTATATAGAGAACTATGAGTGACTAGTGATGTAGAGCACAAGATAGGCATGTGAATGGCTAGAATTTATACATGACTATACTACTGAGTTTGTACATGACTACACTACTTTGGAAATTATTCACATGTCCACTTCTACTCCCCCGTTTCCCCAATCAATACACAAGGATCTATACAAGTTACGTTATTGTACATGATATCACATGGGGCCCATGAAAGGGTGCACATGATAGTATACATGAGAGCTCAGTAAACATGAGAGTACATGATCACATGAGTGTACATGAATAATGAAAGCATGGGTGTACATGATGATAGTGAAACACACATAACATGAAGTACCCGATGCTCCCGAGGGGGATAACATCTCATGTAAAGATCCATATAGTACCAATCCGTGTTACAATGTGACAGCAACAAGTAAAGTAATCTAGAGCGAGAAGTAAAGCCTGAACAAGTATGAAACGGTCAGAGAATGTACTCGCCTGATAACTGAATGTCTGAAGAGGATATACTGTCTGAGGAGAGGTGTCTGGCTCCTAATCAGAGCAATACAAGTCACAATGTATCCACAATGGTAAAATAAAGTATACAATGCATACTACATGATTCTAGGTCAATCTGGTCAAAAGTCAACTCTTGGTAAACTCTAATAGTCAAACTAGGTCACAGGAAGTCATACTAGGTTACAGGAAATCAAACTAAGTCAATTAAAGTCAAACAAGGTCAAACTAGTTAAGTTATCTAGGGTTTAGTCAAATCTTAGTCAATAAGTCCTTCTATGTTCATCCAAGCTATTTCTAGGTCAATTTGGTTATAGTTGACCTATAGTTGACTTTGGTCAACCTTGGTCAACACTAAAAGTCAAACTGGTCATTCTAGGTTAGTTTAAGTCAAAACTAGGTTAAGGTAGTTCAAATTTCACCTAAGGTTGACCTTGGTCAACACTTAGTCAAATTGGGGTCAAACTAGCTAAGTCTTGGTTTACTAGTCAATTAGGGTTAGGCCTAATGGCCATAGGCTAGTATCATAGCCCATAGGTTAGTATTCCTAGGTCAAGGCTATAGGGTTCATAGGTTTACACCTATAATAGGGTCTATACATTATACCTATATATAGGGGTCAATATGTATATACCCATACCCAAATATATAACTTATATTTATACACACAACTATATAACATATAGACACATATATGTATATGTATATATATACCTAATACAATATATATATAGAGATATAATGAGAGAGAGAGAATCATATAGAGAGAGATAGACAGAGACAGGAAGAAGGGGGGAGAGGTTCCAGAATTTCTGGAACCAGATTTGGTCCCAACACACACACACCAACCTACATAATACATACATATGTATATGTATAATATACCTAATATATATTATATACAATATATATATAGAGAGGGAAATAGAGAGAGTCACTTAGAGAGAGAGAGAGAGTGACAGAATGAGAGAGTGAGACAGTGAGAGAGAGAGAGGAGACACACACACTGTCACAGGGGGGGAGAGTTCCAGTTTCCTGGGACTGAAAACAGTCCCCAACCCACACAATAATATACACACACCCACAATAAACACACATGTATATACACATGTATATACATGTATACTTCCTAAAAACTTACCTACACACACACAAACATATAAACTACATATATATACACTGAAATACACATATACATGTATAAATTATATCAAAAATAGATTTGAATTTCGTTTTTAGAAAACTGGAAAATACTCAAAACTGGAAAAACTGGGACTGTAAACACCCGACTTAGGCTAATGAAAACATCACCTAAATCGAACTAAGGTGACCTAAGCTTGGTTGGTAATAGTAGCCCCAAGGCTAGACTAGGTTCCTAGTGGCCTGACACGGTGTCACGACGCGACACGGCGTGTCCACGAAGGGTTAAAGTCGACCGGGTAAATGAGAATACACTGATACAGTGCGTATCAGAACGAAACCTAAAATCGATCTAGGACACGACACAAAGCGACACAGGCCTCGTGCTCGTGCCCAGAGGTGCGCCTAGGGTTGGGCTTCGTGTCCATGGCCCTGATACGCGTCCACGTGTCGTGTAGAGTGGACACGACACGCGTATCAGGAGCCCTAAAATACGTGTTTTAGACCGCGTGTCAGTGATTTCGCGTGTCTCGTATTCGCGACACGGGACACGTGACACCACGTGGTTGTGTCCAATGTGTTCGCCTATGGATAGGCTTCGTGCTCGTGTCAGTACGAAGTGTCCTCGTGTCGTGTAGAGTGGACACGACACGCTCAAAGTCGTGTGTCTGTGTGTGTACACTGTGCACTGAACGACCCTTGCGGGGACGATTTCGTGTCCGACACGACACGAGGTCATCCCAAACTTTGGGGATGACCTGTCAGTCAATGCCCCGTGTCGTGTGTCAAATTTGACGTGTCCAAGTGGCGTATAGAGGGAGAACTGACACAGTGGTAGCAGGGCATTCCCTGTGTACTGTGCAGTGTGTCCAGTGTGTGAAACTGAGAGCTTCGTGTCCAGATTTTGGACACGACACAACCCAACTTGTGCTCAGTGTTTTAGGGTTAGGTTTAGGGTTAGCTAGGCTAGGTTTTTGGTTAAAAAGATTTACAAAACAGTGAGTAAATATTAATGTGACAGTGAGCTAAAAACAGTAAAATACAATGAAATTTCAATCAGGATACGTGTCCGATACGACACCAAACAATTCCTAGATTTCACCAAACCCTACCCACAACTATATTATAACTATATGCATGCAATAATGAAGAAAAAATAGTATAATAACTAGGTTTAGATATATTTACCTCTATGTGTGAAATGTCTTGAATTTCTACTAAATGAGGGTGTACATCCAATAGCCTCAACTTGTCCTTCCTTGGTGAAACTTGAGTAGCTCACTTCCCTAGGCTCCCTTAGATTGTAGGTGACCTAATGGAGAAAACTAGAGGTTCAAAGCTCTTGAAATGAGAAAGTTATGGCTAAATGAGTGGGGTAGTTTTCTAGGTTTTCTTCTAGGTTTAATTTCCAGATGAACTTGGTTTTGAGATCTATGTGTTGGTTATATAGGAAGGGGTGGCAAGGGGGTGTTTCTTGGCTGCCATGGGGTAGGGGGGGTTGTCCTTGGGTTGCTTACAAGCTAAGGGAAGGACTTTGGTGTAAAGGGTTTAGATATTTTGAGGTTTTTAAGGAAAATATCCTTAAAGTAAATATCATGATATTTATCCTACTTTAACCAATGCAAAATATCTATCCTCAAGCCTCTAGGTTAGTGGCTAACCTCTAGATTAGGGCTAAACTAGGTTAGGGGCTCTCATGACACTTAACAATAATTAAATAATATTAAAATCACATAATTACAATTAATTCCAAATAAATCCTAGAAAATTACCAAAATACCCTTTAGGCTAAAAATCACTAATTTGAGGTTCTAAGCCTATGGCTAAGTTCTCATGGTCATGGCAACTTCTAGGTTAGAGAAAACTAGGGTTTACACTAAGGTTTACTAACAAGGTCACAAAGTCATAAGTCATGACTTAGCATGACTTTAGAAATGGTTTATCTTAACTAAAATCACCAGAAAATCACACCATGACTAAAATACCACTAATAAATAATAAAAATAATAAAATTTTCAAAAATCCCCAATTTTCAGAAACAGGGTGTTACACACTGCATATACATGTCCGTTATTATATCCGGGTTAAGAGCACAAGCATCCATAATAACAGAGGTGTTTGTTCTCTTAAGTAGTCAGTACAAAAAGAACAACCTCAAGTGGTCATGTTCAATACACATAAAGTGTACTAGTGTAAACCTATAGTTAAGATAGACTAATACCAGATTACACTACAACCTTTCCAATAGATTGTCCAAGTCCATCTAGGTTGTAAACTATTTATATACTCCATAGGGAAATGATAATATGATCATCTGTGTGACACCACACACCATATTATCTACAATATAGAATATCAGACATTTGCATTAACACTTGCAACAAATACAATATGCAAACATTTGCCCATATGATTCTCATTCAAAATTTAAGGAAATAAGGTTACTAAAAAGTGATGCTTTTAGTATATAACCCTAACAACCCTGTCAACGAGGACATGGGCGCATGCCTTTGAACCTACGAATCCCGCGAATGGTAGAAACGAGGCTGATTCCAAATTCAAATTCAAATTCGAATTTGTAATCGGTGGGATCTCTGGGTGGGGTGTGCGGGAAGGCACAGACTCCGAGGACTGCGGGACGCCGCCGACAGCAGGAGAGCTCCGCTCTCGAGACCGACGGAGAGCCACCGATTGGTTAGGGTCAACGGAGAGGGGAGCTACCCCTGGCATGTCCACTGGAGCAGGGGGCTGGCCGGGTGGCCAGCAAAGCTTGGAGGCTAACCCCGACGAGGATAGACCCACAATAGCCAGCTCCTCCGGCGACCAATCCCTCGTCGGAGGCCTGAGCTTTGGGTGACCGCCGGGAAGAGGAGCTCCGGCCCGAGCTGGGCATGGCAGGTAAGGATGACGGAGTGGGGAGGGATGAAAGGAGGAGGATCACGGTCGGCGGCGGCAGGCCGGACTGGCGCGGGAGCGTACGTCCTTTCTGGCGGACGACTCCGGAGGGTGCGGAAAGGACAGGGGGAGGAGAAAGAGGGGGGTCTCCCTGGGAAGGGGAAGGGAAGAGGAAGCCATTTCTATTACATGTAATATATATATTTTTTAATATATATATATATATATTATATTATATATATAATATAATAAAAAAATATATATATATATTATATTATATATATAATATATAAAAAAATATATATATATATTATATTATATCCTGGAAATATATATATTGGCACAAGTTTTAAAAAAATATTTCTATTTAGTTAATAATAATATCTTAGGTACCTATATACATTTACATATTTTAGAGTGTATAAATATGTATATGTTTTAATATATATTTATATAATTAGAATCTATAATTATATACGTAATTATAGTATACATTATTTAGAGTATATAAATTATCTTGGGTATATATACCTATACATATATAACATTCCCCCCTAAATATAAACATATCACAGCCAAGCCCAACAAGTTGCACCCGTATTCATAACTCAACCCAATAAGATATTGGACAGACGGGCTGGCGACCCACCAACCCGAAACCCAAAACCCAAAACCCTATAATTTAAAAAAACAAAAAAAAGAAAGAACTAATGGTTACTATTATCCTTCACCATTTCTTCCTCAGTACGCATGGTATACTCCCGTCCTGACAATGCTAGGCCCACCTATACTTCGTCTCGTGCTTTCCAGCATGGGCTCGACCTTTCCCGGCTAAGCCTCCTTCTTATACATATTACCTACTCATCTTTCCTTCATCCTTTAACCTTAGATGACACATAAACAATCCCGTGGCTGCCACCTCTACCACGCAACCTAGGCATGCCACCGGTAGGCGAATGAACAATGTACCGCCACAGAGGAGCAATAGCATCATCAGTAGCTACTACGATGGCTACCTCGCACGGACAACAAAAGCGAGCACAGCAGTCTCGCATGCGCACGTGCGAGCAACAAGTGCAGACAGCTGCAGCATCAACGGTGACTACCACGTGCCACTGCAACCACCCTAAAAACCCCCGAGCATGCAATAACACGCAGCAGTGCGTGCGAATAGCGACTCCAGAGCGGCCAGGCGCACAAGTGAGAGATGCACGAGAGCAGCGTGCATCACACGAACAAGCAATGTAGTAGCACGCTACCGCCGTCACACAAGCTCGGCGACCCCGGTGAACTCCCCTGTGATGGTCGTCGACCTTCCCGACACGTAAAATTGGTGATTCGTACGTTTCGCTCGAAATCCCGTCGTGACGCGCGCAAAATTGAATCCAAAATCGTATTTCGGAACATCAACTTTGGGTATATTTTCTGGATAATTCGACATTGGATCGCCGATCCGATTCTTCCTTATCAATCTAGGTATATACCCCTTTGTTCTTATAAAATTTCAACAGTTAATTCGATAGTTTGATAGATCAAAACTGGCCACCAAATTAATCTTTTAAATTGTATTATTTTTGGAAAGTTTCATGTAGCCAACTTTGTAGATTTGTTTCTCTGCCTTCCTAACTCCATTTAATGTGCCACCTGCTTTTGTAGGATGTCATTTGGTTGGTTGAAATGGATGCCAAAGGGCCTTTCAAAACCGTAATTTCCATCTTATAAAATTCTAGTTTTGGACCCGGAACTCTGGATTCTAATTTCGATGCCACCAATGGACTTGTGGCATCGTTCTGGCTAAAATTCATATATATATTGCTAACTTTGGAGCAACGTGGCCCCGATACGTATTTCGGTGCAAAATGGGTCCCTTTGTCCGAGTTAATGGGTCATTTTGAGACTGACTCGTCGAAATCCAATTTTGGATATACCGTTTGATTCATATCATCATTATGGAATCGTTGTCATATATTTTTCTAGATTTAGTAGACTTTGGCTCCAGTACGCATTTTCATGCAAACTGGGTCCTAAAGTCCGGATCAACGGGTCATTTTGAAATCGACTCATTGGAATCCAATTCCGGATATACCGTTGGGTTCGTATCGTCATTCTAGACTCGTGGACATATAATTTTCTAGGTTTAGAGGACTTTTATCCTGGTAAATTTTTTGGTGCAAAGAGGATCCAACGGTGGACATCGTTTTGACCCAAAATTACCATTTTGCCACTGTGTCCAAATTGGACTTTTAGATAGACCATCCTAGCTAATTTGACCATTCTGAACATATTGGTGATATTTGTTTCATCATCCAACGACTTCTGTAGAATTTTCCTTATGTATCACCATTAATTATAATTAATTTATATTTATGTTCGTATTTCGGAATCCATACGTCGGAATTGAGATCAGTCAATTCCAGTGATCTCATATCACTGAAATTGACAAGCTGACCATGAGGATCGTCAAGACAAGATTGTTAACCTTGCGGTTGATCATCTTGTCTCGATTTACGTGTTATAGGTTTCACTACTAAAATACAACGAATTAGCGACGGCCATATCCATACGACGGATTGCTGACGGAATTTGACTGAAAAAATCTGTCGGGAAATAGCCCGTTGCTAAAAAATTCTGTCGCTAAGCTGTCGCCATTCGACGGCTTAGCGACGGATTGCCGCCATCAAGAATCGCATATTAAGCGACGGCTAGCCAACGGATTTTCATCAAATCAAGTATCAGGAAGTTTCTGATACAACTTTTTAGCGACAGACAAGTTCGTCGGTAATCGCGTATCAAAGAATTTTTGATACGCAAAATCCGTCGCTAATCTGTCACTAATAGTCGCTAATACTCGATGGCAGTACGACCGATTAGCGACGGGATATTTGTTTGCCATTGATTATAAAAGAATAGAATAATTATATGGGAGGACTGGACTTTTACTTCATAATACAAACTCGCTCGTACAAAGAAAGCCTAGGGACAAAAACCTAGGTACAACAATCTAAGCACGATTGTTTAGTTTTGATTCTAGGAGGTGACGGTAGAGGCTCGAGAAAGCGACGGCCGCTCTGCCTTACTCCTTGGACGATCAGACGTAGCCTTGGCTCCGGTGAAGAACTGCTCTCAAGATGGGAAGACTATTCTGTGCGTGCCTTTGTCTCTCTGTGTGTCCGGCCGGATGGAGAGGATATCTTTTGTAAGGGAATGACACCTTGCTATATTTTTTTGTTTCTCTGGATCCGATCCTTTTACAAGAGAATGGCACCTTGCTATTTATAGGAGTAGGGTGTCATCATTAGGGTTTGCAATAATCACCCTAAAAAAGTCCTCGGCTTGGGGATTTAATTGCCATTTTCCTTGATCCTATTTTGTGGGCAATTAATCTGGACAACTAATCTTGATTGCAATAAATCTGGACAATTAATGCTGATTGTATAAAATCCGTATGGGT
>JANAVB010028199.1:4598765-4790063 GCA_029216955.1 Iris pallida | reverse complement strand
CATAGTTTGACTACTCTAGTTGACTAGAGTTGACCGAGAGTTGACTTTGGTCTAGTTTGACCTAGACAGCATGCAGATGCATTGTACATTTCATATATCACCCCCTCTGTATACATCTTGACTTGTGTTGCTCTAACTAGGAGTCGGGTACCTCATCTCAGACAGTACATTTACTTCAGACATTCAGATACGAGCGAGTACATTCTCTGATCATTTCATATCCTGCTTAGAATTATTTTCTGCAGTAGATTACTTTACTTGTACTGTCACGTTGGTCACACGGATTGGTACTATATGGATCCTTTCTTGAGATGTTATCCTTAGGGAGCATCGGGTACTCTATGTTCTGTGCGTTTCACTTTCATAGCATATCATATGTTCTGTTGGGTTATCCCCAGAATCCCCATTTTTATGGGACTTACACTGTTGGGTTATTCCCAGAATCCCTATTTTTATGGGACTTACACTGTTGGGTTATCCTCAGAATCCCCATTTATATGGGACTTACACTGTTAGGTTATCCCCAGAATCCCTATTTTTATGGGACTTACACTGTTGGGTTACCTCCAGAATCCCCATTTTTATGGGACAACTATGTATCACCTTCGGGGTCTACCACCCTTCGGGGGCTTATCACCCTCGGGGTCTATCACCTTCGGGGTCTGCTACATAGCATCATATAACATAACCTGGCTGGATCCTTGTGTATTGATTGGGGTACGGGGAGTATTACATGTTCATATTGTACTCTGACTCACTAGTCACTGTTAGTTCTCTACGTATAGTAGATATTTCTTTTACAGCTTTCTCTCTCTGTTTACATACTGCACTTCTTTCAGTACTTGTATCTTACTTTACTGCATGTTCATATTTTCTAACCTGCTATGAATTGTTGAGATGTACTGTGCTCGCTCCCGTCCTGACTGGACCTGTTGAAAATTTTACAGAGGATGATGAGGAACCCACCCGTACTTGGAGCTTGCCTAGATGACACTCGCGACCTGGACCCCTGGGAAGGTTCAGGCAGCTGCTCAGGATGATACCTTGTATAGTGTAGATAGCTTAGACTATTTATCTTCATGTTTAGCTGTTGTCTTGGTTTCAGAGTTGTATATTATAGAGATGTTGAGACTTGTATTTCATTTCTATTGTACCTCAGTTGAGGATTCCTTTATCTATTTCATCGTGCCATATTCTATCTATAGTTTGTGATTGAGTTTTACCTCTGTGTTGGCCTCCTTATGGAGAGTATACTATTATGTCAGTTATAGTTCATGACCTAGAACAGCGTTCTACCGCCACTGTAGCGTAGGTTGGACGTTGTTACGCTCTCGTACCCTCACAGTGGGTGCGGGTCATGACAGTAGCTAATTTTAAGCTAAGTACAAAACAATGTCCTTCAAGTGAGAATGAGGAGGAGATAATGAGCATTCCATTTGCCTCAACTGTCGTAAGCTTGATGTACTACATGGTTTGTACAAGATCCGATATAGCACATGCAGTTGGAGTGGTGACTTGGACAAAAAAGTCCATATCGGAATACCTTTTTACCTTTACAAGGGGAGTCGTATCTTAGCAATCAAAACTGCAAAATTGTATCGCTCTGTCTACCACAAAAGATGAATATATTGCTGCTACAGAAGCTAGTAAGGAGCTCTTATGGATAACGAATTTCCTAAGAAAATTCTCTCAAGCTAGAGAAGTTCACTCTGTATTGTGACAATCAGAGCATCATCGACTTAAGTAAAAATGCTACCTATCACTCAAGGACAAAGCAGCCACATGCGCCATAATTTGATTTGAAATGCTTTAAAAAATCGTCTTATGCATATTAACAAAACTAATACAAGCCAAAATTTGTCTAATATGATAACAAAATCTCTACCAAAAGACGTATGACTTCTGCCGAAGGATGACATGCATGCCTACTGTTTGAAAATTTTCTCCTCATGAGGATGGAGGGAGAGATTGATGGAAACGGTGTACATCCCCATGATGAATAATATGTATTTGATCCTTAGAGATCAGTCACCCACGGTTGGGTTCGGTCATGCACTTGGCCATTTTTGGGTACAATTTTTGTGAGATTCAGTTTTGTGGCTGATTTGGATGTGTTGCAGTCATTATTTTACTCGATCTTCAATACGAAAGAAGTAGAAAAAAGTTTTATCTTTAATAAAGGATTTGAATCATGGCATTGAAGGATATTGAAGAAGTTATGAATATATGAATTCGCCTATATGTTCATATTTTGCATGTATTCAGCATGCATGCAACATTAATGCTTTGGCTTTCTCCAAGCATTGGGAGATGAACGGACTGATCTTGGAAATGGAAGGACTGCCTTTTGTTCTTCTCTCCATGCATAGAAAGTGGTGTGCCCAAGAGGCACATTCTTCCTATAAACAGTGGGGAGATGATGAAGGTTGACAAAACAACACACAACAACAACAAAAGCTCTTGTAATTCTCACACTTGTAACCCAACTCAAGTGAGTTTGTGACAGAAAATGATTATCAAGTTAAGTTATATCAACTTGAGAGGAGAGCCCTTTGTAATCATTTATTTAATTATAGTGAAAATGGCGAAGAAGGGAGGATGAAGACGTAGATTCAAATTGAACTAAATCTCGGTAAATTTTGTGTGTGCAGTCTTTCTTTTTCTTCTCTTCCATTTTTATTTTATTCTCATCTCATCACAAAGATGAAAAAATGTCTCACTTTTTCTAACAATAACCTCTTTGTCTTTTAGTACAGCCTCCAGCTTTTAAGTATATATATTCCTTCTACATGTATGTATGATTGAAATCCATTGTTTGTGCTTAATATAAACTACATTTGATCAAATTATTCCTAAACATCACTTTCCAGATGTTGATTTGCAATTAATTCATTTTTTATAATAATAGGGCTAATTAGTGTATGGACCCTGGATTTTATATCATATTAGCGTTTAGGCCTGTCCAAATAGAAAGTTTGGACCTTGGATTTCTTTTGTCTTTCTTCTGATTATGCCCTTTAAGGATGGCATCAGCTAGAGATTATAGTCACTTTTTCATTATTAGAGAAGCATCAAAGGAGTTGGCGTCCAGCTCTAGGTGCCAAAGAAATTGGCACCCCACCAATCCCTTCGAGCGCCATCTCCTTTGGCTCCTAGTCCCATATGCCAACGACTCCAATGGTGTCTTATCCCCATTTTGGCAAATTCTCCAAACTTTCTTCTCTTCTCTGTAAATTTTCTATACTTCTTCCCACTGTACAAAAATTTTTGTTTATGGGATAATCACAATGCTTGTTCTTTCACTACTAAAATACAACGATTTAGCGACGGTCCTATCCGTCGCTAATTGAAATTACGACGGATACGGGCTGAAAAATCCGTCGGGAATAACCTCGTCGCTAAAACTAGTCCATCGCTAGTCCGCTGCTTAGCGACTACTTAGCGACGAATTACAGTTGGCTAAATCAAAACAGTTAACGACGACTTCCCGTCAACTCTGAAAGTTTAAAATTTTAATATAACAAAGAATAGCGACGGACAATGCGTCGCTAAATCATCACTAAAGCCTATCAGAGGGTTTCTGATACGCAACATCCATCGCTAATCCTTCGCTAACCTCGTCGGATTAGCGGCGGAGTAGCGACTGATATTCCGTCGATAGGCTCCTGGATATCTTTCATAATTCCAGGACCTTGGCGACGGATAACCCGTTGGATTTTAGTCGCCCATCCGTCGCTAACTGGGAATACCCAGTTAGCAACGGATAGTCCATCGAAAAGTGGTCGCCAGTCCGTCGGTAGCTGGAAATGTTTTGAAAAAATAGCATAAAACTGGGCATTCCCAATATACACAATTTCAATATACAAAACACACAAATCCCAAGCAATTCCAATATACACAATTCCAATATACAAAACACAAATATTCAATATTCAATAAAACTAATATCCCAAGAACAAATATACAAAATACACAAATATTCTAATATACAAACACACAAACAATTCCAACACACAAATATCCCAAGCATTCAAATTGTTCACACAAAACACACAAATATTCAATATTTAAACACAAATATTCAATATTCAATAAAAAGGAAAATCGACTTTGGCCTCAGCAAAGACCGTAATTCAGACGATGAATCCTCACAGCCAGGGATCATAGTTGCGTTGAGGCATGTACCATTCTCTCAGCCACTTTGCATACGAAGGCTCAATCTGGTTGAGGTCTTCTGTAGGGATAGGAGGGTCAGTCCCGTTGCTACTACTCTCTGACGGTGGCTCCTCCTTAACTTCAACCTTGGGAGTAATCTCTTCCCTGATGGTCATCGGTTCCTCCTTGACCTCGACCTTTGGTAACACCTCCTCCTTAATAGTCATCGGCTCTTATTTGACGATAGAAACTTCCTGTGTCGACCTCCAAGGGTTCCTTGCCTCTGCCCCTTCCTCGGCTAGCAGCACCACCTCGGGGAGTCTTGGAAGCCATCTCTCTGACAACAAAATTTTCATATAGGGTAAAGAAATTTACTCAAATTATAAAAAAGTAAGAAGTTTATCGAAAGTAATCGGAGTAATGAAACGACATTGGAGATGGCGTGTCGTAGTGGTCGGATGGGAGGGGGGTGACGTGCCACCACCCATGGCACACTAGGGGGACGCCTACAAATAACAGGGACACTGACACACAAATATAGCTCGAGTGAGCCAAAGGCATGCAGCCACTTCCCTCCTCCATTCCCCTCTCCCTCTCTCATGCTATCAACGTCACAACTTTACCAGTGTTGCTCTGTCTAATGATGAACGCAAAAATCAAAGATCCTCTCTCCTTTCTCACTCTTCACAGTTCTCACAACAGGAAGGATCAGTGCTTTTTAGTTCCCTTCCATCCATCCATTCCTCCGTTCTGATCAAGCTTCTTCCTTCTCCTCTCCTCCACCATGGCTTTGGACCTATCTGATCCTCCTACTTTCCTTCTTTCTTATTTGACTCTCTCAGCCACATATGATATCCAGCTCAAGTGTAGAGTCGGGGGAAAGAAGTGGGCAGGAAGAGGAGGGGGAAGCAGCACAGCCGACGGCATGACCTAGAGGAAGTACAGAGGTTTTGTTGGAGGTGCTGGCAATTTTCCCAGGATGGTGTTGAGGAGCAAGTGTAGAGTCGATTGAAGGAGCCATAGCTTCCTTCCGCTTCCTCCTCTCGAGGACTTCCAGTTCAAAGAACAAGACGAAGGCTGCTGGAAGACCATAGTCATGATAAGAAACATCCCAAATAAAATCAAGACAAAATTCATCTATGAAAGTGCCACCACCCATGGCGCGCGCTGGAGGGTGTGTGTGGCGGTTGGTGGGGCTCACAGAGAAGACAGCAGGAGGGGGGTCTTTGGCGCACGCCATGACTCATGGAGCATCCCGTAGGGACTCGGCCTGCGCGCGCCACCACCCGTGGCGTGTCCTAGCGTACGCGTCAAAGCATACGGCTTAGAAAATTATGACATGTTAGTCTTCCGACATCGCGGTAACATGATATTCACATTAAGGGTCTTTGACAAGGTACATTTTATGAAAAGATATATCCTTATAGTTCTCCTTCTGAGAACATGATAACATTGTGCTGTTAGGATCAAGTTCCTAGCCCAATCAGGATAACATTGTGTGTATAGACAAAGAGTGATATGGTAAGGGGTGTATGTGTGTGTGTTTCAGTCAAATGTGTGTGTGTTAAGGGTGTGACAGTAAGAGTGAAAGAGTGGGAGGGTGTGTGTGTGTCCTAGTCAAATGTGTGTGTGTGTTAAGGGTGGGTGTGTGTATAGGCGACAGCCTCAATATACTAAATTTTACTAAATTTCCTTATTCGGTTCGGTTTCGGTTTTAAAAAATTCGTTTCGGTTTCGGTTTTGAATATACTAAATTCGGTTCGGTTTTGGTTTTCAATATACTAAATTTACTTGTTTGTTTTCGGTCCAAAGTTAATATACTCCTCGAATATATATATATATATATATATATATATTATATATATATATATATATATATATATATATATATATATGTGCGTGTGTTCCGAATATATATTTATATATATTATATATATATATATATATTATATAATATATATATATATATATGCATGTCATCAATAGCGAAGACCAAATTAAAGTAGACCTCGCTATTGTAGGGCCAGACACAGCAAGGAGAGGCCTCCAGGTCCAAGCCGTAGGCTACCCTCTCCAACAAACTGCCATGCTGATAGAGGGCGCCATCGACTCCCTAGTCATCCCCACTGGGGACCTCTCACTGGACTCCGCAGGGGAGTTGATAGACCTTCCCCCGGTCCGTCTCGAGCAACCCTCCAGTGACCCTCCCATCTCGTCTCAGGCGGAAGCTTCCACCTCGCTCGGGATATATGCTAAGACAGGGAAAGCAGAAGCCACATCTATCCAAACAAGATCCGCGTCCAAGCAGAACAAAAAACCCTCACCTAATCTTATTAAAGCTTAACATCTATCTTGGAATGTCCGCGGTCTGGCAAACAAACCTACAATAAGGAGAATTTCTAGCCTTCGAGAAACCCACAAGATCGATATCCTTATCTTAATAGAACCCAAAATTCCCCCTACCAGATTAAAATCAATCCAGATACAACTATGCCTCCCTAGGGCCATTGCAGGAAGGCATGATATTTGGATCCTGTGTACGACTAACGTCCATATCGGTGTCATCCAGGACTCTCAGCAAGCCCTCTCCTGCTGGGTGGAACACCCCATGTTACCAGAACGGGCTATTCTATCAGCGGTCCATGGCAGTTGTGAGATCGCGAGCGAAAACTCCTCTGGATCGACCTTCTGGACATCCATCAGCACAACATCGACTCCCCTTGGCTTTCTATTGGGGACTTCAATGCGATTACCTGTAGAGAAGAGAAAATTGATTGTAAGCCCCCTCCCGTCCCATCAATGCAAGACTTCACAATTTTATCTTCAACGCTCATCTAGCCACTCTCCAATTCAAAGGCAACGCGTTCACCTGGTGCAACATGTAGGAAGGTGATAGGCGCCAATATTCCAGACTGGATAGGGCCCTTGCGAATGCTCGCTGGCACGGAATGGGGATTAAAACCAATCTGTCTCACCTAAACTCTACCGAATCTGACCACTCCCCCATCTTGGTTGAAATTTACAACAACACCAATCCAAGCAAGAAGAACTTCCAATTCCTCAATTTCTGGACCGCTCATCCATATTTCTTGGGCATCGTCGAAGTAGTCTGGAACAGTGACGACTTCTTCGACCCCCCTCTTACGGGTGAGCAACAAACTCAAACTACTAGGACTGCCCAATCAAAGTGGTGCAAAATCGCCTACGGGGATATATTTCAAGCTATTCGGGTCGCGGAGGACGATGTCACCCGTGACGAAGCAGTCTTCACCGCGGACCAATCTCCTAGGGCCAGGAAGGCCCTGAATCTCACCAAGGCAATGCTCAAATTCAGACTCAAAGTGGAGACAGAATTCTGGAAGCAGAAAGTACGATTGAAATGGGACAGTGACGGGGATAAAAACTCGAAATACTTCCACGACTGCAACGATCGCAGACACAAACTATCGATTCACCACATCGTTGACAACAATGGGAACTTCATAACTGACTATAAAGCATCTAAGCTGCGACGGCAGACTTTTTCTCCAAATTATTCTCCAAAGAGACGGTTCACAAAGACAGATCATTCCTGGACCAAATTTCGGCCCTCATTAATGATGACGACAACGCCCAGCTCAACCGTCCCCTGACCGAGCAGGAAGTGAAAGAGGCAGTTTGGGCACTGAACGAGCGCAGCGCCCCCGACCCCGACAGATTCTCGGAAGGTTTCTTTCGCACCTGCTGGGATATTATCAAACAAGACATCATCGAAGCGGCCACCGCCTTTCTCGATGGGGCCACATACCCCAGAGCCATATCTAGCGCCAAGCTGATCCTTATTCCGAAAAAAAAAACCCAAAATCCTTCCGCAATTTTTGACCCATCAGTCTATGCACCTTCACTAATAAAATTATATCCAAGATCATCGCCACCAGAATGGCGGACTTGCTCCCCAAAATCATATCCGATGAACAAGCGGCTTTGTTCGAGGGAGAAACATACATGACAATATCATACTGGCACAAGAGTTGATCACCTGCATGAAGTTTCCAGCTAGAGGGGCCAACACCGTGTGGAGATCCGTCAGTAACACATGGTTCTCCACAGTCATCAACGGTTAAACTGAAGGATTCTTCAAATCTACTCAGGGCGTTAGATAGGGCGATCCTCTATCTTCCACGGTCTTCATCATTACAGCAGATGCTCTGAGTAGAAACCTTAACAAAATGGTCAGTACTCCTAACTTCCAGTATTATCACACAGCGAGTGGCTTCCCTATCATCATCCCCCGGGCATTTACTGACGACTTACTCATCTTTGCTTCCGGGGACATTAGAACGATGGAGGTGGTCCATAACATCCTATCCAGGTACTCTAGGTGCTCCGGTCAGAAGATCAATCACTCTAAGAACATCATCTACGTCCCCCACAGCATTAAAAGAGAGCAAGCTATCAGCCTCACCAACTCAACATCCTTCTCAGTTGCCCACCCCCTTCAACTATCTTAGCTGCCCCCTTGTTTACGGAAAATCCAACACCGACATCTTTGAGAACTTGACCAATATAATCTGGAAGAAACTCGAAGGATAGCATAATGCCACTTTATCTGCAGGCGACAAAATGATCCTCATCAGACATGTGCTTACTTCCATCTCCATCCATACTTTGGCCGCGTGCTCACCGTCTTTGAAGGTTCTCTCATCGATCGAGCGGATATTTAGCAACTTCTTCTAAGGGCACAACAATGGTCAAGACAAACACTACTGGGCTAGCTGGGATACCATGGCTCACCCGACAGATAGCGGGGGTCTAGGATTCACCAAACTCACTCACATCGTCGACGCCTTTTCGATGAAATTATGGTGGAAACCAAGATCGAGTAAGAACTTATGGACCAGGTTTATGAAGGCCAGGTACTTTAAATACATCCACCCATCAAAAGCCATTTCCAACAGCAGATCGTCAGCGGCATGGCATCGAATCCTTATCGGGTGTGACCTCGCAGAACCGGCCATTAGACTTCAATTGGGCAACGGAGAGTCGGATCCCTTCCTAGAAAGATAGACCGGGGAAAGCTTGGTTTCGTGTCAGGCGAACCACCCCAGTAACAGCAGAATCAGAGATCTGTGGAACACCAACAACAACGATCGGGACTGGGATAAGATTCGCCAATGGGCTGGTAACGACAGGCGGCTAGAATCTACCTGAACGGGCTTAGCATCAGCCCTGACGCTGACGAGCTTATGTGGTCGCTTGAGACATCCGGAACCTTCTCGGTGAAATCGACAAGACTCGCAGTCCTAGGGAACGAGCAGTCGCACTTCATTGCACGCTTCTGGCATTCTTGTATCCCAAAGTGGTCCTTCCTCATATGGAGAGTCATTAGGAAGAAACTGCCTACGGACGACATCCTTAACTCTATTGGGATCAGCTTAGCTTCTGCTTGCAATTGCTGCTCCGATCGTCACACGGAGACTATTGATCACATTTTCCGTGAGGAAGATCTACCAGGCAAGATTTGGAGAACAATTAATCGGGTATACAATATTGACCCAGGCGGCGGACGCTTCCACGATCTGCTAGACTTATGGGGATCGGCATCCCATGGCCACCAGATCATTGCAGCGGCCGCTACATGGGCGATTTAGAAAAACCGTAACAAGGCGAGATATGAGGTGCGCCAATACTCAGTCGACCAACTCACCAAGGAAATCTTTCGACAAGTTCGTAAGCGGAGCACCCTTTGCTCCCACACCTTGTTAGCTTTCTAGCACTTGACTCCTCCATACTTAGGGGGCCTAGCTTTCCCGCGCCCTCTTCAGTCTTTTTGGTGGTATACTTGTATAGGCTTTTGCTTCTTCTGCCTTGTATACGTTTCTGGCTTTGGCTGTTCAGCCTTGATTTATAAGATAAGGGGTTTCATTATATATATATATATATATATATATATATATATATATATATATATATAATATATTCGGCACACACATTATATATATTATATTATATATATATATATAGTAAAAAAAAAAAATATATGTGCGTGTGTGCAATATATATTATATATATATATATATATATATATATATATATATATATATATATATATATATGCGGATGATGATCGCGTGCGCAACCCTAGCGCCGCGATAGTGATTCCTACAATTCCCCCACCGTCAGCCGATCCCGGCTTGGCCGCTGGCCAAGCCGGCGCCATGGCAGCGACCAAGTCCTTCGCGGAAGCGGTCGCAGGCCGCGCAGCTGCTCCATCAAGACTCGCCGCCCGTGTGGTTACTTCTTTTAAAGGAGCGCCAGCGATTTCTTTTTCTGCTGAGGAGGAAGAAACCCTAGCGGCTCCTTTGAAATTTGCTCTCATAGGAAAATTTTCGCATAATAAACCTCCGATAGAGGTTGTGCGTAAAGTCCTTCAAGGGTTTGAATTTAAAGGATCGATTAAGGCAGGTGTAATCGATCGTAAGCATATTCTTATTCGACCGACGACGGAGGAAGATTATCTGCGACTTCGTTCCAAGGACATCTGGTTCATTGCTCGCGCCCCGATGCGGATCTTCAAGTGGGATCCTGACTTTTCTCCAGCAATCGAATCGGCCTTAATGCCTGTGTGGGTTAATCTCCCTGACCTGCCGCATCATCTATATGCTAAGGATGCTCTTTTCGCGATCACATCGGCAATTGGGTCCCCCCTGAAGATTGATCGTGCTACAGAAGAATTGGCTCGTCCAAGTATGGCTAGGGTTTATATGGAAGTTGATGCGAGTAAGGCTTTGCAGAAGCGAATCAGGATAAACTTAGCGAAGGGAAGGAGTTTTTGGCAGAACGTGGAGTATGAAAATACCCCACTTTATTGCGTGCACTGCTTTCATCAAGGCCACACCATGGACTCATGCAAGATGAAGAATAAAGGAAAAGTAGCCATTCCTGATGAGGTAAGTGATCCACCCGCAAAATCTCATACAACTTCTCGTCAAATTAACTCACAGGTGCCTACCTCATCTAATTTAATAAGAGGTGAAGGCATTACCTTAGTGGGAAGGGAACCAAACATTGCAACTGCCCCAACGCAACCTGAACAACATGTGCCGCCATCGCTCATCCCTCACAGAGCTACCACTAATGAGACTAGTGGGCCACCACTAGCTGAGGTCAACAATGCGTTGGGATTGGAAACTAATGATGATCATGTCTCCTCACAGCCAGATCAAACCGTGCCGCCATCTTCCGCCCTCCTCGAAGCAATTAATACAGCGCCAAGTGAACCAATAGAGAACGTCCAAACAGAATCTAGCCAAGAAGCACAGGAATGTGTGGAGACTTATGGTGATAAGACGGTGGTCACTGACCCTGGGCAGGCCACTATTGGTTTGTCTGGTCTGGGTGAGATGGAGGAGGGAGAGTTTCGGGGTCTTCACAGCAATTGGGCGGATATAGCGGAGGAGGAGGAACTGCGTGAAAGAGAAGGAGAGGCTGGTTTCATCGCAGGGTCGGAACATGAAGACGCAGGCGAAGGCATTGCTGCACAAGACTTGCAACGAGAGGTTGAGCCGAGCGGGGCGCCGGCTCCTACAGGACCCGACCAAAAGAGAAAACAGGGGCAGAAACAGGTGGCGCCATCGGATAGAATCACACGCTCGGCTGCAAGCAAGGCTAAAGCTGGTACTCCCCAAACCATTAATATATAATCTCCTCATTTGGAATGTCAGGGGTATTGCCAACTCTATGACTTTTAAAAGACTGAAGACTTTGATCAGAGTACATAAAGTCCCTGTAGTTGCTATCATTGAGCCCAAAGTTGATAGGGATCAGCTCCTTCGTTATCGGCTTAAACTGGGGTTCTCTCATGCAGTTTCAAATTCCAAAGGGAATATATGGGTTTTGGCTAAAGATACCTGTGAGCTAGTGTTGGTGGATGAATTTGAGCAGGCTGTCTCTGTTCGGCTTAAGGATCCGATTATGCCAGTGGAGACATTGCTATCGGTGGTGCATGGTGATAACAAGAAGGAGGGACGTAGGCTTCTTTGGGATAAATTGTTGCACTTACAGGGTGTATATCAGCTTCCATGGATCGTGGGTGGTGATTTCAATGCGGTGATGCGGGCGGAGGAGAAATTGGGTGGCAAGCGAGCGGAGTTGGCGTCTATGCAAGACTTTGCAAATTTCCAATTATCTGCTGGAGTTTCTGAAGTGCCTTATACGGGTAGTTCATTTACTTGGGTTAAGTCAGACAATTCGGATCGACGCGCTTCGCGCCTGGATAGGGTGCTTCTGGATAGGTCATGGCATCATTTAGCGCCATGCTCAGTTGAAGACCATCTGAATAGAACTGAGTCCGATCATTCTCCCATTTTACTTCGGCTATTGTCTCAATACCAGGGAAGCAAAAAGCCTTTTCGCTTTTTGGATTTCTGGGTCAAGCACGAGGATTACTTGCAGTTGATTAAAGAGGCATGGAACTCGGTTGATCATCACCATGGGATTACAAGGGTTGTTCTCCGAATGGAAGCGTGTCGTACGGCCCTATCGCGATGGAGTAGGGCCACTTTCGGGGACCTATTTCAGGCAGTCAAGGATGCAGAGGACAGGGTTCTAGCAGCGGAATTGCAGGCTGAAATTGACGGAACTGTGGAGAACAGAGAGGCTCTCGCTCAGGCCAAAGCTCTACTTAAGCAACGTGTGCGAATAGAGGAGGATTACTGGCGCCAAAAAGCTAGAATGAAATGGGATATGGAGGGAGACAAGAATACGGCGTACTTTCACGAATGTGTAAATTATAAGAAGAAGGCTCTGCGTATCCACTCGATCACTACCCCTTCGGAGGAAGTATTGTCCGACAAGTGCCATATTCAAGCTCATGCTGTTGATTATTTCTCGGCTCTTTTTCAACGGGGGGATATTAGCAGAGATGATGACCTCCTTTCCGTTATTCCCAGGCTGGTCGAAGATGATGAGAACGACCGTCTTATTGCTCTGCCCTCCTATAAAGAGCTCTTTGACACTGTAAAATCTTTGGATATGAATAGCGCTTCAGGCCCCGATGGATTCAGTGTTAGATTTTTCTTATCTAGTTGGTAAATCATTGGGAATGATATCACAGAGGCTGTGGGTATGTTCTTTGATGGGTTTTCCCTACCTCGTGCTATTACGAACACCTCTTTGGTTTTGATACCTAAGATTAAGCAACCGAAATATCTGTCAGATTTTAGACCAATCAGTCTCTGTTCTGTGCTTAACAAGATTATCTCAAAGACCCTTGCTTTGAGATTGGCCCCGATTCTTCCTAGACTGATCTCTCCAGAACAGAGCGGGTTTGTTAAAGGGCGCGAAATAGTGGATAACATTATCCTGGCTCAAGAAATTGTAGCTAAGATGAATAAGAAGCATTAGGGAGGCAATATTACGATCAAGTTGGATATGATGAAGGCTTACGACCGAGTGGATTGGAGATTCCTACTCAAAGTCTTGCGGAGGTTCGGTTTTCATAACAAATGGGTTGATATGATGCTACGGTTACAAAATAACGTCTGGTTTTCTCTATTAATTAATGGGGAAGCTGCGGGTTATTTCCAGGCATTTAGAGGAGTTCGGCAGGGTGACCCAATATCTCCTGCTCTGTTCATCATAGCTGCAGAGGCTCTCTCTCGGAATTTGAAACTTCTGCCCTCAACTGATGGGTTTACTCCGTTTATCTCACCACGAGGTTGCATGCCTATTACGCATCTATCTTATGCTGATGATGTGTTATTGTTCTCAGCAGGGGACTTTCGTTCGATATCTCTTATTCAGGAGATCCTTCGTCGATACGAGGAAGCGTCTGGTCAGAAACTTAATGTTTCCAAGACTAAACTGTATGTTTCAGAGAAGACTCCCTCGGATCGTATTGCTGAGCTCAGAGGCCGTACGGGTTTCGCCGTTGATTCCCTCCCTTTTACTTACCTGGGATGCCCCATGGCAGCTGGCCATTGGAATGATGCAATGTATGAAGATTTGTTAAGCAAAATCCGAGCAAGGATTGAAGGGTGGCATAATAAAATTTTATCGCCTGGAGGTAAGTTAGTTCTTCTGAAATCAGTCCTAACTTCAATACCTGTTTACACACTAGCTGCGTGTGATCCCCCTGTATCTGTGTTGAATCGCATTGAGGCTATGTTTAGCTCATTCTTCTGGGGCTCTTGCAACGGGGCGCCTAAGAGGAAATGGCTAGGTTGGGATTCAATTGCCCGTACTAAAACAGAGGGTGGCTTGGGGATTAAAAAACTGGTCGACATCATGAAGGCATTTACTGTCAAGCTTTGGTGGAAATTTCGGACTCAGGAGAGTTTGTGGATTCAATACTTCATGCTGAAATATTGTACACTTGCTAGCCCTATCGATGTGCAGATTACGTCGAATTCGTCTCATGTGTGGAAGAGATTGTTGGCAGGAAGGGAGATGGCTGAACAATACATTATTGAAGACGAGATAGGCTTGCATTGGCGTGGGTGACGGGAAGGTTTACGTTATCGTCCGCGTGGGATATTGCTCGTATTCGAGGGCCTGTCATCCTATCTTTTGTCCATATTTGGGGTACCTGTATACCTTATAAATGGTCAGTTTTGATGTGGCGGGTCTTGCTTGGAAAACTTCCTACGGATGATCAGCTTATGCACATGGGATTCAGTTTGGCATCCAAGTGCCATTGTTGTGCGCTCGGCTCAGTTGAATCATTGGAACACATACTTCATGATGGAGAGTTGGCTAAGGGGATATGGAGATCTATGCAAGTTGAAGTTCAGACCAGAGGTCGGAGTACGTCTTTGATTCATCGTTTGCACAACTGGTGGCGCGGGAGGAATCTTCACAAGCGGCAGATTTACGTTGGAGCAATCTTATGGGTTTTGTGGAAAAATCGTAATAAATGGAGATATGAAAATTACAGCTTTTCGGAGGAGCAGTTGCTTAAGGAGATTCGAAGACAGGTTGTCAAAGCATCTATAAAGTGCTCTCATTAGTCGGCAGTTTTTTTGCTTTTCCTTTTGTACTCGAACTATGTTTCCAGTTTGAATAAAATGGTGGTTGAGTGAAAAATAAAAATAAAAATATATATATATATATATATGACTGTGTATATATAACTATATATATATATATATATATATATATATATATATATATATATATATATATATATACACAGTCATATATATATATATATATATATATATATATATATATATATATATATATATATGACTGTGTATATATAACTACTAGTCATAACCCGTGCCCATAGGGCATGGTTCATTTAAGGTGTTCCCCCTCAAAATCTTGGACCCCCAATTTTAAACGAACAATAATAATTTTGAGGCCCCCATCAAAATATTAAATTCCAACCACTGCTGGATGTGAATTTTCTTTGGATTCCCCATAAAACCCCACTCTCAATAATGCTCATCCACAACCATTATGAGTCCCCATCAAAATATTTTAAATATATATATATATATATATATATATTTTTTTTAAATATATATATATATATATATATATATATATATATATATATATATATATAATATATAAAAAATATATATATATATATATATATATATATATATATATATATATATATATATATATATATATAAAATATATATATAATATAATATATATATATATATATATATATATTAAAAAAATAATAATTATTTAACCATCAAGGTAAATACACTAACAATAATAATTTAAGTAAATATTTAAATAATAAAATAATGTAAATGACTATAATAGCCCTATCTAGGATTGTGGGGGTGACATCTATTCCAGATTTTTACCTGCTGTTCACCGTACCCATGATTATTTACAGTACATTATTACCATGACATGCTCACATGATTTCCCTGCTTTTCCACTGTTCAGTTCTACTTATCCGTCATGTATTTCATTGCTTTCTGTTATTTATAGTTTTTGTCAATTTCAAATAAAACTGCTGTTGGTTTTTGTACTTCGCTCTAATCCTAACTGGATAACCAAAATTTTAGAAGTTGTTATGCCCCACTTGTTTGGACTACACGACAATGCTAGCTGATACAAATATTGATGTTCCATTTACCATGAGTTGTCTTCTGGGAAGTCTAGGCTATTTCCTTATTTTAGATTCATTTTTGTTGTCGGATTTGTCTCCGACACATTCCTAATATGTATGATCATTTGTAGACTCTAGTGGATTTAGTAATACCATTATCTCTTCTTATTCATATCTTCTTAGATGTTTCTGATTTGAGTATATATTGTTGTTATAGATCATTTAGATGTTGAGATATTTGCTGGGCACTTGACAGCGCTCTACCGTCGATACTGCGACGTAGGCTGGGCGTGGCCCACGTACTTATGTCTGAATATCCGGGTGCAGGTCGTGACAACGCCCAGTCCCAATATATATAGGAATATGAATACGTAAGCATGTCAGCTGTATGTATATGTAGGCTACTACAATATATGTGTCACGCCCCAGAACCAGAATACTGGAGAGCGGGGGAATGACTCAGCCAGCTACGTATTACGGGTAGATGAATACCGTATAATACGATCAATGCTGTCTAACCAGACGAGGGGGTGCATACTACATAAAAGTCTTGCTATGGTCATTACACATCTATTGTCTCAATCATTCAATCAAGGAAACAGAAATAGAGAACATGTAAGATAAAGCAGTAAGGCGTCCCAAACGCTCCGTCAAAATGTTCTTGAGATCTGGCTTTACAAAATATAGCCAGATGGCATAGCAAGTATACACAATTGTTATCAGCTGCAGTCTGACTTAATTACAATTAAGTAAAAGTAAGTACAAGACGATCCGACCAACATGTCGGTGCCAAACGGCTAAGTATAAAGGTAAATAACAAAACGAGTGGTGAAGTAAGGAACCCACTCGAGTCCTCCTGCAATCATGCCTCTAGTATTGACCATCTTGGAGGTAGAAGTACGCTGGATCCTCGGGAACCGGCTCTAAATCTGGCCATGCAAAACCAGAGAGGTTAGACCTCTAATATCAAGTACCACAAGGAAGGACGATATGAAGGACATAAACCAGTAAGTAAAAAAATATAATAATAGATCTCTGCTTGCTACTAGGATTCATATCTCATCACGACACTTCGAACCAACCTCCCAACCAAACAAGGACAGAAGTTGACCCGTCATGTCCTGACATTCTGATCATCCCAGTTAGGTAACAGAGTAGTACAGTACACAAAAAAATCATCTTGAACGGCCAATCAAATTCTACGGCTTGCTATTGTGGGTCCCAAGTTATCCTGGAATAATGCAATAAAGATTCCTCAGTTCTTACTATGTGCGAGCAAGGCTAGTCTATCCAGTCAATCATGTGCGCCATACATGAATTAGACGATTCCTAGCAGGACGCCCGTCAATATATAATATACAATAATAATAAAAGCAGATACTGTTCCCTGCCCGTGTGGCAGATTTACAGTATCTGTGGGAACCAGCCGGCCCGTCGGGTACTACTCGTCCCAAGGAGGCTGCCATATAAGAACTCGGGAATTCATTCTCTCCATGTAATCATTATTTTATTTAACTTAATAGTCCCTGTGTTGAGTGAAATCCTATGCCGTGGATCATGGTCATTCAAATGAGTACTTTCGTACGGGGTACGATATACACAACTCTACAACGATGCCAGTGCGGTTAGGTTGCAGGTCTTACATAGCGTAATGCAACAATCAAATCTAACCACGGTAGTCATGCCTTGACCATAAGTACACATGCTTCTTTGTAGAAAAATAACTAAATAAATAATTAAATAAATAGATTGAAGCCTGCATGTGCATGTATGTCAATATTCGGGATCAGCCAGTCGATTGCAATAGTTCAAAACATGAACGTGTCTCATTCATTCATTTTAATAAGACGACTAGCCAGTCTCTTAGTTCCAACTAGGAACGCATGATCAATTAGTCAAATAACCATCGTCATTAATGGTGACAAGGCATGAAAGTCATTAGCATTAAATAGGGTCGAGTCTATAACTCTCGAGGTCAAGTTCCAGTCTTACTGGATATCCATATACCAATCCAGACATTTGGCACTAATACACAACCATAGGTATTAAAATATTAACATGCTAAGATTTTCGGGTTCATACAAAAAGGCGTAAGGATATAATAGGGAATTATCATGCTACTATTAAATGAATAAAGTATGGAACAGAATAAAAACACCCAAGCCAGGAAGTCACGTCAACAAGTCTAAGCTAAGTCCAAAAGTCACGCAAGAAGTCTCTGCTAAGACCAACAAGTCACGCTAAGTCTAGCATGGAGGAGTGAGCGTATAACATAATACACGCTGGCAAGTGTGGGTGTGAAAAGTGAAGCGTGACAAGTGATTCATGCACGCACTCTCAACGTGAGGGTGAAAAAGTCACGCACGCCAAAAGTCACGCACAATGTGATCGTGAAAAGTCACGCACGCAAGCTCATGGACATGAGCGTGAAAAGTCACGCACGCAGCACAAAGACAGGAGCGTGACTCAAAATACATGCATGCAAATGCGGGCGTGACTGAAAATACACGCACGCTCATGAGAACGTTAGCGTGACTGAAAATACACGGACGCTTATGAGAACGTTAGCGTGACTGAAAATACACGCACGCTCATGAGAATGTTAGCGTGACTGAAAATACACGCACGCTCATGAGAACGTTAGCGTGACTGAAAATACACGCACGCTCATGAGAACGTTAGCGTGACTGAAAATACACGCAAACACGTATAGACGTGTGCGTGACTGGGCTGATGTTTACGCGAGCACGTAAGAACGTGTGCGTAAAACATCTCCCAAACTCCAAGTCCCATGGAGCCTTCGCTCCAGTGCCAAAATATACGCTAAGTTGGTGGACCAAGAACCCATGAACAGCCGAAATACTATAACTTAGATCTAGAGAAAACCAGCCGTAGAAATCAAAAATGCCAAACACTAAACTCTCTCAGGATCATGAGAGGAAGAATAATGATCCATAAAAATAGGTGATTGAGAAGCAAGTTTGCACTTGCCTTCTCCTGTTGCTGGTAGGTGGTGGAGAGTAATGAGAGGAGGAAGAAGAAGTAATGGTGAGAATGAAGTAATGAGGAGAGAGAAGAAGAAGGAAGCTTTAAATAGAAAGGGTGGTGGTAGGTGGGAGTTAGTAGGCCGGGTTGCACAGATCCATCCAAGCCGAAACCCAATAAGACTAAAGCAACAGATAAAATACAGGTAATAAAATTGCAGAAATATAATTACAGAAATAAAATTGCAGGAAATAAATTAACATGGAATTTTAAGAGCAGATAATTAATTAACATGAAAATTTAAATACAGATTACTACATGATAAATACTAAATAAATACTCATGAGTTGTACATATATAAAAATACGCATTCCGGGAACGGGGAGTGACATCTCTACCCACCTTAGAAAAATTCCGTCCTCGGAATTTCAAATCCAAGCAAGATAGAAACATCGGGGCTAAACTAATACAAGCAATTCTAGTGATCAAGCAATTCTAGTGAGCAAGCAATCATTTTTACCATATCAGAAGCAAGTACTATATATATAAATCCATCAATCTACGATATCAAGTAGCTCTACCCATAAAGTGATAAGCATGAGAAATTAAGACAATCAAGGTATACAGAAAGAAATATACCTTGTGAGTCAAACATGTGTGGATACCGTGATCGGATATCATCCTCACGTTCCCACGTTGACTCTCCCAAGGAGTGATGACCCCAAGCAACAGGGACAAGATTAATTGTTCGGTTCTTGAGTATCTTCTCTCTTCGGTCCAAAATGGACACAGGCTGTTCCTCGTAAGACAGGTTGGTACCAACAACCAGCTCAGAGTGATCGAGGACATGGCTTGGGTCCGATACATACCTACGTAATTGAGATACATGAAACACGTCATGCACCTCTCGTAACGAAGGAAGGAGTGATAAACGATAAACAATATCGCCTATCCGATCAAGGATAACAAATGGGCCCACGTACCGCGGACTCAATTTCCTGCGAACGCCAAATCTAATGACCCCACGAGTAGGTGAGATCCGCAAGAATATGTGGTCCCCAACAGAGAATTCTAACGGCCTACGATGCTGGTCCGCCCAATGACGATGTCGGTCCTGCGCAACTCGAAGTCGCTCTCTAATCCCTTTAACTACTTCAACCGTCTGAACAATCATTTCTGGGCCTAGCATCTTCCTCTCCCCGATATCATCCCATGCAAGCGGTGACCTGCACTTCTTACCATATAATGCTTCGAATGGTGCCATCTGGATACTGGCTTGATAACTATTGTCGTATGAGAACTCGACCAAGTGCAGGTGACTCTCCGAAGACCCTCCAAAATCTAGAGTGCAAGCTCGTAACATATCTTCTAAAGTCTGAATCGTTCTTTCTGATTGCCCATCCGTCTGTGGATGGTAAGTCGTGCTAAATCTTAACTTGGTACCCAGACTATGATGTAAGCTCTTCCAGAAATGTGATGTAAAGCGGGTATCTCGATCCGACACAATACTGACAGGGACTCCATGCTGCCTGACTATCTGTTGCATATATAATTCTGCCAACTTTTCTGTAGATTGCCCTACTCTGAAAGGAAGAAAGTGTGCTACCTTCGTAAGTCGGTCTACTATCACCCAAATAGCATCCTTACCACTTGGTGATCTCGGGAAACCGGTCACAAAGTCTATTGTAATATGCTCCCATTTCTATTCTGGGATAGGAAGCGGTTGCAATAACCCAGCTGGCCTCTGCTGTTCTGCCTTCACCTGCTGACATACCAAGCAACGGGAAACAAATCTAGCTATCTCTCTCTTCATTCCGTTCCACCAGAAATGTTGCTTGATATCTTGGTACATCTTGGTCCCTCCAGGGTGAATAGAATACTGAGAACTGTGAGCTTCTGCCATGACCTTCTGTCTGATATCTCTACTAGGCACACATAAACGCGATCCAAACCTAAGTGTACCATCTTCATGAATTCTTATCTCCTTCCTGAGCCCTGACTCACATTCTACCCTAAGCTTCTGAATCCTTGGGTCCTGTGCCTGAGCTGCCTTGATCCTGTCTACTAAGTCAGATTGGACTTGTAGACTAGTTAGAACTCCTACATCACTAGGAAATATAACTTCGATGCCCATCTCCTGAAGGTCTTCTAAGATATGCTTCTGCGTTGTCAACATAAATATGCCGCCTCTCCTGCTGAGAGCGTCTGCCACTACATTAGCCTTGCCTGGGTGATACTGAAGCTCCACGTCATAATCCTTGATCAACTCCAACCACCTTCTCTGCCTCATGTTCAGTTCCTTCTGAGTAAAGATGTACTTCAGACTTTTGTGGTCTGTGTACATCTCCACTCGGTCACCATATAAGTAATGCCTCCATAGCTTCAGAGTAAACACTACTGCCGCCAACTCTAAATCATGAGTTGGCTAATTCTTCTCGTGGTCCCGAAGCTGCCTAGATGCATATGCTATCACCTTTTCATGTTACATAAGGACACATCCAAGTCCTTTACCTGACGCATCACAATATACTGTAAAACCTTCGGGTCCAACTGGCAATGTAAGGATAGGTGCTGATATCAACTTCTGCTTCAAAGTCTCGAATGATGCTTGACATTCTGCCGACCAAACAAATGGCACATCCTTCCGGGTCAAACGGGTCATGGGCGCTGAAAGCCTTGCAAAGTCTGACACAAACCTTCTGTAATAACCTGCCAATCCCAAGAAACTTCGCACATCTGCTACGGTCTTGGGTACTGGCCAACTCTCTACTTCTTCTACCTTTTTGGGATCTACTGCCACTCTAGCTCCTGATATGATATGACCCAAAAATAAAATATAATCCGACCAAAACTCAAACTTGCTGAGCTTGGCATACAACTGGTTCTCTCTCAGAACCTGCAACACTTTCCTGAGGTGGTCTTCATGCTCCTCTTCACTAGCAGAGTATACGAGAATGTCGTCAAGAAACACAACGACAAACTGGTCTAAATATGGCATAAAGATGCGGTTCATCAAATCCATAAATATAGCTGGAGCATTGGTCAAACCAAATGGCATTACTAAGAATTCGTAATGCCCATACTTCGACCTGAATGCTGTCTTGGGAATATCCTCCTTCCGAACCCTCACCTGATGGTACCCTGAACGAAGATCTATCTTGGAAAAAACTCTAGCCTTGCTCAACTGATCAAATAAGTCGTCGATCCTGGGTAATGGGTACTTGTTCTTCACTGTTGCCGCGTTAAGCTTCCTGTAGTCAATGCACAACCTGGATGACCCGTCCTTCTTTCCCACAAGTACCACTGGTGCTGCCCATGGTGATATGCTAGCTTGGATGAACTTCTTCTCCTTCAGTTCCTCTATATGCTGATATACCTTGGCCTGCTCTGAATCTGCCATTCTGTAAACCCGATCTGATTTCGGTTTAGTTCCTGGTGCCAATTCTATACTGAACTCAATATCTCTAACTGGTGGTAGACCTGGAAGTTCTTCGAGAAATACGTCTAGAAACTCTTCAACTACCTTCGGAATCTGAACTTCCTCCATTGCCGTCACTACTCCCTGCTCTTACTGAGTTGCCTCTGATCTGACTAAGGTAAATCTCTTCATGCCTGAAATATCAAAAGATACATTCCCTCTACGACAATCTATTGTCGCATGATTGTCTTTCAGCCAGTCCATGCCTAAGATAACGTCGAAATTTCTAACAGGAAATTCTATCAACCGGACAGGTAAGGAATGCCCGCAAACTACAATGCTACATGCTAAAATAACTCTACTAACTCCTACGAGCCCATTACCAGTGAGTATATTCAACCTCCCTGGCAATGCTTCGAACTCCATTCCTAGTCGTGTCGTAAATCGTATAGATATAAATGAATGGGATGCTCCCGAATCAAACAATGCTACTGCGGGATATGAGGCGACGAGAATGTTACCTGCCATAACATCTTCCGATGCCAATGCCTCTTCCAAGGACAGAGTGAATGCCTGCCCTCGACCTCCTTGCTGATTCCCATGCTGCGGCCTAGCCTGATGTTGCTACTGGCCCCTTCCTTGATGATGCTGGGGTGGTCTATGCTGGTGTTGCTGCATCGGCGGTCCCTGCTGCCGAACATCTGAGCCTGCGGTACTAACGGACGCTGCGCCAATGGCCTAACTGCCACCGCTGGTCCTCAATACTGGCCTGTCCCTGGTGCTGCCAGAGCAGGAAACTGCTGCCCTGGTCCTCCTGACCTCGAATTCATGGGATATGTGGTAACCCGATGGTCTGGATTTCCACATATCAGATATAGTCCATTCAATGTCCGACACACATCTCTAGTGTGTCCCATCTTTCCACAATAAGTGCAGCCCGCCGGGGGTTGCTGGTTCTTCCTCTGTTGCTGCTGCTGCTGCTGCCTGGGTGGTGCTAGTCCTCGTATCGCCACATCGTGGATACGAATGCCAGTGGATGGTGCTGTTGTTAGGGGCGCTGCTCCCCCTCCTCCTTCTATCTGACTGTGGGATCTCTTCTGACCCCCAGTCCTTGTCGCAAGCCTCTGAATGGTGAGCTCATGCCTTCGAGTTGCCGTCAATATCTCATCAAAAGTCTGGTAGTTGTGCCCCTCTATCAATTGTAAGAGCTCGAGATGAAACCCTTGCTGAAACCTCATGGCCCTATGGCGCTCTGTTGCTACCATCTCTGGGGCGAATCTACTCAATCTGCAGAACTCCGCTGCATAAACATCTACCGTCTTGCCGGCCTGCCTGAGGTTGATAAACTTCTGTTGTAGCTCAAACTGCGCCACAACTCCATAGTACTTAGTCTTGAATCTTGCAGTGAAATCGTCCCAAGCCACAGGACGTCTGATGCCTACTTCCTCTGCTTCCCACCAATCACGTGCAAGATCCTGAAGTAACAACTTCACTAGATCCACACGCTCTTCTGCCGGTACCTTAGCTGCTGTCAGAATAGCCTCCATATCCTTAAGCCATGCATCTGCTGAGATGGCATCCTCCGTGCCCTCGAAACGGCGGGGGTTGTACTTGCAAAACCTGGCTGATGCTCCTGAATCAGCCCTCACTCCTCTTTCCAAAGCCGTCTGCAATCCTTGGTTGAGCAACACATTCTGCTTTTGTAGCTGAGTGTGTATGCGCTGCTGGGCCAACATCTGATGTTGCTGAGCAGCCATCATTCCTCTCATGATCTCCAGAAGGGCTAGTGTGTCCACTTCCATAGGGGTAGGTGGAACTATGGGTGGGTCTGGAATATCTGGATACTGCGGCCCAACCGCTGGTTCTACTATCACTTCTTCCTGGATAGTCTCCTGAGGTGAGACTGGCCCTTGTTGCTGACCAACCTGGTCATGTTGCCCATGTTGTTGCTGTCCAGCTCTGACCGGTACGGACGAAGTGCCCCTAAGAAAAGGGACAAGAGAACAATCAAACGACCGGACATGAAGGATTAATGAAGTCAAAGGATACCGGAATGTCAAGCAAGGGTTGAGAATAACGAATCAGGAGATCAAGGGGAAACATGTGTGATTGAGACATCCTATAAATCAAAACACCCCACAAGTCTGAAATCAGACCTGCATGGGCCACCACTAAAATCTTGTCACGTCCCAGAACCGGCTGGAGAGCGGGGGAATGACTCAGCCAGCTACGTATTACGGGTAGATGAATACCGTATAATACGATCAATGTTGTCTAACCAGACGAGGGGGTGCATACTACATAAAAGTCTTGCTATGGTCATTACACATCTATTGTCTCAATCATTCAATCAAGGAAACAGAAATAGAGAACATGTAAGATAAAGCAGTAAGGCGTCCCAAACGCTCAGTCAAAATGTTCTTGAGATCTGGCTTTACAAAATATAGCCAGATGGCATAGCAAGTATACACAATTGTTATCAGCTGCAGTCTGACTTAATTACAATTATGTAAAAGTAAGTACAAGACGATCCGACCAACATGTCGGTGCCAAACGGCTATGTATAAAGGTAAATAACAAAATGAGCGGTGAAGTAAGGAACCCACTCGAGTCGTCCTGCAATCATGCCTCTAGTATTGACCATCTTGGAGGTAGAAGTACGCTGGATCCTCGGGAACCGGCTCTAAATCTGGCCATGCAAAACCAGAGAGGTTAGACCTTTAATAGCAAGTACCACAAGGAAGGACGATATGAAGGACATAAACCAGTAAGTAAAAGAATATAATAATAGATCTCTGCTTGCTACTAGGATTTACATCACATCACGACACTTCGAACCAACCTTCCAACCAAACAAGGACAGAAGTTGACCCGTAATGTCCTGACATTCTGATCATCCCAGTTAGGTAACAGAGTAGTACAGTACACAAACAAATCATCTTGAACGGCCAATAAAATTCTACGGCTTGCTATTGTGGGTCCCAAGTTATCCTAAAATAATACAATAAAGATTCCTTAGTTCTTACTATGTGCGAACAAGGCTAGTCTATCCAGTCAATCATGTGCGCCATGCATGAATTAGACGAGTCCTAGCAGGACGCCCGTCAATATACAATATACAATAATAATAAAAGCAGATACTGTTCCCTGCCCGTGTGGCAGATTTACAGTATCTGTGGGAACCAGCCGGCCCGTCGGGTACTACTCGTCCTAAGGAGGCTGCCATATAAGAACTCGGGAATCCATTCTCTCCATGTAATCATTATTTTATTTAACTTAATAGTCCCTATATTGAGTGAAATCCTATGCCGTGGATCATGGTCATTCAAATGAGTACATTCGTACGGGGTACGATATGCACAACTCTATAACGATACCAGTGCGGTTAGGTTGCAGGTCTTACATAGCGTAATGCAACAATCAAATCTAACCACGGTAGTCATGCCTTGACCATAAGTACACATGCTTCTTTGTAGAAAAATAACTAAATAAATAATTAAATAAATAGATTGAAGCCTGCATGTGCATGTATGTCAATATTCGGAATCAGCCAGTCGATTGCAATAGTTCAAAACATGAACGTGTCTCATTCATTCATTTTAATAAGACGACTAGCCAGTCTCTTAGTTCCAACTAGGAACACATGATCAATTAGTCAAATAACCATCGTCATTAATGGTGACAAGGCATGAAAGTCATTAGCATTAAATAGGGTTGAGTCTATAACTCTCGAGGTCAAGTTCCAGTATCACTGGATATCCATATACCAATCCAGACATTTGGCACTAATACACAACCATAGGTATTAAAATATTAACATGCTAAGATTTTCGGGTTCATGCAAAAAGGCGTAAGGATATAATAGGGAATTATCATGCTACTATTAAATGAATAAAGTATGGAACAGAATAAAAACACCCAAGCCAGGAAGTCACGTCAACAAGTCTAAGCTAAGTCCAAAAGTCACGCAAGAAGTCTCTGCTAAGACCAACAAGTCACGCTAAGTCTAGCATGGAGGAGTGAGCGTATAACATAATACACGCTGGCAAGTGTGGGTGTGAAAAGTGAAGCGTGACAAGTGATTCACGCACGCACTCTCAACGTGAGGGTGAAAAAGTCGCGCACACCAAAAGTCACGCACAATGTGATCGTAAAAAGTCACGCACGCAAGCTCATGGACATGAGCCTGAAAAGTCACGCACGCAGCACAAAGACAGGAGCGTGACTCAAAATACACGCATGCAAATGCGGGCGTGACTGAAAATACATGCACGCTCATGAGAACGTTAGCGTGACTGAAAATACACGCACGCTCATGAGAATGTTAGCGTGACTGAAAATACACGCACGCTCATGAGAACGTTAGCGTGACTGAAAATATACGCACGCTCATGAGAACGTTAGCGTGACTGAAAATACACGCACGCTCATGAGAACGTTAGCGTGACTGAAAATACACGCAAACACGTATAGACGTGTGCGTGACTGGGCTGATGTTTACGCGAGCACGTAAGAACGTGTGCGTGAAACATCTCCCAAACTCCAAGTCCCATGGAGCCTTCGCTCCAGTGCCAAAATACACGCTAAGCTGGTGGACCAAGAACCCATGAACAGCCGAAATACTATAACTTAGATCTAGAAAAAACCAGCCGTAGAAATCAAAAATGCCAAACACTAAACTCTCTCAGGATCATGAGAGGAAGAATAATGATCCGTAAAAATGGGTGATTGAGAAGCAAGTTTGCACTTGCCTTCTCCTGCTGCTGGTAGGTGGTGGAGAGTAATGAGAGGAAGAAGAAGAAGTAATGGTGAGAATGAAGTAATGAGGAGAGAGAAGAAGGATGAAGCTTTAAATAGGAAGGGTGGTGGTAGGTGGGAGTTAGTGGGCCGGGTTGCACAGATCCATCCAAGCCGAAACCCAATAAGACTAAAGCAACAGATAAAATGCAGGTAATAAAATTACAGAAATATAATTGCAGAAATAAAATTGCAGGAAATAAATTAACATAGAATTTAAAGAGCAGATAATTAATTAACATAAAAATTTAAATACAGAATACTACATGATAAATACTAAATAAATACTCATGAGTTGTACATATATAAAAATACGCATTCCGGGAACGGGGAGTGACAATATGAAACCCACGAATACATACATAAGCTGTAATATGAACAACAGCTCATAACACAAATATGTCACAGTCAAAGGCAATAACCAGATCTCATCCACAATATAAGTAAAGGAAATAACTACTCAATAGATTAACATAATCAACGAATAGTTAAATAAAATTAATAGCTGGTGGAGACAAATCAACTGCCAAGCGACTATATCAAAACTAGAATAAAAATGGAGTTCAAACTCCAAAATAAATAAAAGAAATAGCGGCAACTAAATAGGTTCATCATCTAAAAAGAAATCAAATAAACTCAAACGGTAAGACCTCCTCGACAGAGAACGAAAAATCTTGTACTGTTCCGTACTTATGCGAAAAGTCCTGATTGTCTACACCTGAAGAGATAACCAGGTTCTCAGAGAGACATAACAAGATACATAATAACATGTCAAGATACACTGAATATAAACAAACAACTAAAAGGTCGCCTAACCATTATATGTGAAATATACACTTTTAATGACAACTTTTAACGCATGGGCTCTCAGGCTAAATGGGATCGACATAGACTCATCCTAGGCTAGGGTCCTCAAAATACACAGTGTATATATGCATTAGTATAGACCACAAAGTGTGCATGGATGCCAAAGGCTAACTACTGATATATATAACCTTAGTCATCACCCCGCATCTCTGTCGGAGCATAGAATATTCCATAGTAGCCCATACGCCTAATAATTGTCTTTTCTATCCTATGTTGTAAACCCTTGAACCCCAATAATTAATTTCTTAATAAATTATAATTTTTCAATCCGTCAAATTGTAATTAGTTTATTAGTGGAAGGGTGGCTTATGTAAATTCATTTAGTAGAAAGGGGATTATTCTCAATAGGTCAAAATACATAGTAGCCCATACTCTAGTAATTGTCTTTTCCATCCTATGATGCATTACAGGAGGTATCGTCACCTGTGACGGAGAGCCTTCCTCCTCCACCTCCAACCAACCCACTCCAAAGAGGCATACAGGCTAATGACACACCCGTTCACAAGCTCATTAGAGGCATGATCGAGGCACATAAGGCACATGCAGAAGCCCTAAGGCAGAAGGCAGACGTGATGCGGAGAGGTATGAAGCATGCTCAACAAGTCGCCTTAACATCCATGGAGAGGGTTGCTCAGCAACCGCAGCAACCCACTCAACCGAGAGAGGGGAACATCTAGAATTTCAAAAAGATAAACCCCTAGGAGTTCAAGGGGACCGATGGAATCCTGTACGCTGACGAATGGCTCAAGGATATTGAGCAGGTTACGACGGTTTTCTGAATCTCTGAAGACCTGAAGATCGAAGCCGTTGGCTTGCAGCTTCACAACAATATTCGTACCTGGTTCAGGAATGAGCCTCAAATTGCAGATCCAATACTGACTTGGGATGAGTTCAAGAACCTCTTTAAGAGGAAATTCTTTCCTGTGGTGGCCAAATGCTTTTTAGACTCTCGTAGATATTTTGATTCTAGCCAACGATGACGAAGCAGTTCCAAAAGTTGGAGCAGGGTAGCTTGTCTGTAGACGAGTATGCCGCGAAGTACGACCGATTGAGTCAATTTATGGAGTATATAGTTAGAGACCCGGAGGATCGAGCATGAAGATTCCGACAAAGACTGGCCAAAAAGATCAGGGTATACATTTCTTCCAGTACTACGACATGTACATGAATCATAGGCGAGGCCTGGATGATAGATGTAGACCTAGACCTCAGACCTTAGAGGGACCATGATACAGCAGGAGATGGTGTTAGTGCCGTACCAGCCAAGCATCTCCAATTTTTGTCGATGACCTTTCAGCACCAGCATAATCGTACCCCGACTAGAGCACCTATACAGCAGATGCAGCAGCCTCAGAGCCAGTTATAGTAGGCTTCGTATTGTACTCACTATGGAAAGACCAGACAAATCTGGGCAACTGCAGAAAGAAGCTCGGAGCATATTTGTACTGTGGATCAACTTCACATCATCTAAAGGAATGCCTTCTAGCTTCTATTTAGCCGAAACAGAAGGTAGCACTATCACAGAGAGGACCAATTAGGTAACCAGCAGCTCTGTAACCACGAGAACCACCACTCCCCACTCAGCAGCAGCTGTTAGTCCAATACCAATATAGGAAGCACCTCAGCAGGATAGAGCCTTTGCTATGACTGTCGAGAAGCCCGAGCCTACCAATGATGTGATAGAAGGTTCTATACTCCTCGATTCTTTTTCATCTATAGCTTTGTTCAATTCTGGTGCATCTCATAGATTTATTTCTGTAGCATTCTTGTTTAAGCATAGCATAGTATCTAAGCCCTTAGATAGTTATTGCAAAATCATGATGGGTGGAAGCATTAGCCTAGCCAAGGATATTTGTATTATGCGTCGCATCACCTTGGGAGGTAGAGAATTACACACCGATCTACTTGTGATGCCACTTTCAGAGAGTCTGTATCGAATTTGCTAGAGGAGTAGTGTAGCAGCATGGCGCGGCTATTTGTGGAGCTATGATTGAGGAGAAAGAGATGCTATATCCAATCATCACAGAATTCTTAGACATATTTCTCAAAGAATTATCGAGATTGGTACCTGATAGGCATGTCGAGTTCACTATTGATCTTGTGCCAGGCACAGAACCAGTAGCACAACATGTATACCAGATCAATAACAAAGAGACAGGGGAGTTGAAGAAGTAGCTCAATGAATTGCTAGAGAAAGAATTTATCAGATCGAGTTCTTCGCCATGGGGAGCCCCAATTCTATATGTGTCGAAGAAGGATGGGACGGTACAGATGTGTATTGACTATAGTGCCTTGAACAACCTCATAATTAAGAATAAGTACCTATTGTCAAAAATTGATGACTTCTTCGATTAGTTGACCGACGTAAAGGTATTTTCAAAAATTGACTTGAGGTCGGGCTACCATCAGTTGAAAGTGAAGAAGGAGGATATCCCGAAGACCACCTTTCGGACCAAATATGGCCAGTATGAGTTCATGGTGATGCCGTTCTGGTTGACTAATGCCCGACCGTCTTCATGAACTTAAAAAACAAGGTATTCCATCCATACCTTGACAAGTTCATGGTAATTTTTATCGATAATATACTTATCTATTCTAAGACATCGAAAGAGCATGAGGAGAACCTGAGGATCGTGCTAGAAATCCTCAGGAAGGAGAAACTCTACGTAAAGCTCTCAAAATGTTTCTTTTTCTTAGATAAGGTAGAATTCCTTGGACACATGGTGGTAGAAGATAGTATATCCGTTGATCCAAAGAAGATTGCTGCCGTAGAATTTTAGACTACTCCGACTACTGTAGCAGAGATCCGAAGCTTCTTAGGATTGGCAGGGTACTACAGGAAGTTCATGCAGGACTTCGCTCGAATCGTGGAGCCATTGACTAGGATCACGCAGAAGGCCGTAGAATTCATATGGACAGAGGACTGCCCTGCCATATTTGTTAAGGTGAAGAAGAGGTTGACGACAACTCCCATATTGACGTTACCATCGGGGTCCGGTGGTTTCGCCATTTATAGTAACGTGTCAGAAAAGGTCTGGGATATGTCTTAGAACAAAATAAGGGGTGATAGCATATGCGTCCAGACTGCTGTGGCCGTATAAGAAGAACTATCCCACCCATGACCTAGAGTTAGCAGCAGTGATCTTCGCCTTGAAGTTGTGGAGACACTACTTGTACGGAGAGCGAGTAGAAATTTTTACTGACCATAAAATCTTAAAGTACATCTTGACACAAAAGGAGTTGAACATGAGACAGCACATGTGGCTAAAACTGATGAGTTACTTTGACATTTTTTAGGGAAAGCAAATATAGGTATGGATGCCTTGAGCAGGTATCCAGTAGCTATATGGTTGACTCGAGACCGTCACTTGTTAGCGGATTTGGAGAACCTGGTATAAAGATTATTATTTTGGGAGTAGAGACGCAGATGATAGCTATACAGATTCAGTTCGGATTAATGGACAAGATCCAAAGACACAGTATCAAGACGAGAACCTGAGTAGTATCAGAAAGCAAGTGTAGGCTAGATTGCTAGATAATTTCTTCCTCGTAGAGGATGGCTCATTGAGGCATGACACTAGGTTATGTGTACCTAGTGGTGATATGCAAGAAAAAGTTATGCATGAGGCACATCGTTCTCAGTATTCTATATATCCGGGAGACAACAAGATGTACAAGGATCTGAAGAATCATGTGAAGTGGTATGGTATAAGGCGAGAGATGGCATACTTTGTTGCTAGATATCTGGTGTGCCAGTAAGTCAAAGCCGAAAGGCAGTGACCAGGAGGGTTGGTTCAACCATTACCGATCCCCGAGTGGAAGTGGAAACATATAACGATAGATTTTGTGTCCGGTCTTCCACGTTCACCAGGAGGGAATGATTCAATTTGGGTCATCGTTGATAGGTTGACCAAATTGGCCTACTTTATACCATTCAAGGTGGGATTGTCCACGGAGAGGTTGGCTGAGCTATACATAAAGAAAATCGTCAGGTTGTACGGGATTCCAGTGAGTATCATCTCCGATCAGAATAACAGGTTCAATTCCCACTTTTGAAGGAGTCTGCAGGCTAGCTTGGCTACACAGCTCAAGTTTAGCACTACAGACCACCCTCAGATGGACGAACTGTCAGAGAAGACTATTCAGATGCTTAAGGATATGCTGTGGACTTGTGTACTAGATTTAGGTAGCTAATGGGAGGACCATCTTCACCTGGTAGAGTTTGCATACAATAATAGCTACCAGGCCAATATAGAGATGTATCCATTCAAAGTTCTGTATGGACGAAGATGTCGAACTGTATTATCTTGGGATGACGTGGTGAAAGAGCACATTTGGGACCAAAAATGGTAGATGACGCTACAGAAAAAGTGAAGCAGATTAGCGAGTGACTTCGTATGGCTTAGGACAGACAAACGCACTGCACCAACAGTCACCAAAGATCGTTAGAGTTCGAGGTATAGATTTTTCTTATTTTGGATACGTATATACTTATAGGTTATGTAATAATATACTATATGATTCTAGGTCGACAATTTGGTGTTCTTGAAGATATCTCTGAAATGTGGCACGATTCGTTGCGATGGAGGATATAAGTTCAGTCCAAGGTTCATTGGGCCATTCCGTATCCTCGAGAGGATCAATGTAGTGGCATACCGATTGGCCTTGCCCCCTACATTAATAGGAGTGCATAACGTATTCTATGTGTCCCACCTGCGACGATACATGGCAGACCCCAACCACGTATTAGATCACTCGGAGATCGAGGTGGGACTGAGCCTTAGCTATCAGGAGCAGCCTTTGGAAATTTTGGACCACAGAGAGAAGGTACTGCGTAACCATACAATTTTATTGGTTCGCGTCTATTTGCCATTAAAAAGTGTTTGAAGAAAACATTTATAAATAACAAACTAAATAGAGTACAATTTTGGATCCGATGGAATCCTTCAAGTACACTTTTTTTTTTATCTGAGAACTATGGCGATAGAGTTGATTTTTCACTCCGTTGATGATTTGACGACGATATCAAGCTGTCTGAATGTTTGAGTTGCTCTGGGGGAAATTGAAGAGTTGATGAAGATTGAATGAAGGAATGATCCTTTTATTTTTAGGCAGTGGAATGATCCACTCATGCGTGCATATGTGATGCAGGCATCAAAAATTTGCAGGTAAGGATGCTACGTGCATGAATTTTTTTTTGGGCGTAGGGGTGCTGCACCAGGAAGCTTGAACTAAATCTGTTTGAAACTGCACTATTGAGATGCGGAGGAGCTCACACGTAATATTTGTTGAGATTCATTTGTTGTTGAGATCTTGGGTGGTTAGCACCCGTTTGTGAGGAGAACTAAGTCAATGACACGTGGCGCGTGCACATTACTCAAAGATATTTAATTTGTTATTGGATGATTTGTTTAGATGCGCCTAGGATCTGGCGCATGAGTAAACTTAGCGTATGACTTCTGGGGATCCATAGCATGTCTGGGAGCATAGCTATAAGGGCGCATGCTAAGCTCGGGAGCATGGCTGCAGAGGCACATGCAAAGTATGGGTAAGCCACGTGACAGAGCACAGCTGTAACCGACAAAAAGATAATGATTATGTCTCTTCGTTTTCTGAAAATGTTGTCATCATTACTTTCTTCGAGTGGTGTGCTGCTGACTTCTGTCATTCAGTATTAAATGCAGGATAGGCAGAGAGCTATGTGGGACGCATACATCGATGGGTGTATCGGATGTGAGGCACATGGAACTGAGGGCCACATCAGCTGCGAGGTGCATCTCATTCGATCAACCTTGTTTGAGCATTTTGAGGCTCGATTTAATGACTTTGACTTGGCTGAATTTGAGATGGCAGATTCATTGCCATTAATGCTAGATTCAACGCTTTAATTTCAGGGAGAGCTGCCACTTGGCACATAGGTTTGGTTGCCCTTGCCTATATATAGCAGTATTTGTGGTAAAAAGAAGCTCGCTCTCATTTCACACAACTTTGACTTTTGAGAATGAACTCGACCGATCCTCCTCCTTGGCAATATGGTGTCCTACGAGTTGTGGATCTCCTCATTCAAAGAAGCTTCGGTTTTGACGACAGACTCGATCAGAGAACTGAGACGCGCCGAGTTAGCTGTGGACAGAGCAACGTGTGCCTTACTGGCGGTATTCTTCTATGAGACAACATCAAGTGCCAAAGTTGAATGCAGGATTTGGGGTCGACGTGCCCAACCCTCGTTATGCTGGAAGAGCCTCAGGGCGACAGATGATGCGCCTGTTCGTTGACGAGGAAGTGATTCACTCGTTGACAAGGAAGTGATTCGCTCACGACAAGGAAGAGATGTGCCAATGCTGAGATGTCAGAGTGATGTGCCTATCCATAGAGATTAGACTATGCTGTAGTAGATTTTCTATGTAACGAAAAATCTATGTAGTAGATTTTCATGATTAATAAAATCTTATTTTCATGTGCTTTTATGTGTTGTCTTTTGTGATACGCTGACATTTGTCCTACGTCTTCAGCACATAATGTTTATGGTGCATAGAAATTTTGGCCTTTTGATGCGCCTGAAAATTTCATGCTTCTACAAGACCCCCTTCAAAGTTTTCAAAACTTTAGACAAGTTTTGGAATACTTTGAATAAGAAGCATGGATAATAGAAAGTTTAGGCGCATGCTCTGCTTGGGCGCATGACCGTTCTCGCGCATGAACGTATAGGCACATGTTGTTTGAATGAAAAGATAACGCCTCGATTCTTATGTCAGATTAATGATAATCTTTTTGAAGATTTGAAATCGCCTCTTCACGAAACTCAAAACGTCAGTTGCTGACGTCATGACTTATCGGGTTACGTGCAGCCTTAAGCATATAAATAGACGCTTGGGTGGAAGAGGTAGACTCTTCTGCTCTTTTTCTTCTTCTTCTTCTTCTTCCTTAGAGTTTTTACCACTTTCCAATAAAAACCATAGTTTCTTTCTATGATGTACCCCAAAGATCCTCTTGCCGCTGCGAGCAAGGGTAGAGACAAGGGAAAAAAGCCCATTGAAGTCGACGACGATGAGGCCCAAGTCATCGACACGATGCACTCTGATGTGCAACGGGAAGTTATAGGTAGGTGGTTGTCGTTGAGAGTTATTCTCAAACACACATTCACTTGTGCACGATTTAGTGCATGGATGGGCAACCATCTTGGAACATGCATCAACCACTCTGCTGAAGCGCATGGGTGTGGCTCATCGAGCTACATCTTGGAGATGCGCCTAAGCTTTTCCATGCAGACGTGCATGGACTTCGGTCTTGGAGATGCGCCGAAGCTTTATCTTGCTAACACGCATGGACTTCGGTCTTAGATATGCGCTGAACTTTCATACCAATGCACGTGGACTTCGGTCCTGGAGATGTACCGAGGTATAACTTAGCCAACGCACATGGACTTCTGTCCTGATGATGTGCCAAGGCTTTGGCCTTCGCTGATGCGCATAAGTTCAGATGCGCTGACGCCAGGCCGTGCACGACTTTTTGTCTTTCTTCAAAAAATACCATATTTTTTGCTAACCCTTTTTGGCTTTTGGCTTTTTACAGTGGCTATGACTTTGCGTCGTTTGAACGAGATTTTGTTCGACTACTTCCTCTATCAGATGGGTCTGGACTTTAATGAGGAAGTGGTCAAGCCTGCCAAGGCTATGATTATGTTGGACTAGCCGCCGGAAAGGATGGCACTGATCAAGGACCAGCCCCCTTCTTTCCTCCAGGCTATGATGGAGAGTGGTCTAATCCGTGCTGTTGGGAGTGCCCCCGAAACTTACTTGAAGCCCCCAATTTTTGTTTGGGGACATAATTGCTTCTTATGAAGCAAAGTTGTTGAAGATCAAGGAAGACAGGTTCTTCGAGGTGAAGGGTCGGATGTCTCTGCCGAAGATCGAGCGTCAGTTGTTGCTGAATGCCTTCGTCTGCTTGGCCTCGAAGAGGAGAATGGAATGGGACCTCACTCCATCCCAAGGAGAGGGGCAGTTTTAGGTCTTTCAAGATCGACTCATGTTCCAATCAGAAAGACACCATCACCTTCGTACGAGGTGGACCGTCTTTATCTCTGTGGGTTCTGTATCCTCGGAGCATATATAGTGATGTTCCTCCTCAAACGTTCACATTCAGTGCTTCGACTTTTGCCAATCGTACGTTGGCTGCTAAGATTTTGTACCCGAAAGAGGAATTATAGGTTGGAAGTTGGTGTCATTACATGTCAAAGTGGGACGATCTGACACTTTGGATCATGACAAAGTATAAAAACGAGCTCAAGGATATTGGTTTGACTTCTGCCATACGTGCAACCCAAGATGGCGTTGAGTTGAACCGGCCTATGTTTCTAGCCATCTTGGAGCTGTACAATTATCTTACCGGGGTATTTTATATGCCCGTAGGGGAACTGGGATTAGCGCTCCACGAGATGTTCGAAGTCTCAAGACTCCCTTGGGGGACTGAGGCATATGAAGAGTATTTTCCCACGAACGAGGTGCTCTTTGCTTTGGAAGAAAAGAACCCACAAATGATGATGGTCTTCATGGAATCGTTGTTCCACTATTATATGAATCAGCGGAAGGATACGACTAGGGCATCCCCTCATGTGACCGTTTGGAGGAATTGTCTTTACTCAGGACAAAAGCGACCCGATGAAGGTTCGCTTCACTACTCCTCAAGGTTTCACAACTGATGAAGTCGTCAAGAAAATAAAGGAAGTAGACGAAAGAAATCCGTGAGAGGATGAACAGTAGAAGCCAGCTGATAACATCTATAGTAGTTTCTGGCATTGCACACATAGGATGTCTCCGAAAGGTGTGCTAGCTACCTATTTAATGATATGGCTTCGAGACTATATGCTTCCTGGTGGTTCAGGCTCCGTGGAGAGGGTAGCCAGGAACCTTATCTTGCCTACTGTGAATCTGGTATTTGGCCGTCATTTTGGCCCTGTTCCTCATGAAGGTGTGCAACCTGCAGCGGGGCCACGAGAGTTTATAGCAGAGGTGCTAGCCATGAAGGAAAGAAGAAAGAACTTTCCCTGAGTGGAGCTGCCTTATCACTATCTGATGGGGTGGTTGACATTACATCACCAAAATATGATGAGCCCTGGAATAAATGGGGGGCACGTTGTAGGTGACGCTTTTATCTGCTGCTGTAGAAGGAAGTGGCTACATACTGGCATCTACGTTTGTCGAAAGATTCTGTCCCAGCTCCAAGGGTGGGATATTACTAAACTTGGCCTATACTTTCTGGGTTTTAAAGCTGATGAGAAGTTAGAGGATACATGCGTAGATGTTGTCCATCTTCCGGATTGGGGGTTTCGTAGGCTGTAATGTATCCGACCCTCGTATTTGGTATACCGGAACATGAACTATTGTATCCTGGAGCCGTATCTACCGAGCCGTTTTTCTTGTCAATTCGGTTACAACCAACTGATGTTGGACAACCAGAGTACCTGTTTGGGGAAAATCGGAAGCCTGTTAGATGGAGCCCGGGCCTGGAAGTATTACAATACTGGGTGCACGGGGGTGCAATTTACAACCCTTCTTCTGAACCCCAAGCCGCATATCCTATATTCTGTCGTCAACCTCTATTGTTCGACGAATACCCTAGGAAGACGAGCTTTATCGTCGGGCCCCAGCTTGAGGCGTCCGACCTCGTGATCACGAAAGCCCAGACGTATCGCCCGTTGGATGCTCCAGTACTGGCAGCTACTCCAGTACCGGTAGCTGTTCCGGTCGACAGGACAGAAGATCCACCGAAGGAGTCCACAGGTAGTCAATTGAAAAGGCGTGCCCCGATAAGAGCAGGGTCTTCTGCGCTGAAAAGGTAAAGGAATGTTCTGGCTACCAAATTTGGGGCCACAATATCTCTTCCCGCGGGTAGACCGTCGAAGATTTCTCCCGAAAAGGTAAACAAGTTGTCATTAATTCTACCATATAGTAGTTCTCAGGCTCTCACTTGCATGCCTTTTTGTCTGTAGGGTGCAAAGAAAAGGAAACCAAGGTCTTCAAAATAAGACTTGGATGAACTCATTAAGAAGGAAGTTGCCATCTCGCCTGAAGAGCGTATACCTCTAGTTGTGGAGTCTCCGGTCGAGAAAGTCCAAGAAGACATTGTCCGGGTTGATACTACTGCCGCCTTTGACTATGCGAAGGATGACTTAAGTAATTTGATGGCATCACAGAATTCTGAACAGCCCTCGACGAGCGTCTTAGGTAATTTTGCTTATACTTGTTTATATATGTTGGCAGCATTAATGATCATGTTCTATTTATAGATACGCACCAAGTGGGGCCCTCGCAGGTCGTGGAAGAACCGACTATGGGCAATAGTAAAGAAACTGTTGTCCAGCCTCAGGAGGGGAAGTTATGAAGGGCCCTCTCGAGGATGAGGAGGATTGGGACTCGCCTCCTTCGGATGACGTCCCAGATGATACTGTTGGGGATATCGAGGGGGACTTGATGACGGGTGGGGATAGACAGTCCAGGGTAGCTGAAGGAGTGGTCGTAGCCGAGTCCTCCCCTAGACATGGTAGGAAGGAACCTGTTTCGATGCCAAGTCCTCTACTTTCCCTAGTGACAGAGTTCAAGATGGAGAGCTAGGCTCTGCTGCTGAGTCCTACGCCTGCCCCGTGTTTGCCAGGAACAAAAGTTGGAGAACTTTTTTCTATTTCAAATATATAAAATAGTACAGAAAACTCCTAAATAGGAGATCTAGGTATAAATTTTTTTTAGAAAAGTGTGACAGTGGAGATCGAGTACTATAGCGGCTCCTTTACTCCATTGATGATCTAAAGACGAACTGAACTTGCTCTGACTTTCTGATGCCTATGAGGGGCAATCTGGGTTGCTAATCAAGAAGACATCAAAGCCTCTTAAATGAAGGAAGACTGCTTCTATTTATAGGTGACAAATATAGGATGTGCAAGAGGATTTTTGATGTGCAGGAGTGCTGCGCGTGCAAGATTTCAGAGAAATCTGTTGTAACTGCTCCGTGAGGGCTGCTGCTGAGCTGACACGTTGCAGTTGTTGGAGTTATCAGTTATCGAGGTCTAGGATGGTTAGCATCCTTCATCAATATGATCGAGTGACTGACACGTGGCGCGTGTCCATTGCTCGACTATCTTTTTCGGATGAAATTGAATAGGTTTTGCTCCTATTAAAAGAACAACAGCTTAAACAAACTGAATTCTGATCTTATTTCAGGAGCGGCGGTTTGAAGAAATTGAATTTGATTGTATCTAAAAAGATATAATTATTTAAACAAACTAAACCCGATTGTATCAGGAGGAGATGTGATTGTATCTAAAGAGATAAGATTGTATCTTAGAGAGATACGACTGTTTGAACAAACCAGATGTGACTATATCTGAAGGGATACGACTGCCATACAGGATACATGGCATGATGCCACGTTTGTGGAGAAGCTGCGCTTCTGGGGAGCGACGAAGTCACTACACTTTTGGAGGATGAGGAGACTGTGCTTCTGAGGCAACAAAGTCGTTGTGCTTTTGGGCGATAAAGTCACTACGCTTTTGGGTGACGAGGAGACTATGCTTCTGGGGTGACGAAGTCACTGCACTTTTTGGGCGACGAGTGACTATCCTCTTGAGGCGATGAAGTCACTGCGCTTTTAGGCGACGAGTGACTCTGCTCTTGAGGCGACGAAGTCACTACGCTTTTAGGCAACGAGTGACTCTGCTCTGGAGACGACGAACTCACTGCACTTTTGGGCGACGAGGAGACTGTGCTTCTGAGGCAACGAGGTCACTACGCTTTTGGGCGACGAGGAGACTGTGCTTCTGGGGCGACGAGGTCAGTACGCTTTTGGGCGACGAGGAGACAGTGCTTATGAGGTGACGAGGTCATTGTGCTTTTGGGCGACGAGGAGACTGTGCTTCTTGGAAGCTCTGAGATATTAATGAAGGAGCCTTTGAAGGGGCTACACTTCTGGAAGCTCTAAGAGCAATAAAGGAGCCGTTGAAGGGGCTACGCTTCTAGAAGCTCTAAAAGACCAAATGAAGGAGCCGTTGATGTCATAACCCACACCCAGTGAAAGGGCATGAGACCGTGGGTACGTCCAGCCTATGATGCAGTGTCGGCGGTAGAATGCTGTCCTAGGTCTCAACAACATCTAACACAAAATAATATATCTGACCAATAAAGATATACACTCCAAACGGAGGACAATCTCAAAAGGATACAACTCAATCACAAAGTAACTAAGATGGATAGCAGCACAAAAATAGAATAGATAGAAATATCCTCAAAGTTTAATACAAAGCCATAATTGAAAAGAGCTAAGTGTTATCAACCCCAAATAGAGTACAACTCAAATACACAACAAGAAACTAAAAGACATAATCCAACAGTCCTAGTAGTCTACTCCAAGTACTACTGGTGTATCCTCAAGGCTAGCTGGATCCTCCAAGTTCTCTGTAAAATTTTGTCAACGTATCTAGTTAGGATTGGAGCGAATACATAACTCTGAAAGCAGTTCCAAAATATGGTAGAAAATATAGAGCTAACAATAGAATAAAATACATGACGTGCTGTAAAGAAGTACAAGAATACAGGAGATATGGATAAGTAAACTGAGTACTAAAATATAATAAGAGTCTATGAACTATAATAAATATAAGTGTTTCTGAGCATAAGATGGTTATGTGATTGGTTTAGGTTGCACTTGATTATTCTACGGTAACTCTATTATACGTGAGGGTATAATCGACATGTATATTTTTACACTAGAGGGATTTAATCACATAACCACTTCTACTCCCCCTACCCCAATCAATACACAAGGATCTGGTCAAGTTACATTACGTACAAGATTTTTAGTTATACATGAAGCACATTAAAGTACATGAGAGCACATGAGTGTATATAAAGAATACGAGCACAAGGAGTACATGATGAAGTACATGAACATGGAATACCTGATACACCCAATGAAGGGATAACATCTCATGAAAAGATCCATATAGTACCAATCCATGTTAAAAACGTGTTAGCATCAAGTAAAGTATGTAAACCCCCTAAATTTCTACTTTAATTTTTTTTTATAAATTGAGTATTTAAAATTTTTTTTACTTGGTATTTGTACGTCGTATAGTCGTATTATACGTCACGTACGAGTTCGCATTTTTGTACGTCTCGTCGAGTGCGAATATGTGCGAGGTACATATTTTTGTAAAATATTTTATTTTAGAAGTTTGAAATTTTTGATAATAAATAATAAATATTTTGATTACTAAAGGTTGTAAATATGTCATATTGGAATTTTTCAAATCTTTATTTACGTCATGAAGGGTTATATAAATAGTAATTTTAAAAATGAGGTTTACGCAAATATTCATACATACGAGGTGCATAAATTTAGATTTTTTTTATATTTTTGAAATTTATTTAATATTAATATTTTATTGTTCGAAAAAGTATTTTAAAATAGTGTTTTGGTTTAGGACAAGACTAAATGTTAAAATAGGTGGAACATATTATAGAAATAATTTATTTTTATTATTAGGGTTTCAGAGATCCATTTGAAAATAAGGTAGGGTCAAGCCCAATAAAATTTATAACAAAAACCTATGTAAAATGTGCTACACAGTAATCTCAATTTATAATGCCCAAATTATTCCAACCCAAAATAACTTTTAATAGAACAAAGTAATCCTTCTCATGGCTCAAGTAAATATATTATGTCTTTACACAGAAATAATAACTTCCGAAAATATTATACAATATTATTATTATTATTAAGAATAATTATAACATAAGGAAAACTTTTGTTACTGTATTTTTAAAACTAAAAGTTATGATAATAAGAAGAAAAGAATAGTAAACAAATGAAAAAAACGAAAAAAAATAACAAAACGTAGACACCTGCTCCATATTAACAAAGAGAGAGAGAGAAAGAGAGAAAGTAAAGTGGGAATGAGAGGAAAGGGAGCGGGGAGAAAAGAAGTGGAAGAGAGGAAAGATCAGTAAGGGGAAGAAAAGGGAAGGGTGCGGTGGTCCGTTCGAGGCATGACGAGCAGCTGTTGGTCGTCCGCGGTGCTACAGGAAGCTCATCGTCGATGGTTGGCTGTGTGGGAAGGGGACGGTGTGGGGAGGCAGTCCAGCGCTGCGGTTGGGAGGCGGAGCTCAAGCCGGAAGAGGATCAGAGAGGAGCTAGAGGCGGTGGGGATCGGTGGTCCGACGGATTTGTTCGACCAGAGAGGTCAGGAAAAGTCGCCCGCGCTCGGATGGTCGTCGGCACGAAGGTTTCAGGAAGAGGGCGGGGCGGAGGTTTCAGTCGGACGGAGGCGCCGGTGGAGCTGCCGGAGAGGGTCGGGAGAAGAGGAAGCGGCGGAGTCGCCGGCGGTTCACGCGGGGGTTTTGGGGTCGCGGCTGACGGAAGAGGAAGAGGAAGGAGGAGAGGGTGTTCGGGGGTTCGGCCACGTGGCTCGCGGCGGACGTGCGGCTGCGCGGCACAAGGAGTCGGTGGAGCGGACGGAGGTGAGTTTTAGGGTTAGGGTTTTTGTATTTTGGTGCTCTTATGCTAGCGATGGGTTTTTTGGGGGGTCGCCAGAAATTTGGGCGCCGGTGGTGGTGTTTGCTGAGTTTGACATGTGGTCTGGTGGTGGCGGCAGGTTGCCGGGGTTGGCCACAGCGTTTGCCGATGGTCGGGGTGGTATTGTTGGAAGTCAGGAGGCGACACGGGTGGTGTGTAGGGGTTCGTCGTTGACGGCCGATGATGGTGGTGGAGGCTGGCCACTGGTGGAGGTGCGGTGGTGAGGTGGTCGATGACGAGAACATAGGTGGTTTACTGTGGGTGGCGGTAAGGGTCGGAAGGAGATAACAAAGGTGGCTGGCCGAAAATTAGGTTTAGGGGCTAGGGTTTACTATTGCGTGTCGGGGGTGTGTCCGACACGAAGGAGATGGGTTTGTATATGTAAACTAGATGGAATAAGAATTAGACACTGACACGGTGCACGCACTTGTGGCGAAAATTTGTGGAGAATAGCAATACATGGATGAGTACCTGCCTATTTATAGAATGTGGGAATTACAATTTGGATAGGATTAGGAAAAGATTTAAATCCCTAATAGATAATTGCTACTAATTTAAAATCAATCAATTCCAAATCCAAATACAAATCCAATTTAAATCTAATTAAATTTTTAGTTTAAAAATCAAATAGGATAAATCAAATTTCAAATATTTAACTATTTAAATAAATCCAAAATTTCAAATCAAGGTTTAAATCGCCATAATAATTTAAAAATATATTTTCCAAAAATACTAATAATAATAATTTCAAAAATTACATTATTATTTAAATAAACTAATAAATAATTACTAAATATATATATGTAGGTACAAATAATATTTACATAAATATACTTTTCTAATATACCATTTTATTGGAAAAATTACTTATTAATATAACTATATAAATGAAAGGCTTTTTATAATTAAAATCATAAACTTGAAAATGATAGCTAGAAATAATTATTATCTATATTACTTCGGAAAAAAAATAGAAATTTTTTTTCAAAAATATGTACGCTTGCACATATTCGCACTCGTCGAACAATTATGAAAAATAAAATTTCGCACACGACGTACAATACGACTACGTGGCGTACAATACAAAATTTTAAATCAGTACCAAAATTAAATAAAAAATAGTAGAATTTTAGGGGTTTTACACATTTATTTAAATCAAAAGTACTATATTTTCTGGGACCACGTCCCTGTCAAAAGGATGAAGAAACATAAAGGAAGAAAGGAAAAAGCCGATCATGGTTCGGCGACATATAATTCTCGGAGCTGGTCCTTCATTTTGGACATCGACCGCTCAAATCTCAGGGTAGCCCGACGCTCAGCCTCTTGCGTCAGATTCTCTGCATCTTCCAGATACGCATGTGCCTGCCAACCATCTTCAAGTTTCTTCAGGGCTTGTTCCAAAGCAACTGAGGTTCGGGTGACCTTGTCGGTCTCCCGAAAAATTAGCTCCTTGTCGTCACGAGAGGCCTGCAGCTCAGACTCCAAAGAAACCAGTTTTCTTTGAAGCTGGAGGATCTGTTCCTTGGTTTCGGCTACCCCACGAGAGGTGGCCTCTTTCCGAGTGATGCATTCCTCTCCGATGCGGCTTAATTGATCATACTTCAGTGACAAATCTCGGGGGTCCTTCATCAGAGTGGGCTTGGACGTCTCCCGTACCATTCTTACCTTTTCCATGGCAGTTAAAAGGAAGGCACGCTCCTGGTCTATTGCTGAAGACAGATCAAATTGTCGCAGTACTCGATACTAAGCCACCAACTCTAGTCAAAGCATCTTGAACTGTCTGGTGTAGGGCGTCGCTTTGACGATCCTGGGAAGCTATCAAGGTTCTGATGAGGCCTACTAAGGTACCATCATCTGGCTCTGCGGGCTGGACGGGCCGAACTGGTGACTCTCCTCCAGTAGGCACAACTCTGGAGGCTACTCCGGAATGCTGAGCTTGATCTCCGGGTTGCTGCTGATCCACGGGAAATGCTCCACCTCGTCGATCGGTAGGACCAGGTACAGTGCCGCTGAAGAAGACGACACAGGGAACAATAAGGAAAGGACCAGGACAGATCAACGATATAAGCACAGGATCAGGGCAAGAATCCAGGGATTCAGAAGATACGAACAGAGATCAAGGACGAGTACTGATTGAGACATATATCTGGTAAACCCCCACACATCTTGATTTACAAGACCTTCATGGGCCACCACTTAAACCATGTCACGCCCCAAAACCAGAATACTGGAGAGCGGGGGCAGACATAGCCAGCTACGTATATTGAAATGGAAACCACCTCGATATACGGTCACGACAGTCTAGATATGTGAGAGTTTTCTATAAGCCAACAGTCTCTTATGGTCATGAACAAGCCTAGTGTCTCAATCACCACAAGTAAGTAAAGTCGCAAGATGTATGATCATTAAATATACAATAATAAGGCGTCTCAAATATTACATATTCAGCTGATCATGAAGCTAGTCGTTACAAAATATTAGGACTAGCAAGAGTTTAGTCATACATGATCAACCCTAGGATTTGTTAATCATGTTTACAGCCCGTAGACAGACAGTAAGTAAAAGTGCATCGAGCTAACAGGTGCTCGTCGGCTAAATGCCTCAAAAGAATAATTTTTATAATAAAGTGGGTAAATCAAAAAAGGAATACCCACTCTTGGCCCGGGTTCCGTCTAGTTGTCACCATTGGACTGGAAGCTTAGTAGATCCTCGGGAGCTGCTCCGAAATCTGGCCACACAAAACCAGCTGGGTTAACCCCAGAAAGAGGAAGTGCCACAAGGGGGCCACGAAATAAGAACAAAAGCCAGCAATCAGCACAATAGAATCTAATATGAAAACTAGAACTTACGAAAACATGTCAGGATGATATACGACGAGATAACCATGGAACTATTCCGATAGCCAGGTTACAACCCGTAAACCAAACAAGGACCGGGGTTGTAACCCTTCATCTGAACAGAACTTGGTTTTCCACCATTTATCGACAAGATAGTAATGTAAGAGAATCAAGACCGGAAACAATCTTGTACAGGATCAAGACATAGCTAGACTAGTTATACCTCATTCAATCAATCACGGCCAAGCAGATCCTACGGCTTACTACTTTAACTAACTAGGGTTATCACAGGCCTAATTACTAACAAGATGCAGTGAGATTGACCCACAGCCACAAGCCCTGCAGACCATCCAGGCTACCCAGGACGAAAATTAGGGGTTAAATTCAGGTGGGTACATCGCCCGGGAGACAAATGTACCCTTAGGTGACTTAGAGGGTACAACACTCGACGGCAGGCTACAGATCCCAAGAGCGCCCAGGTAACGGGATTGCCTGTAGCTGTGTCATCTCTTTATGACTACTGTGTTATTTTAGTTATTAACCTTAATTCATTTTAGTAGGTACTCCTGACCGTGGTACTTAGGAGTCCCATCGTAGACATGATGCAAGACTGGACAAGTGGATTTAACAAGCAAGCAAGAAAGAACCACCCACGGTGTCAAGACAGGTCAAGCTAGGTTATCAAGTTATGTCAAGTCAGGAGTGTGCCGCCACGGGCCACTATCAAGTTATCAAGATAAATCATGTTAGGGTACTTGTCGAGAGTATGCCACGACGGGCCACTATCATGTCAGGTTGGTCATGTCAGGAGTGTACCACTACGGGTCACTGTCGTATTATGCGAGTTCCTTGTCATACCAAGCCATGTACAATAGTCATTCCAAATATATTAAGTAAAATCAGTTCATGACAAAAGGCGTAAGGATATAAAATGGGCGTAAAATATCTAATAAAATACCAATATACGGGACTATAGAAGAGCCAAGATCAAGAAATAAACAATATTCATCATAGACAAGTAGGTTGCGCAAGGGGGTCAGGGGTTGGGCTGCGCAGGGTATGTACTGCGCATGGAAGAGCTGCACAAGAGTTGCCTTGCGCATGGGTAGACTGCGCATGGGGTCAAGGGGCATAGGGTAAAAGGGGTACTGGGGATGTACTACACAATGGGTCATTGCGCATGGACCAAGGGTACAGGGGCTGCCTTGCGTATGGGTTGGTTTGCACAAGGGTAGGTTGCGCAGAGTATGGACTGCGCAATGGTCGAGTGCGCAGGGGTTACCTTGCGCATGGCTGGCTTGCGCATGGCTAGCTTGCGCCAGCGCAATCCAGCGCAGCGCAAAGCACTGGCTGAGCCTATGCGCAATCGGCCATGCGCTAAAGAGCACAGGCCGAGGTGCGCAAACGGTCAAGTGCTAAAGAGCACTAGCCGAGAGCCTTCACCAAGGCTGAGATGAACTCCTCAAGAACACCAAAACTTCAAATTTTCATAACCTAGCCAAATCAAAACCAAATCTAGATTTTTAAAGTTCTATCTTGAGTAAAATCGAATTCTCTTCCACATGGAAGCATCAAAAACCCATAAAATCCAAGTAAAATAGATCAAAACCATGTAAATCCGAAAATAACTAAAACTTAGATCTAGAACAATGGAGACTCTAAATCATAAAATGCCAAGTTCTAATGTTGTTCTCCATGTCCTAATCTAGCTAATGGACAAATAAAATTGGGTCCTTATGTGGTGGCAAGGTGCACTTGCCTATGGGTTGGGGAGTTGTGTGGAAGAAGGAAGAAGAAGTTGTAGGAAATTAATGGAGTTATGGAGGAGAGAGAAAAGGTTGGTGGGTTTTAATGAGGGTGGTTGTGATGGAATGGAGGTGGAGAATAGGCTAAGGTGTTCCACTCATGATAAACCAAACCAAACCAACTCCACAAAATAAAACCAAGCCATGGTCCAAAACCCATTTACGAGAGACCAAATCCACAAGTCGAGCAAATAAAATACGTACCAAAATTAATTACGAGTACAAATACGAAATACAGGAAATGGGGGTGACAACTCTACCCACCTTCAAAGAATTTCGTCCTCAAAATTTAATCAAGGAGCTAGAGATTGTCACGACAAGCTATACTAAGCACAGACAAGCTACACTAAGCAGTTCAATCATACAATTATACAATGCAAGCAAGGAAGGGAAAGCGTAAGGCATAAGAAAGACATTATACCTCACGAGTCAAACAGGTAGGGATATCGCGATCGGATGTCGTCCTCACGCTCCCACGTTGACTCACCTAGAGAGTGATGACCCCAAGCAATACGGACTAATTTAATAGTCTTGTTCTTGAGTATCTTCTCCCTCCGGTCCAATATAGACACAGGCCTCTCCTCATACGAAAGGTTGGTTCCAACAACCAATTCCGAATGGTCTAGGATGTGGCTCGGGTCTGGAATATACCGTCGTAATTGGGACACATGGAATACATTATGTACCTCACTTAGCGACGACGGAAGAGCGAGACGATAGGACACATCACCTACTCGCTCTAGAATATCGAACGGCCCTATATACCTAGGACTAAGCTTTCCTCGCACGCCAAAGCGAATGACGCCGCGGTTAGGCGAGATCCTAAGGAATACATGGTCGCCGACAGCAAATTCTAAGGGACGTCGATGAGCATCGGCCTAATGGCGCTGGCGATCCTGGGCAACTCGGAGGTGATCTTTGACCTTCCTGACCACTTCAACCGTCTGGAAAATTAATTCGGGTCCGAGCATCTGCCTCTCCCTGATATCGTCCCATACTAGCGGGGATCTGCACTTCCTGCCATAAAGAGCCTCGAAGGGTGCCATCTGGATACTGGCCTGATAATTGTTGTTGTACGAGAATTCCACCAGGTGCAGATGATTCTCCCATGAACCACCGAAGTCAAGGGTACAAGATCTCAACATATCTTCAAGAGTCTGGATCGTACGCTCTGACTGACCATCCGTCTGAGGGTGATAAGCTGAGCTGAACTGGAGGTGAGTCCCCAAACTCTTCTGCAAGCTGCGCCAAAAGTGTGATGTGAATCTTGAATCCCTGTCCGAGGTGATGCTGACAGGCACACCGTGAAGTCTGACGATCTGCCTGAGATACATCTCTGCTAGCTGTGCCGTCGACTGACCAACTCTGAATGGAAGAAAGTGTGCCACCTTGGTAAGCCTGTCCACAATTACCCAAATAGCATCTCTGCCGGCCGGAGATCTGGGCAATCCGGTCACGAAATCCATGGTTATATGTTCCCATTTCCATTCTGGGATCGGTAAGGGTTGAAGAAGTCCAGCGGGCCTCTGATGTTCAGCCTTAACCTGTTGGCAAACCAAACACCGAGAGACAAATCGGGCTATCTCCCTCTTCATGCCATTCCACCAGAAATGCTGACGAATATCACGGTACATCTTCGTACCACCCGGATGAATAAAATATTAAGAACTGTGGGCTTCTGCCATGACTTCTTGTCTGATATCTCCACTGGGTACACAAAGACGAGTGCCGTGTCAAAGTGTACCGTCTTCATGGATACATAACTCTGGCCTTCTTTCTGCTTCACACTCTGCTCTGAGTCGCTGGATCTTGGAATTTGTTGACTGCGCCATCCGGATCCTCTCAACTATGCTGGACTGAACCTGTAGACTTGCCATCAATGCCACGCTGGTTAGAAGAACCACTTCAATTCCCATCTTCTGAAGATCTGTCAATAATTCTGGTTGCGCCATCAGGAGATAAACTCCGGCTCTCCGGCTCAACGCATCTGCTACAATGTTGGCCTTCCCAGGATGATACTGTAAATCCACATCGTAGTCCACCAGTAGCTCGAGCCATCTTCTCTGCCGCATATTAAGATCCTTCTGGATGAAAACATACTTCAGGCTCTTATGATCAGTAAATATCTCTACTCTGTCTCCGTACAAGTAGTGCCTCCACAACTTAAGTGCAAACACTACTGCTGCTAGATCCAAGTCGTGGGTCGGGTAATTCTTCTCATGATCACGGAGTTAACGCGACGCATAAGCAATTACCTTCCCATGCTGCATCAAAACACATCCCAATCCTCTGCCTGAAGCGTCGCAATAAACTGTGAATCCTCCGGTCCCATCTGGAAGGGTGAGAATGGGAGCCGTTATCAAACCTCGCTTCAACTTCTCAAATGATTCCTGACATTCTGCTATCCAAACGAACGGCACATCCTTGCGGGTCAGCTGGGTCATCGGCGCTGAAATCCTTGCAAAATCAGAGATGAACCGCCGGTAGTAGCCGGCCAATCCAAGAAAACTGCGAACCTCTGCCACTGAGCTGGGTACCGGCCATGACTCGATAGCCACAATCTTCTGGGGATCCACTTCCACTCCTCCTCCGGTAATGATGTGACCCAAGTATGAAATACGATCGAGCCAGAACTCACATTTACTGAACTTGGCGTAAAACTGATGCTCCCTAAGCGTCTGGAGGACGACTCTGAGATGTTGCTCATGCTCTGCTTCACTCTTGCTGTAGACCAGGATGTCATCTAGGAACACGATCACAAACTGATCCAAGTAAGGCATGAAAATGCGATTCATGAGGTCCATGAATATGGCCGGCGCATTGGTCGCTCCAAAGGGCATAACAAGGAACTCCCAATGCTGATGGTACCCTGACCGCAAGTCGATCTTCGAGAACACCGAAGCCCCTTTGAGTTGATCGAACAAGTCATCTATCCTCGAAAGAGGGTATCTATTCTTGATTGTCACCGAATTCAAGGTACGATAATCAACACATAACCTAGACGTACCATCCTTCTTTTTTACAAGAAGTATCGGGGATCCCCAAGGCGATCCACTTGCACGAATGAATCCCTTGGTCCTCAGTTCTTCAATCATCTTGTATAAAATCTCCAACTCTGAAGGCGCCATCCTGTAGACTCGCTCTGATACTGGTGCTGTCCCGGGAATCAAGTCTATAGTGAACTCAATCTCCCGCTCTGGCGGCATCCCTGGAAGCTCCTCTGGAAAGACATCTGGAAACTCTTCAACTATCCGGGGTAACTGCACTGCTGCTACTGCCATCCACAATGCTGGGGAAGACGGCTCCACTGCGCCTCTGGAAAATAAAAACTCTGGCTCACCGGGGATACTAAAGACAACTCTGCCGACATGGCAGTCTATCCTAGCATACTGGTTCCTCAACCAATCCATGCCTAGGACTACATCATAGTCTGCCATAGAAAACTCTATGAATCTAGCGGGGAACTCCCTACCGCTAACTACGATCCGACACGAGGAAAACACTCGATCTACTCCCACAAGACCATTACCAGTAAGTATATTGAGCCTCACTGATAAGGACTCGGGCTCCAATCCTATCTGTGTCGCGAATCGTGCAGACATAAATGAATGCGATGCACCAGAATCAAATAATACAGACGTTGGAGAGGAGTTGACGAGAATAGTACCTGCCACAACCTCACCTGGTGCAACTTCTTCTTCCAAAGCCATCATCATGGCCTGACCTTGTCCTCTAGCTGCTGGTCCCCTCTGCTGGAAACCTCGCTGCCTATTCTAGATCTGAGCTTGGGCTTGCGCATACTGCTGGGGGTGTTGTTGCTGGAATGCCTGAGACTGAGGCGGCAAGGGCCTCGAAGACTGATACTGCTGCTGCTGAACTGGTGCTGGGGCCGGTCCTCTCACCGAAGAGCTAGAAGGGTTGGATGCTGATGAACCACCTCTATTCGGGCAAGCCCCTATCCTATGGTCTGCTGCTCCACACGCCAGGCACAATCCCTGTGCCCTGCGACAATCTGCCACCACATGGCCTGGCTTTCCGCAATGAGAACATCCTATCGTGGAAGTCTACTTCTGCTTCTGCTGCTGCGGGTACGTCGGGGTCGAATGCTGAAACGACGTTACTGAGGCCGCCCGCCTCGGAGTTCCAATGGTCCCTAGCTACCGGGACTGGAGCTGATGATTGGTGCATCTGACTGTGGGACCGCTTCCTACCTCCGGTCCTGTCCATGATCTTCTGGGAGGTGTACTCATGCCTCCTAGCTGCTCTCAAGACTGCATCGAACGTCTGGTGCTCGAACTGCTCAACCGCCAATAAGATCTCCAAATGCAGTCCCTGCTGGAACCGCTGGGCCCTATCAAAAGGTGGGGGCAAACCTACTGAGTCTAGAAAACTCCGATGCATAACTGTCGACTGATCTGCCTCCTTGCTTTAAGTTGGTAAATCTGGTCTGCAGGTCGTACCGAGCCACAGCATCAAAGTACTTCGTCTGGAACCTCTCCCTAAACACTGCCCAAGCAATGGGTGCCACTAGTCCCATGGCCTGTACTGCCCACCAACTGCGAGCCAAGTCCAACAACTACAAGCGTACCACCGCCACTTTCTTATTCTCGGGTGTCCTAGCTGCTTCCAGAATTACCTCGGTATCCTGAAGCCATGCATCCGCGGCAATCGCATCCTCGGTGCCGTCGAAGAAAGGAGGGTTCAATCGTTTGAAACCGTTCGCCGCCTGGTTCCCTGGATGTCCGCCTCTAGTCAAAGCATCTTGAACTGTCTGGTGCAGGGCGTCGCTTCGACGATCCTGGGAAGCTATCAAGGTTCTGATGAGGCCTACTAAGGTACCATCATCTGGCTCTGTGGGCTGGACGGGCCGAACTGGTGACTCTCCTCCAGTAGGCACAACTCTGGAGGCTGCTCCGGAATGCTGAGCTTGATCTCCGGGTTGCTGCTGATCCACGGGAAATGCTCTACCTCGTCGATCGGTAGGACCAGGTACAGTACCGCTGAAGAAGACGACATAGGGAACAATAAGGAAAGGACCAGGACAGATCAACGATATAAGCACAGGATCAGGGCAAGAACCCAGGGATTCAGAAGATACGAACAGAGATCAAGGACGAGTACTGATTGAGACATCTATCTGGTAAACCCCCACACATCTTGATTTACAAGACCTGCATGGGCCACCACTTAAACCATGTCACGCCCCAAAACCAGAATACTGGAGAGCGGGGGCAGACATAGCCAGCTACGTATATTAAAATGGAAACCACCACGATATACGGTCACGGCTGTCTAGATATGTGAGGGTTTTCTACAAGCCAACAGTCTCTTATGGTCATGAACAAGCCTAGTGTCTCAATCACCACAAGTAAGTAAAGTCGCAAGATGTATGATCATTAAATATACAATAAGAAAGTGGCGCCCAGGTAACGGGATTGCCTGTAGCTATGTCATCTCTTTATGACTACTGTGTTATTCTACTTATTAACCTTAATTCATTTTAGTAGGTACTCCTGACCGTGGTACTCAGGAGTCCCATCGTAGACATGATGCAAGACTGGACAAGTGGATTTAACAAGCAAGCAAGAAAGAACCACCCACGGTGTCAAGGCAGGTCAAGCTAGGTTATTAAGTCATGTCAAGTCAGGAGTGTGTCGCCACGGGCCACTATCAAGTTATCAAGATAAATCATGTTAGGGTACTTGTCGGAAGTACGCCACGACGGGCCACTATCATGTCAGGTTGGTCATGTCAGGAGTGTACCACTACGGGTCACTGTCGTGTTATGCGAGTTCCTTGTCATACCAAGCCATGTACAATAGTCATTCCAAACATATTAAGTAAAATCAGTTCATGACAAAAGGCGTAAGGATATAAAATAGGCATAAAATATCTAATAAAATACCAATATATGGGACTATAGAAGAGCCAAGATCAAGAAATAAACAATATTCATCATAGACAAGTAGGTTGCACAAGGGGGTCAGGGGTTGGGCTGCGCAGGGTATGTACTGCGCATGGAAGAGCTGCGCAAGAGTTGCCTTGCGCATGGGTAGACTGCGCATGGGGTCAAGGGGCATATGGTAAAAGGGGCACAGGGGATGTACTGCACAATGGGTCATTGCACATGGACCAAGGGTACAGGGGCTGTCTTGCGTATGGGTTGGTTTGCGCAAGGGTAGGTTGCACAGAGTATGGACTGCGCAATGGTCGAGTGCGCAGGGGTTACCTTGCGCATGGCTGGCTTGTGCATGGCTAGCTTGCGCCAGCACAATCTAGCGCAGCGCAAAGCACTGGCTGAGCCTATGCGCAATCGGCCATGCGCTAAAGAGCACAGGCCGGGGTGCGCAAACGATCAAGTGCTAAAGAGCACTGGCCGAGAGCCTTCACCAAGGCTGAGATGAACTCCTCAAGAACACCAAAACTTCAAATTTTCATAACTTAGCCAAATCAAAACCAAATCTAGATTTTCAAAGTTCTATCTTGAGTAAAATCGAATTCTCTTCCACATGGAAGCATCAAAAACCCATAAAATCCAACTAAAATAGATCAAAACCATGTAAATCCGAAAATAACTAAAACTTAGATCTAGAACAATGGAGACTCCAAATCGTAAAATGCCAAGTTCTAATGTTGTTCTCCATGTCCTAATCTAGCTAATGGACAAATAAAATTGGGTCCTTATGTGGTGGCAAGGTGCACTTGCCTATGGGTTGGGGAGTTGTGTGGAAGAAGGAAGAAGAAGTTGTAGGAAATTGTAATGCCTGTGGTTCGTATTAGGTATTTTGGAAATACGTGTACGTGTCTTTTCTTGTATTATTCCTTGTTTAGCTCTCGGCTTGGTTTAACTCTCGGTTTGGGTTGGCTTGGTTCGGCCGGCCCAATGCTTGGTTCATCATGGGCCAAGGGTGGAACACCTTAGCCTATGCTTCTCTTTCATTTCCACCACAACCCCTCCTTCTTTATTATCCCCACCAACCTTCTCTCTCCTCCATAATTCTCATTTACTTCTCCTTCCCCCACCATTACTCTTCTCCACCAACCAAGAACACCATAGGCAAGTGCAACTTGCTTCCACAAAAGAACTCCTTTTGATGGTTTCATTAGCTTCTCCTCATGATTCTAAACCACATTAGAACTTGTCATTTTCCATTTTGAGGCTTTAATTCTTGTAGATCTAGAGTTTTGCTATTTTTAGATTTTTGGTGTTTTGATCTATTAAACTTCCTTGTTTTCAAGTTTTGATGGTTCCATGTTTTAGAGAATTTTATTCTACCCAATTTTGACCTTTGGAAAGTTGGATTCGGACTTGTTTTGACCAAGATTTGGACAATTGAAGCTTAGATTCAACTTTAGAGTTCTTGCTGTTCTTGCCATTTGGAGAAGACAGTGAACAGTGAGCTAGCTTTTTAGCTTATGCCGCTGAGTCGTACGCTGCTCTTTAGCGAGCGTACGCTAGCCTTCGTACGCTGCTCTTTAGCGAGCGTACGCTAGCCTTCGTACGCTGCTCTTTAGCAAGCGTATGCTAGCCTTCGTATGCTGCTCTTTAGCGAGCGTACGCTAGCCTTCGTACGCTGTTCTTTAGTGAGCGTACGCTCACCTTAATACGCTGCCTGTTGGCAGCGTGTCTTGAGCATACGCTAGCTTTCGTACGCTAGCTTGAGCGTACGCGTGCCTTGGTACGCTAGCTTAAGCGAGCAAGGCGTACGCTGGCCCCTTTCGTACGCTAGCTCGAGCGTATGCAGTCTTGAGCGTATGCTAGCTTGAGCGTACGCTGACCTGTAGCTTGAGCGTGCCCTTGTGTACGCTGACCCTTGCGTACGCTTCCCATTGGAAGTGCATGGATCCTCTGGTACGCAGACCTGAGCGTACGCTAGCCTGAGCATAGCCTGGCTTGAGCGTAGCCTGATTACCCTTGATCTTCTATAGCCCTGTATATTGATATTTTATTAGATATTTAACGTCCATTTTATATCCTTACGCCTTTTGTCATGAACTTGATAATCATGGATTTGTTAAATATGTTTGGAAATGATACCTGGGCATGACACGATAGTGACCCGTAGTAGTGCACTCCTGACATAATGACCTGACATGACCTGATAGTGGCCCGTCGTGGCGCACTCCTGACAAGTACACTTGACCTGATAACCTGACATGATTATCTTGATAAGCTGTTACGACGGCTGCTTGACATGACATGACCTGTATAATTAATTCTGGACACCGTGGGTGATTTTGCTTGTACAAATAATCCAGTCCTGTCTTGTATCATGTCTAGGAGGGGACTCCTGAGTACCACGGTCAAGAGTACCTACTGAAATGGACTAAGGTTAATAACTAGATTAATACAGTAGTCATGAAGAGATCTCCCAGCTACAGGCAATCCCGTTACCTGGGCGCGCTTGGGATCTGTAGCCTGCCGTCAAGTAGGGCACATTTCCAGCACACTGTCATGTGTTGCACCCTTCAAGCTACCTAAGGGTACATGCATTTCCTGGACGATGTATCCACCTGAATTCAACCCTAATCTCTCGACCTGGATGACCTGGATGGTCTGCAGGGCTTGTGGCTGTGGACTAATCTCACTGCATCTTATTAGTAATTAGGCTTGTGACAACCCTAGTTAGTTAAAGTATCAAGCCGTAGTTCTTGCTTGGCCGTGAAATGATTGGATGGAGTCTAACCAGTCTAGTCTTGCCCTGACCCTGTTCCAGACTATTGAATGACCAGAATGCTTGTATTTATTTTACCGATAAATGGTGAGAAACCAAGCTCCGTTCAGATGAAGGGTTACAACCCCGGTCCTTGTTTGGTTTACGGGTTGTAACCTGGCTATCTGAATAGTTCCATGGTTATCTCGTCGTATATCATCTTGATATGTTTCCTTTTATTCCAGTCCTTATTTTATTTATATTTATATTCCTGTACTGATCGCTGGTTTTAGTTCTTAAGTGAAGCCTCCTTTGTGGCACTTGCTCTTTCTGGGGTCTGACCCAGCTGGTTTTGTGTGGCCAGATTTCGGAGCAGCTCCAGAGGATCTATCGATTTCCCAGCCAGATGGTGGCCACTAGACGGAACCCTGGCAACGAGTAGGGTTATTTTTGGCTCTCCCGCTCTATTGTAAAAAATATTCTTTTGAGGCGTTTAGCCGACGAGCACCTGTTTAGCTCGATTGCACTTACTTATTGTCTGCCTACGGACTGTAACATGATTAACAGATCCTAGGGTTGATCATGTATGACTAAACTCTTGCTAGTCCTAACATTTTGTAATGACTAGCTTCATGATCAGCTGAATATGTAATATTTGGGACGCCTTATTATTGTATATTTAATGATCATACATCTTGTAACATCTATTTATTGTTTGTGATTGAGACAATAGGCTTGTTCTTGACCTTAAGAGACTGCTGGCTTGTAGATAAACCCTCATATATCCTAGACAGTCGTGACCGTATAGCGAGATGGAATCCATTTCAATATACGTAGCTGGCTATGTCTGCCCCCGCTCTCCAGTATTCTGGTTCTGGGGCATGACATGGTTTAAGTGGTGGCCCATGCAGGTCTTGTAATCAAGATATGTGAGGGTTTACCGAATAGATGTCTCAATCAGTATTCGTCCTTGATCTCTGTTCGTATCTTCTGAATCCCTGGATTCTTGTCCTGATCATATGCTTATATCGTTGATCTGTCCTGGTCCTTCCTTATTGTTCCCTATGTCGTCTTCTTCAGCGGCATTGTTCGTGGTCCTACCGACCAGCAAGGCGGAGCACCTCCCGCGGACCAGCAGCAACCTGGAGATCAAGCCCAGCATTCCGGAGTAGCCTCCAGAGTCGTGTCTTCTGGCAGAGAGCCACCAGTCCAGCCAGTTCAACCTGTAGAACATGATGACGGCACTTTGGTAGGACTCGTCAGGACTTTGATAGCTTCCCAAGACCGGCGTAGAGATGCCTTACACCAGGCAGTGACGGATGCTTTGACCCGGGGTGGTCATCAGGGTAACAGCACGGCCAACATCTTCAAGCGCTTGAACCCTCCGTTCTTTGACGGTAGTGAAGATGCTATCGCAGCAGATGCATGGCTTCAGGACACAGAGGTGGTTCTAGAAGCAGCCAAGACTCCAGAGAATGAGAAGGTAGCCGTGGTGCGCTTGCAGCTATTAGATCTTGCCCGCAGCTGGTGGACAGCACAGGCCGTTGGATTAGCAGCACCATTCCATGGGCAGTGTTCAGAGAGAGATTCCAGACCAAGTATTTTGATGCTGTAGCTCGGTACGATCTACAGACGAGGGTCACAAATCTGAAGCAAGGAGGCAGGACGGTCGACGGATATGCGGCCGAGTTTTCCAGACTCAGTCGGTTTGCTCCCACCCTGGTGGCAACCGAGTATGATAGAGCCCAGCGGTTCCAACAGGGGCTTCACCTGGAGATTCTATTGGCGGTTGAGCAGTTTGAGCATCAGACTTTTGATGCAGTCTTGAGAGCAGCCCGGAGGCATGAGTATACCTCCCAGAGGATTGTGGATAGGACCGGAGGTCGGAAGAGATCTCACGGCCAGATGAATCAATCTTCAGCCCCAGCCCCGGCAGCCAGGGCTTTGACTATTGGAGCTCCGAGGCGAGCGGCCTCAGTAACGTCGGTTCAGCATTCCACTTCGACGTACCCTCAGCAGCAGAAGCAGAAGCAGTCTTCCGCAGTGGGATGTTCTCATTGTGGGAAGCCAGGCCATGTGGTGGCAGAGTGTCGCAGGACGCAGAGATTGTGTCTGGCTTGTGGAGCACCAGACCATAGGGTTGGATCCTGCCCGAATAGGGGTCGTTCATCATCATCCAACCTTTCTAGCTCTTCGGTGAGAGGACCAGCACCAGTCCAGCAGCAGCAGCAGTATCCATTGATGAGGCCTTTGCCGCCTCAGTCCCAGGCATTTCAGCAACAGAGCCCCCAGCAGTATGCGCAAGCCCAGGCCTTGAGTCAGAATAGGCAGCGAGGATATCAGCAGAGGGGACCAGCACCCCGAGGGCATGGTCAGGCCATGATGATAACCGTGGAGGAAGGATTGGCACCAGGAGAGGTAGTGGCAGGTACTATTCTCGTCAACTCCTTTCCAGCTTCAGCTTTATTTGATTCTGGTGCATCGCATTCATTTATGTCTGCACGATTTGCGACACGGGTAGGATTAGAGCCCGAGTCATTATCAGTAAGGCTCAATATACTTACTGGTAACGGACTTGTAGGAGTAGATAGAGTGTTTTCCTCGTGTCGGATCGTAGTTAGCGGTAGAGAATTCCCCGCTAGATTGATAGAATTCCCGATGGCCAATTATGATATGGTCTTAGGGATGGATTGGTTGAGGAACCAGTATGCTAGGATAGACTGCCATATTGGTAGGGTTGTTTTTAGCATTCCAGGAGAGCCGGAGTTTTCTTTCTCCCGAGGCGAAGTTGAGTCATCTTCTCCAGTATCGCGGATGGCAGTAGCAGCAGTTCAGTTGCCCAGGATAGTGGATGAGTTTCCAGATGTTTTCCCAGAAGAACTTTCAGGTATGCCTCCGGAGCGGGAGATCGAGTTCACTATAGACTTGATTCCCGGGATAGCCCCAGTGTCAGAGAGAGTCTACAGGATGGCACCGTCAGAGTTGGAGATATTGTACAAGATGATTGAAGAGCTTAGGACCAAGGGATTCATTCATGCAAGTGGATCACCTTGGGGAGCCCCGATGCTTCTTGTGAAAAAGAAGGATGGTACGTCCAGGTTATATGTTGATTATCGTACCTTGAACTCAGTGACAATCAAGAACAGATACCCTCTTCCGAGGATAGATGACTTGTTTGATCAACTCAAGGGGGCTTCAGTATTCTCAAAGATTGATTTGCGCTCAGGTTATCATCAGATCAGAGTCAGAGAGCAGGACATCCCGAAGACAGCTTTTAGATTGAGATATGGGCATTGGGAGTTCCTTGTTATGCCTTTTGGAGCAACCAATGCGTCGGCAGTATTCATGGACCTCATGAATCGCATCTTCATGCCTTATTTGGATCAGTTTATGATTGTATTCCTAGACGACATCCTGGTCTACAGCAAGAGTGAGGCGGAGCATGAGCAGCATCTCCGTGTGGTTCTTCAGATTCTCCGGGAGTACCAGTTATATGCCAAGTTCAGTAAATGCGAGTTCTGGCTCGATCACATTTCGTACTTGGGTCATATCATCACTCGAGGAGGAGTAGAAGTGGATCCCCAGAAGATTGTGGCTATTGAGTCATGGCCAGTGCCTAGCACAGTTGCAGAAGTTCGCAGTTTCCTCGGATTAGCTGGCTATTACCGGCGGTTTGTTTCGGATTTTGCTCGAATTTCAGTGCCATTGACGCAGTTGACCCGCAAGGATGCACAATTTGCTTGGACAGCAGAGTGTCAGAGTTCTTTTGAGCAGTTGAAGAGAGGATTGATAACAGCTCCTATTCTCACACTTCCAGATGGAACCGGAGGATTCTCAGTGTATTGTGATGCTTCAGACAGAGGTTTAGGATGTGTTCTGATGCAGCATGGGAAGGTGATAGCTTATGCGTCACGACAACTTCGTGATCATGAGAGGAATTACCAAACCCATGACTTGGAGCTGGTAGCAGTAGTGTTTGCACTTAAGTTGTGGAGGCACTACTTGTACGGAGATAGGGTGGAGATTTTCACCGACCACAAGAGCCTGAAGTATGTTTTCATCCAGAAGGATCTTAACATGCGTCAGAGGAGGTGGCTGGAGCTTCTTGTGGATTATGATGTCAGCTTGCAGTATCATCCGTGGAAGGCCAATGTCGTAGCAGATGCATTGAGCAGAAGAACCGGAGCTTATTTCCTAATAGCGCAACCAGAGCTGTTAGCAGATCTTCAGATGATGGGTATTGAAGTTGTTCTCCCTTCCAGTGTGGCATTGATGGCCAGTATGCAAGTTCAGTCCACTATAGTCGAGAGGATCCGGAAGCCGCAGTCAACAGATTCTAAGCTTCAGCGACTGAGAACAGAGTGTGAGGCAGGACGAAGACCAGAGTTATGCATTCATGAGGACGGTACACTTCGACATGGTAAGCGTCTTTGTGTACCCAGTGGAGATATCAGACATGAGATCATGTCGGAAGTACACAGTTCGCAGTATTCCATCCATTCCGGCAGTACAAAGATGTACCGTGATATCCGGCAGCACTTCTGGTGGAATGACATAAAGCGGGAGATAGCTCGGTTTGTCTCCCGGTGTTTGGTTTGCCAACAAGTTAAAGTCGAACATCAGAGACCGGCTGGACTTCTTCAGCCCTTACCGATTCCAGAATGGAAGTGGGAGCATGTGACCATGGATTTCGTGACTGGATTACCTAGATCCCCAGCTGGTAGAGATGCTATCTGGGTTATAGTTGATCGGCTCATGAAAGTGGCTCACTTTCTTCCATTCAGAGTTGGTCAGTCGACGGCTCAGCTAGCAGAGATGTACCTCAGGCAGATTGTCAGATTGTACGGAGTGCCAGTCAGTATCACCTCGGACCAAGATTCAAGATTTACGTCGCACTTTTGGCGTAGCTTGCAAGAGAGTTTGGGGACTCATCTCCAGTTCAGTTCAGCATATCACCCGCAGACAGATGGCCAGTCGGAGCGCACGATCCAGACTCCTGAAGACATGTTGCAGTCTTGCACACTTGACTTCGGTGGTTCATGGGAAGATCACTTGCACCTGGTGGAATTCTCATACAATAATAGTTTCCAGGCCAGTATCCAGATGGCACCGTTCGAGGCACTATATGGTAGGAAGTGCAGATCCCCGCTAGCTTGGGATGATGTTGGAGAGAGACAGATGCTCGGTCCAGAAATGATTGCCCAGACAGTTGAAGTGGTCAGGCGAGTCAGAGATCACCTTCGAGTTGCCCAAGATCGCCAGTGCCATTGGGCCGATTCTCATCGGCGTCCTCTCGAGTTCTCGGTCGGCGATCATGTATTCCTGAGGATTTCGCCTAACCATGGCGTCATTCGTTTCGGCGTACGGGGCAAGCTTAGTCCTAGGTATATAGGACCGTTTGACATTCTGGAGCGAGTAGGAGATGTATCCTATCGTCTCGCTCTTCCACCGTCGCTAAGCGAGGTGCATGACGTGTTCCATGTATCCCAATTACGACGGTATATCCCGGACCCGAGCCACATCCTGGATCATTCGGAATTGGTTGTTGGTACCAACCTTTCGTATGAGGAGAGGCCCGTATCTATATTGGATCGAAGAGAGAAGATCCTCAAGGATAAGACTATCAAGTTAGTCCGAGTTGCTTGGGGTTATCACTCTTTGGGGGAGTCAACGTCGGAGCGTGAGGATGATATCCGATCACGATATCCCGACTTCTTTGACTCATGAGGTATAATGTCTTTCTTATGCCTCATGCCATCAATTCCTTGCTTGCATGATTGATTGATTGCCTAGTATAATTACCTGTGAATAGTGTAACTTGTTCTTGTCCCTCTAGCCTCTTAATTAAATTTCGAGGACGGAATTCTTTTAAGGTGGGTAGAGTTGTAATGCCTGTGGTTCGTATTATGTATTTTGGAAATACGTGTACGTGTCTTTTCTTGTATTATTCCTTGTTTAGCTCTCGGCTTGGTTTAACTCTCGGTTTGGGTTGGCTTGGTTCGGCCGGCCCAATGCTTGGTTCATCATGGGCCAAGGGTGGAACACCTTAGCCTATGCTTCTCCTTCATTTCCACCACAACCCTCCCTTCTTTATTATCCCCACCAACCTTCTCTCTCCTCCATAATTCTCATTTACTTCTCCTTCCCCCACCATTACTCTTCTCCACCAACCAAGAACACCATAGACAAGTGCAACTTGCTTCCACAAGAGAACTCCTTTTGATGGTTTCATTAGCTTCTCCTCATGATTCTAAACCACATTAGAACTTGTCATTTTCCATTTTGAGGCTTTAATTCTTGTAGATCTAGAGTTTTGCTATTTTTGGATTTTTGGTGTTTTGATCTATTAAACTTCCTTGTTTTCAAGTTTTGATGGTTCCATGTTTTAGAGAATTTCATTCTACCCAATTTTGACCTTTGGAAAGTTGGATTCGGACTTGTTTTGACCAAGATTTGGACAATGGAAGCTTAGATTCAACTTTAGAGTCCTTGCTGTTCTTGCCATTTGGAGAAGACAGTGAACAGTGAGCTAGCTTTTTAGCTTATGCCGCTGAGTCGTACGCTGCTCTTTAGCGAGCGTACGCTAGCCTTCGTACGCTGCTCTTTAGCGAGCGTACGCTAGCCTTCGTACGCTGCTCTTTAGCGAGCGTACGCTGCTCTTTAGCGAGCGTACGCTAGCCTTCGTACGCTGCTCTTTAGCGAGCGTACGCTAGCCTTCGTACGCTGCTCTTTAGTGAGCGTACGCTCACCTTGATACGCTGCCTGTTGGCAGCGTGTCTTGAGCATACGCTAGCTTTCGTACGCTAGCTTGAGCGTACGCGTGCCTTGGTACGCTAGCTTCAGCGAGCAAGGCGTACGCTGGCCCCTTTCGTACGCTAGCTCGAGCGTACGCAGTCTTGAGCGTACGCTAGCTTGAGCGTACGCTGACCTGTAGCTTGAGCGTGCCCTTGTGTACGCTGACCCTTGCGTACGCTTCCCATTGGAAGTGCATGGATCCTCTGGTACGCAGACCTGAGCGTACGCTAGCCTGAGCGTAGCCTGGCTTGAGCGTAGCCTGATTACCCTTGATCTTCTATAGCCCTGTATATTGATATTTTATTAGATATTTAACGTCCATTTTATATCCTTACGCCTTTTGTCATGAACTTGATAATCATGGATTTGTTAAATATGTTTGGAAATGATACTTGAGCATGACACGATAGTGACCCGTAGTAGTGCACTCCTGACATAATGACCTGACATGACCTGATAGTGGCCCGTCGTGGCGCACTCCTGACAAGTACACTTGACCTGATAACCTGACATGATTATCTTGATAAGCTGTTACGACGGCTGCTTGACATGACATGACCTGTATAATTAATCCTGGACACCGTGGGTGATTTTGCTTGTACAAATAATCCAGTCCTGTCTTGTATCATGTCTAGGAGGGGACTCCTGAGTACCACGGTCAGGAGTACCTACTGAAATGGACTAAGGTTAATAACTAGATTAATACAGTAGTCATGAAGAGATCTCCCAGCTACAGGCAATCCCGTTACCTGGGCGCGCTTGGGATCTGTATCCTGCCGTCAAGTAGGGCACATTTCCAGCACACTGTCATGTGTTGCACCCTTCAAGCTACCTAAGGGTACATGCGTTTCCTGGACGATGTATCCACCTGAATTCAACCCTAATCTCTCGACCTGGGTGACCTGGATGGTCTGCAGGGCTTGTGGCTGTGGACTAATCTCACTGCATCTTATTAGTAATTAGGCTTGTGACAACCCTAGTTAGTTAAAGTATCAAGCCGTAGTTCTTGCTTGGCCGTGAAATGATTGGATGGAGTCTAACCAGTCTAGTCTTGCCCTGACCCTGTTCCAGACTATTGAATGACCAGAATGCTTGTATTTATTTTACCGATAAATGGTGAGAAACCAAGCTCCGTTCAGACGAAGGGTTACAACCCCGGTCCTTGTTTGGTTTACGGGTTGTAACCTGGCTATCTGAATAGTTCCATGGTTATCTCGTCGTATATCATCCTGATATGTTTCCGTTTATTCCAGTCCTTATTTTATTTATATTTATATTCCTGTGCTGATTGCTGGTTTTAGTTCTTAAGTGAAGCCTCCTTTGTGGCACTTGCTCTTTCTGGGGTCTGACCCAGCTGGTTTTGTGTGGCCAGATTTCGGAGCAGCTCCAGAGGATCTACCGATTTCCCAGCCAGAAGGTGGCCACTAGACGGAACCCTGGCAACGAGTAGGGTTATTTTTGGCTCTCCCGCTCTATTGTAAAAAATATTCTTTTGAGGCGTTTAGCCGACGAGCAACTGTTTAGCTCGATTGCACTTACTTATTGTCTGCCTACGGGCTGTAACATGATTAACAGATCCTAGGGTTGATCATGTATGACTAAACTCTTGCTAGTCCTAACATTTTGTAATGACTAGCTTCATGATCAGCTGAATATGTAATATTTGGGACGCCTTATTATTGTATATTTAATGATCATACATCTTGTAACATCTATTTATTGTTTGTGATTGAGACAATAGGCTTGTTCTTGACCTTAAGAGACTGCTGGCTTGTAGATAAACCCTCATGTATCCTAGACAGCCGTGACCGTATAGCGAGATGGAATCCATTTCAATATACGTAGCTGGCTATGTCTGCCCCCGCTCTCCAGTATTCTGGTTCTGGGGCGTGACAGAAATTAATGGAGTTATGGAGGAGAGAGAAAAGGTTGGTGGGTTTTAATGAGCGTGGTTGTGATGGAATGGAGGTGGAGAATAGGCTAAGGTGTTCCACTCATGATAAACCAAACCAAACCAACTCTACAAAATAAAACCAAGCCGTGGTCCAAAACCCATTTACGAGAGACCAAATCCACATGTCGAGCAAATAATATACGTGCCAAAATCAATTACGAGTACAAATACGAAATACAGGAAATGGGGGTGACAACTCTATCCACCTTCAAAGAATTCCGTCCTCGAAATTTAATCAAGGAGCTAGGGATTGTCACGACAAGCTATACTAAGCACAGACAAGCTACACTAAGCAGTTCAATCATACAATCATACAATGCAAGCAAGGAAGGAAAAGCGTAAGGCATAAGAAAGACATTATACCTCACGAGTCAAACATGTAGGGATATCGCGATCGGATGTCGTCCTCACGCTCCCACGTTGACTCACCTAGAGCGTGATGACCCCAAGCAACACGGACTAATTTGATAGTCTTGTTCTTGAGTATCTTCTCCCTCCGGTCCAATATAGACACGGGCCTCTCCTCATACGAAAGGTTGGTACCAACAACCAATTTCGAATGGTCTAGGATGTGGCTCGGGTCCGGAATATACCGTCGTAATTGGGACACATGGAATACATCATGTACCTCACTTAGCGACGGCAGAAGAGCAAGACAATAGGACACATCACCTACTCGCTCTAGAATATCGAACGGCCCTATATACCTAGGACTAAGCTTTTCCTGCACGCCAAAGCGAATGACGCCGCGGTTAGGCGAGATCCTAAGGAATACATGGTCGCCGACAGCAAATTCTAAGGGACGCCGATGAGCATTGGCCCAATGGCGCTGGCGGTCCTGGGCAACTCAGAGGTGATCTTTGACCTTCCTGACCACTTCAACCGTCTGGGAAATCAATTCGGGTCCGAGCATCTGCCTCTCCCCGACATCGTCCCATGCTAGCGGGGATCTGCACTTCCTGCCATAAAGAGCCTCGAAGGGTGCCATCTGGATACTGGCCTGATAACTGTTGTTGTACGAGAATTCCACCAGGTGCAGATGATTCTCCCATGAACCACCGAAGTCAAGGGTACAAGATCTCAACATATCTTCAAGAGTCTGGATCGTACGCTCTGACTGACCATCCGTCTGAGGGTGATAAGCTGAGCTGAACTGGAGGTGAGTCCCCAAACTCTTCTGTAAGCTGCGCCAAAAGTGTGATGTGAATCTTGAATCCCTATCCGAGGTGATGCTGACAGGCACACCGTGAAGTCTGACGATCTTCCTGAGATACATCTCTGCTAGCTGCGCCGTCGACTGACCAACTCTGAATGGAAGAAAGTGTGCCACCTTGGTAAGCCTGTCCACAATTACCCAAATAGCATCTCTGCCGGCCGGAGATCTGGGCAATCCGGTCACGAAATCCATGGTTATATGTTCCCATTTCCATTCTGGGATCGGTAAGGGTTGAAGAAGTCCAGCGGGCCTCTGATGTTCAGCCTTAACCTGTTGGCAAACCAAACACCGAAAGACAAATCGGACTATCTCCCTCTTCATGCCATTCCACCAGAAATGCTGACGAATATCACGGTACATCTTCGTACCACCCGGATGCATAAAATATTAAGAACTGTAGGCTTCTGCCATGACTTCCTGTCTGATATCTCCACTGGGTACACAAAGACGAGTGCCGTGTCGAAGTGTACCGTCTTCATGGATACATAACTCTGGCCTTCTTCCTACTTCACACTCTGCTCTGAGTCGCTGGATCTTGGAATCTGTTGACTGCGCCATCCGGATCCTCTCAACTATGCTGGACTGAACCTGTAGACTTGCCATCAATGCCACGCTGGTTGGAAGAACCACTTTAATTCCCATCTTCTGAAGATCTGCCAATAATTCTGGTTGCGCCGTCAGGAGATAAACTCCGGCTCTCCGGCTCAACGCATCTGCTACAACGTTGGCCTTCCCTGGATGATACTGCAAATCCACATCGTAGTCCACCAGTAGCTCGAGCCATCTTCTCTGCCGCATATTAAGATCCTTCTGGGTGAAAACATACTTCAGGCTCTTATGATCAGTAAATATCTCCACTCTGTCTCCGTACAAGTAGTGCCTCCACAACTTAAGTGCAAACACTACTGCTGCTAGATCCAAGTCATAGGTCGGGTAATTCTTCTCATGATCACGGAGTTGATGCGACGCATAAGTAATTACCTTCCCATGCTGCATCGAAACACATCCCAATCCTCTGCCTGAAGCGTCGCAATAAACTGTGAATCCTTCGGTCCCATCTGGAAGGGTGAGAATGGAAGCCGTTATCAAACCTCGCTTCAACTTCTCAAATGATTCCTGACATTCTGCTGTCCATACGAACGGCACATCCTTGCGAGTCAGCTGGGTCATCAGCGCTGAAATCCTTGTAAAATCAGAGACGAACCGCCAGTAGTAGCCGGCCAATCCAAGAAAACTGCGAACCTCTGCCACTGAGCTGGGTACCGGCCATGACTCGATAGCCACAATCTTCTGGGGATCCACGTCCACTCCTCCTCGGGTAATAATGTGACCTAAGTACGAAATACGATCGAGCCAGAACTCGCATTTACTGAACTTGGCGTACAACTGATGCTCCCTCAGCGTCTGGAGGACGACTCTGAGATGTTGCTCATGCTCTGCTTCACTCTTGCTGTAGACCAGGATGTCATCTAGGAACACGATCACAAACTGATCCAAGTAAGGCATGAAAATGCGATTCATGAGGTCCATGAATACGGCCGGCGCATTGGTCGCTCCAAAGGGCATAACAAGGAACTCCCAATGCCCATACCTCGATCTGAATGCTGTCTTCGGGATGTCCTGCTCTCTGACTCTGATCTGATGGTACCCTGACCGCAAGTCGATCTTCGAGAACACTGAAGCCCCTTTGAGTTGATCGAACAAGTCATCTATCTTCGGAAGAGGGTATCTGTTCTTGATTGTCACGGAATTCAAGGTACGATAATCAACACATAACCTAGACGTACCATCCTTCTTTTTCACAAGAAGCATCGAGGCTCCCCAAGGCGATCCACTTGCACAAATGAATCCCTTGGTCCTCAGTTCTTCAATCATCTTATATAAAATCTCCAACTCTGAAGGCGCCATCCTGTAGACTCGCTCTGATACTGGTGCTGTCCCAGGAATCAAGTCTATAGTGAACTCAATCTCCCGCTCTGGCGGCATCCCTGGAAGCTCCTCTGGAAAGACATCTGGAAACTCTTCAACTATCCGGGGTAACTGCACTGCTGCTACTGCCATCCGCAATGCTGGGGAAGACGGCTCCACTGCGCCTCTGGAAAACGAAAACTCTGGCTCACCGGGAATACTAAAGACAACTCTGTCGACATGACAGTCTATCCTAGCATACTGGTTCCTCAACCAATCCATGCCTAGGACTACATCATAGTCTGCCATAGGAAACTCTATGAATCTAGCGGGGAACTTCCTACCACTAACTACGATCCGACACGAGGAAAACACTCGATCTACTCCCACAAGACCACTACAAGAAAGTATATTGAGCCTCAATGATAAGGACTCGGGCTCCAATCCTATCTGTGTCGCGAATCGTGCAGACATAAATGAATGCGATACACCAGAATCAAATAATACAGACGCTGGAGAGGAGTTGACGAGAATAGTACCTGCCACAACCTCACCTGGTGCAACTTCTTCTTCCATAGCCATCATCATGGCCTGACCTTGTCCTCTAGCTGCTGGTCCCCTCTGCTGGAAACCTCGCTACTTATTCTGGATCTGAGCTTGGGCTTGCGCATACTGCTGGGGGTGTTGTTGCTAGAATGCCTGAGACTGAGGTGGCAAGGGCCTCGAAGACTGATACTGCTGCTGCTGAACTGGTACTGGGGCCGGTCCTCTCACCGAAGAGCTAGAAGGGTTGGATGCTGATGAACCACCTCTATTCGGGCAAGCTCCTATCCCATGATCTGCTGCTCCACATGCTAGGCACAATCCCTGCGCCCTGCGACAATCTGCCACCACATGGCCTGGCTTTCCGTAATGAGAACATCCCATCGTGGAAGTCTGCTTCTGCTTCTGCTGCTGCAGGTACGTCGGGGTCGAAAGCTGAACCGACGTTACTGAGGCCGCCCGCCTCGGAGTTCCAATGGTCAATCCCTAGCTGCCGGGGCTAGAGCTGATGATTGGTGCATCTGACTGTGGGACCGCTTCCTACCTCCGGTCCTATCTACGATCCTCTGGGAGGTGTACTCATGCCTCCTAGCTGCTCTCAAGACTGCATCGAACGTCTGGTGCTCGAACTGCTCAACCGCCAACAAGATCTCCAAATGTAGTCCCTGCTGGAACCGCTGGGCCCTATCAAACTCGGTCGCCACCAAGGTGGGGGCAAACCTACTGAGTCTAGAAAACTCCGATGCATAACTGTCGACTGATCTGCCTCCTTGCTTCAAGTTGGTAAATCTGGTCTGCAGGTCGTACCGAGCCACAACATCAAAGTACTTCGTCTGGAACCTCTCCCTAAATACTGCCCAAGCAATGGGTGCCACTAGTCCCATGGCCTGTGCTGCCCACCAACTGCGAGCCAAGTCCAACAACTGCAAGCGTACCACCGCCACCTTCTCATTCTCGGGTGTCCTAGCTGCTTCCAGAATTACCTCGGTATCCTGAAGCTATGCATCCGCGGCAATCGCATCCTCGGTGCCGTCGAAGAAAGGAGGGTTCAATCGCTTGAAACCGTTTGCCGCCTGGTTCCCTGGATGACCGTCTCTAGTCAAAGTATCTTGAACTGTCTGGTACAGGGCGTCGCTTCGACGATCCTGGGAAGCTATCAAGGTTCTGATGAGGCCTACTAAGGTACCATCATCTGGCTCTGCGGGCTGGACGGGCCGAACTGGTGACTCTCCTCCAGTAGGCACAACTCTGGAGGCTACTCCAGAATGCTGAGCTTGATCTCCGGGTTGCTGCTGATCCACGGAAAATGCTCCATCTCGTCGATCGGTAGGACCAAGTACAGTGCCGCTGAAGAAGACGACACAGGGAACAATAAAGAAAAGACCAGGACAGATCAACGATATAAGCAAAGGATCAGGGCAAGAACCCAGGGATTCAGAAGATACGAACAGAGATCAAGGACGAGTACTGATTGAGACATCTATCTGGTAAACCCCCACACATCTTGATTTACAAGACCTGCATGGGCCACCACTTAAACCATGTCACGCCCCAAAACCAGAATACTGGAGAGCGGGAGCAGACATAGCCAGCTACGTATATTGAAATGGAAACCACCACGATATACGGTCACGGCTGTCTAGATATGTGAGGGTTTTCTACAAGCTAACAGTCTCTTATGGTCATGAACAAGCCTAGTGTCTCAATCACCACAAGTAAGTAAAGTCGCAAGATGTATGATCATTAAATATACAATAATAAGGCATCCCAAATATTACATATTCAGCTGATCATGAAGCTAGTCGTTACAAAATGTTAGGACTAGCAAGAGTTTAGTCATACATGATCAACCCTAGGATTTGTTAATCATGTTTACAGCCCGTAGGCAGACAGTAAGGAAAAGTGCATCGAGCTAACAGGTGCTCGTCGGCTAAACGCCTCAAAAAAATAATTTTTACAATAAAGTGGGTAAATCAAAAAGGAAAGACCCACTCTTGGCCCGGATTTCGTCTAGTTGTCACCATTGGGCTGGAAGCTTGGTAGATCCTCGGGAGCTGCTCCGAAATCTGGCCACACAAAACCAGCTGGGTCAACCCCAGAAAGAGCAAGTGCCACAAGGGGGCCACAAAATAAGAACAAAAGCCAGCAATCAGCACAATAGAATCTAATATTAAAACTAGAACTTACGAAAATATGTCAGGATGATATACGACGAGATAACCATGGAACTATTCCGATAGCCAGGTTACAACCCGTAAACCAAACAAGGACCGGGGTTGTAACCCTTCATCTGAACAGAACTTGGTTTTCCACCATTTATCGGCAAGATAGTAATGTAAGAGAATCAAGACCGAAAACAATCTTGTACAGGATCAAGACATAGCTAGACTAGTTATACCTCATTCAATCAATCACGGCTAAGCAGATCCTACGGCTTACTACTTTAACTAACTAGGGTTATCACAGGCCTAATTACTAACAAGATGCAGTAAGATTGACCCACAGCCACAAGCCCTGCATACCATCCAGGCTACCCAGGACGAAAATTAGGGGTTGAATTCAGGTGGGTACATCGCCCGGAAGACAAATGTACCCTTAGGTGACTTAGAGGGTGCAACACTCGACGGTGCGCTGGAAATGTGCCCTACTCGACGGCAGGCTACAGATCCCAAGAGCGCCCAGGTAACGGGATTGCCTGTAGCTGTGTCATCTCTTTATGACTACTGTGTTATTCTAGTTATTAACCTTAATTCATTTTAATAGGTACTCCTGACCGTGGTACTCAGGAGTCCCATCGTAGACATGATGTAAGACTGGACAAGTGGATTTAACAAGCAAGCAAGAAAGAACCACCCACGGTGTCAAGGCAGGTCAATCTAGGTTATCAAGTCATGTCAAGTCAGGAGTGCGCCGCCACGGGCCACTATCAAGTTATCAAGATAAATCATGTCAGGGTACTTGTCGGGAGTACGCCACCACGGGCCACTATCATGTCAGGTTGGTCATGTCAGGAGTGTACCACTACGGGTCACTGTCGTGTTATGCGAGTTCCTTGTCATACCAAGCCATGTACAATAGTCATTCCAAACATATTAAGTAAAATTAGTTCATGACAAAAGGCGTAAGGATATAAAATGGGCGTAAAATATCTAATAAAATACCAATATATAGGACTATAGAAGAGCCAAGATCAAGAAATAAACAATATTCATCATAGACAAGTAGGTTGCGCAAGGGGGTCAGGGGTTGGGCTGCGCAGGGTATGTACTGCGCATGGAAGAGCTGCACAAGAGTTGCCTTGCGTATGGGTAGACTGCGCATGGGGTCATGGGGCATAGGGTAAAAGGGGCACAGGAGATGTACTGCACAATGGGTCATTGCACATGGACCAAGGGTACAGGGGCTGCCTTGCGCATGGGTTGGTTTGCGCAAGGGTAGGTTGCACAGAGTATGGACTGCGCAATGGTCGAGTGCGCAGGGGTTACCTTGCGCATGGCTGGCTTGCGCATGGCTAGCTTGCTCCAGCGCAATCCAGCGCAGCGCAAAGCACTGGCTGAGCCTATGCGCAATCGGCCATACGCTAAAGAGCACAGGCCGGGGTGCGCAAACGGTCAAGTGCTAAAGAGCACTGGCCGAGAGCCTTCACCAAGGCTGAGATGAACTCCTCAAGAACACCAAAACTTCAAATCTTCATAACTTAGCCAAATCAGAACCAAATCTAGATTTTCAAAGTTCTATCTTGAGTAAAATCGAATTCTCTTCCACATAGAAGCATCAAAAACCCATAAATCCAACTAAAATAGATCAAAACCATGTAAATCCGAAAATAACAAAAACTTAGATTTAGAACAATGGAGACTCCAAATCGCAAAATGCCAAGTTCTAATGTTGTTCTCCATATCCTAATCTAGCTAATGGACAAATAAAATTGGGTCCTTATGTGGTGGTAAGGTGCACTTGCCTATGGGTTGGGGAGTTGTGTGGAAGAAGGAAGAAGAAGTTGTAGGAAATTAATGGAGTTATGGAGGAGAGAGAAAAGGTTGGTGGGTTTTAATAAGGGTGGTTGTGATGGAATGGAGGTGGAGAATAGGCTAAGGTGTTCCACTCATGATAAACCAAACCAAACCAACTCCACAAAATAAAACCAAGCCATGGTCTAAAACCCATTTACGAGAGACCAAATCCACAAGTCGAGAAAATAAAATACGTGCCAAAATCAATTACGAGTACAAATACGAAATACAGGAAATGGGGGTAACAACATGAATCAAGGAGAGCGCAGGGACCATTTCTCCCCGTTTCGGCCGTTCCACTGCCTGATCTCCCGAACTCGAACCGGTGGGAGGCCCCTCGTTATGAGTTGAAGGAAGAGGAGGCATACTTTCTTCCACCGGAACCCCTTCGATGACTTCTCCCTCGACGATGTCCGTCGCCAGCGGTGAAGGAACATGACCTGTATGTCCAAAGCAACCATCGATCAGCTTAACCCGAAAAGAAATGCTAAGAAAAGATGGTTGTAATTCGATTCACCTCCGAAACGGCATCAACTTCCTCGTTTCTCTCCCGAATGATTGGCCCGCGGGGCTTGACAGCGGCCCATTTCCGGGAGTAAGTTATGCTGTCAACAGCGGATTCACGTCTGCTTCGCTTGTGCGAAGGACCAGGCACAATAGGGGGCTGATCTGCCACCACATCGTCTATGAAAGGAAGAGGCAGGTTATCGGGGTCATCCTCTTCGTCCGTATTAGTGGACTCCGAATCTGACACCTCAACTGCATTCCCCTTCTTTGTCCACGTTTTGGACCCTTTTGGTTTCTCCTCCAAACCAGTACCGACAGTAAAACTGGTACTAGGGTCAAAATCGGTAGGGGGCTTGTTCACCATAATATGGTACAGTGCTGCCATGTACAAATCTGCCCTAACTCTCCAACATCAGGCACAGAAAGCTGGTGCGGGTGTGAACCGTGTTATAGTAGTGCCAAGCCCTGATACCGTCGAGGACACTACCCTCAAAACTTAGACAGGGGCTGAATTGTCCAGAAATAGCTGACTGTACCTAAACTGTTGGGCGAACCGACTGGGCAGGTAAGGCTCCAAGAAGACAGAGTTACGGTTGCGATATACCAGGTGTGCAGGACGGATGTTCTGTAACCAGATGAGCATCTTCTTCTCAGATAAGAGGTGGGGGGCCTGTACCATCAAGATGTACACCATTCACTTCTTCATCTGTAAAAGGAGGGAGAGACATGAAAAAGGTGTATCTATCCACTCTCGCTAACGCTATCCGACAGGCTGGCATGGTACTGTACTCCCAAGGCTTACTGTGATACTGGCAGATGAATGCATCGTCTGCAGTTATACCGTCTTCTGGGCTAGGCTCCATCAAAGACTAGCAGTGCATCAACAGCCACCCCATCAAATAATGATAGGACAGCTCGATCCGCTCAAAATCTTTTGCCGTATCACGGGTAATGACCTTGGACGAGAAAGCACGGAGACCGCGATGTATGTTGCACCCCATGGCAGGGAGGAGAGCTAGTCTGGCCCCAAAGACTAGCTTCACTGCAGAAAGGATAAAGTTACGTCTGATTCTCTCAATAGAACCAGTCCCTCCTAAAACTACGCAATTCCGTAGCCACACCATCAGAAATACGGCCAGAAGAGCCTTCTCGGACAACTGCTGAGTTTCTTGATAAAAATAAGCAAAAGAGTCAGATTGACTCCCGAATCTGTCACCGGTGGTTCTTACACTCTTGGCGGTTGACACCTGGTCTTGCACCTCCTCCCGAGTTAGAGGACTTGGGGGAGAAACCTGGCCTGAGGTGCCGAGCTTAAAAAGGTAAGTGAGCCAGGCCTTTGTATGAGGAAGGTTCCCTTCCGAGCTGTCGTTCTTTTTCTTCGACATCTGCTTGCACGTGCTGTGGTGACACAATAATTCCCGGTAGACAGCAACAAAGCCTGAAAACCTCTGCTCCAACTCCTCGAACTCTTCGTTCGTGGGAGTGTACACTTCGAAGAGTTCATTTCCCCAGGGCGGCCATGAGACTTCACGCATCTCATGGAGAGCGAGTCCCATCTCCCCTCCTGGTGTAAAGAAGGCCCCCGTTCTGCGGTTGTACATTTCAAGAAGAGCCATGAAGAGCTTCTTGTTTATGGGCAAACCATAACAGGTACCCCGAATGGCATGATACAAGCCGATCTCGCGCAGGAGATTCTCGTATGTCCGTAAAATCCACATGGTCAAGTTGGTCCACGAAGGGATGGGGTTCATCCAATTCAGCAGCGCCAACCGACCAATGGGGTAGGACCCCTTCTGAGCAAGCTAATTCATAAAGGTGTTATCTTAAGAGAACCTGAAGTTGGGACCCTACAAATTTAAGAAACTAGCTAGGGCCAACCCCATCACATAGCAGCTGATCGGTGTCCTGGTCGCGACTATCGACCCCAAGTTTCTGTTATAGTGAATATCACCCACAAATATTTCGTGCTGGCTCGGAGTCAAGGAATCCACCATCTTTCTGTCTATTGGCAACATGTTGAACCACGACAGTGGAAAGTAACGTTCCATCTGAGGAATGTGGATCGCCATCCCGTCAGAAGAAAAACTCCAACTTTCAGATATGTCCAAAATATTAGAGTTCTTCACAGTCAGGTCATCCCCAAAGAGAAACGCAGGTTTTAGGTGTTGGCCCCTCAATTTTCGTGAGTTCATCATGCCCGAGAGAAAGAAGAAGGACTGGTTCTTGATATCTCTCAACCTCTCCTCAGGTTCATCTTTGGGGAATTGGTTTGACACATAATCAACTTTGTGGTCGAACCTCATCCCCAGAGCAGATTGGGCACGACCTACCAAGAGTTCTCCCGCAGGGTTCACTAGCAACTTTACTGAAATTGGACAAAAGAAAGAATTCAGAAGATGGCCAGAGAAAACCACTTAGTGTGTTCTGAGCTTATGCGGCTCTGATTAAGTGGGTCTTTATGCGGCCCAGTTTAAAGGAGCTTATGCGGCTCTTATTAAGTGGGTCTTTATGCGGCACAGCTTAAAGGAGCTTATGTGGCTCTGATTAAGTGGGTCTCTATGCGGCCCAGTTTATAGGAGCTTATGCGATTCTGATTAGATGGGTCTTTATACGGCACAGTTTAAAGGAGTTCATACGGCTCTGTTTGGTGGGGGTTCATACGACCCAGTTCATTAGAGCTTATGTGGCTCAGTTTGGTGGGGTTCATGCAACCCAGTTCATTAGAGCTTATGCGGCTCTGTTTGGTGGGACTTCATGCGGCCCAGTTTAAGGGAGCTTATGCAGCTCTTTTGGTAGGTCTTCATACGACCCGGTTCATAAAGTGCTTATGCAGCAACATGACGACTCTCATGCGGCTCGGACATGATGCATACCCCATACGGCTCGGACTTAAGATGTTCATGCGGCCCAAACAGCACAATGAAGACGAAGAGAGCATTACATGCCAAAGGCCCGCGCATAAAACATACGACATAGCCATTATGGTTGGGGTTTGAATCCATGTAGTTTTCTCCCAACATTCTTACCGTTAATGCCAGGACGAACGTCGGGGTGAACTGGGATCGCTTACGAGGAAGCAACTCCTTTGTCCTTCGTCGTAGCACTGGAGGAAGTCTTGGAATCCATTGATGGTCGAAGGAAAAGAAGAGACGGCAACTAGGGCACGAAAGTTTGAAGAAAGAAGAGAGTAAAGAGAGTAAAGAATTTTTCTCTTCAGAAATTACTCATATTTATAGACTAGCAAGGGCGTGTGAACCGATAGACGCTTCGGGTTTAGTGCTGCATAGAAGATAAAGCCGACCCTTGGGATTCTATCCCCTTTCATGCAAAAAAGGATGCTCAAAATCATCAAGGCAAATCTAAATATTTAATGCCGACTCTTGGGATCCTATCCAAAAGACGGCTTTAAATTAAAAATAAATCAAGAGCAATTAATGAGACGCCTACGTGGCACCAAGACCAGCCTATGCGGCCAGAGAAGACTATGCGGCCAGAGAAGTCTATGCGGCCAGAGAAGCCTATGCGGCCAGAGAAACTTATGCGGACATACCCATGCTTCTTATTCAAAGTATTTCAATTTTACAAATTGAAAACTTTGAAAGGGGTCTTGTAGAAGCATGGAAAAGAATAATAAATTCTTATGCGGCCCAGAAACTCCATGCAGCTCAGAACGGGGGAGGGGGTCTCATGCGGCTAAAAAATCCCTCAGAGCTACATGCGGCTCAGAAAGCTTTATGCGACACAGAAGGAGCCACGTGGCCTTATGAGCTGGCCATAATTACTCTGAGTAGCTGGCCATTAAATGTTCTGACACAAAGTGACAGCAATGATGGCTCTGACATAAAGAAAAGACACGACATGCTCATAAAAAGATGAGAAAATCTTTGTGATAGCTGGCACAGTTCACAAATTCTAAGAAAATCCTTCATGCGGATCGCCTGAGTGACCCTCATGTGGCTCGGATGTGAGGCCACCCTCATGCGGCTCGGTTGTAAGGTCACCCTCATGCGGCTCGGTTGTGAGGCCACCCTCATGCGTCTCGGTTGTGAGGCCACCCTCATACGGCTCGATTGTGAGGCCACCCTCATGCGGCTCGGTTGTGAGGCCATCCTCATGCGGCTCGGTTACAAGGCTACCCTCATGCGGCTCAGACAGGGGAACAGTTCTTCATGCGGCTCATAATCTAGTGACAGTTAGGACACATGGCAGAAGTTGACAAAGTCTTAACAACTCAGATTTATTGCAACCAACAGATCATAGCAGTTCAGATTTATTTCAACCGACATAACAGTCCAGATTTATTGCAACAAATAGATCAAGATTAATCTTAACCAATCCCCAACTGCCCACTTCTCAAGGCGCAGTTACAAGGATGTGGCCATGTGGCATCAGAGCCCCACTCATCACAAACTCTTATAAATAGCATGGGATTATGCCTTTGCACACACAGAGAGCAACAGAGACATATAGAGAGCATTTTTCTTCGCCGGAGCCGAGGTTGCGTTCGATCGTCCAAGGAGTAAGGCAGAGTTGATAGCACTTTCCCGAGCCTCTACCCTCACCTTCCAGAATCCAAATTAAACAATTGTACTTAGATTGCTTTTCCTAGGTTTTGTTTCTAGGCTCTCTTTGTACAAATGAGTTTGTAATTGTGAATCAAAGTTCAGTCCTCCTATAAAACTTTTCTGACCTTAGATAATCAATGGCAAACAGTGCAGAGTTGTTACTTCTTACAAAGTAACCACTATCAATAAGCTGAAGTTTCTCTTAGATGCACAGCAAGTGTCCCTGCGCAGTTCTTTCTACAAGGTACATACGTGGATGCTCATTGGCTGACGCATAATACACATTGGTAGTGCCTGTACGAATGTTTATATAGTGACTCTATAGATGCTTTCCTATCCTGGCGTAGTATTTTTTCTCTCTGATTCTGTAGAAAATATTTTGGGTCTTTTTGACATATTTTGTTTGTGCAGTTCCTGTGTCTGTGTCTCTTTTTGGGGATATCCTCTTGAACGCGGCAGTCTATGCCTCGGGAATAAACATTGATGAGGTGCTCACCACTCCCGTCAGGCAGCTGATTGCCCATGGTCAACCAAAAGGGCGACTAGCTATGATACGGGATCAACAGCCCGTATTCTTCTGCCGTATGATGGATCGAGTCAAGTTGTCTCCCCCTTTGGATCCCATCAAGATGCTAAAACCTTCGTTTCACTTTGGCGATCAGCTGGCCTTGGAACATACCAAGCTTCTGGAGATAAACAAAAATTGGTATTTTGAGAATGATGGACTCTTTTAGTACGTTCCATCGATCTACCGATACATCCCGCTATTATTTTCTTCTGCTGGCCGAGAAGCGTCTTATAAAATGGGATCTGACCCCGAAACGAGGGTGTTTAATGATCGGCCATATCCAAGTAGAAGGGTACTATAATTAGAGGGATTCGTTCAAGAGTGCCCCTGATGGTCCATCCCGTACACTACGGGTGTTACTCCCTGGTCGCCTGTTTATTGACTTTACCATGGAGGTGCATCCGTTCCGAACCTCTCTTTTCGCTAATAGGCTTCTGGGAACAGGCTATACATATCTGAAGGACATCTTTCAAGTCAAAGGTTGGATTTATCCTAAGGTGAAATGGTGCAAACTAACTCAATGGGTGGTGGGCAGGTTCAAGAAAGACATGCTAGGTACGGGCATACATCGTGCCATCAAGGCCACCGAGCATGGTATATAAAATAATCGGCTCTGTTCATAGCCTTGTTGGAACTAATTAATCACCACAACGAGACTTTCTTCCTCCTTATAGTGAGATGGGTTTAGCCCTCCATGAGATGCGTGCCATTTTGAAGCTGCCGTGGGGGGACATGCCATATGAGGAATATATCCCTTACAATGAGGAGTTTCTAGTGTTGGAGAATAAATGTTCCGAGTTGATGGTTGTGTATAAAGAATTGCTTTGCCACTACCAAGTATGCACGCGCCTGGGTGGGACGAAGGCTCCTCCATACATCAAGGCCTAGATGGATTATATCTTCATAAAGCATCAATTGATGCCAGAGAAGGTTCATTTTATCGCACGTCGGGCATATACTGCTGACGAAGTGGATGATTTGATGGCCGAAGTGAGGGTCTCTGCTCCCTCAGTAGATGCTGAGGGAAAGCCCACTTCTATTGTCCATCTCTACTTTTGTCAGAATCTGACTGCCTTAAGTCCGAAAGCAACCTTAGCCGCCTTTCTGATGGTATGTTGCATAAGGCCGTGGTTCCAGGAGTTTCCAGACATGCGGAATGGATTAGTCAGGAATTTATTCCGCCCACTGTGAGGCTGGCCTTCAAACATTCCTTAGCTCTGCTGCCGGCTATGGTATGTGACATCCAGCACGGTTTATGGGAGTTCTCCAAGAGGATAATAGAGTGTCGTGGGGGGAACGATGAGTTTCCTTTGGTTGGACTCCCTTACCACTACTTGATGGGTTGGTCGGCTTTACACCGCCCTGGTTTGATAGTCTCCAGCACTCTTGAGGGTTACGAGGAAGGGGATGCGACGCTGCGTAACTATCATCGTGCGAAGTGGCTCCATCAGGATGTCCCCATCTGTAGGTTGATGTGGGGCCGTTTAGACAGCTATTCTTAAATATGGTTTCGCCTACATACAAGGGTTTTCTTGCGGATGATGAGTTAGTGGATAGTATTCTAACTTTTGGTGCTTTTCCCTGGTTGCTGTCCATCTGTCCTTCATATTTGGTGTATCAAAACCAGAATTGGGTGTACTTAAGAGCCTTATTTGTTGAGCCGATTTGCCCGTTAGTTAGGCTATAGCCAGACCATGATGGACAATCCAAGCTCCTGTCTTGGTTATGAAGGAATCTACTGGATGGCGCCAGGGCATAGTGTTATTATAATGCCGGTGGTATTAGAGCAAAATTTACGATCCCCTCGATGCATTAGGAGACTTATATCATGTTTTTCGCTATAAAGTTCTACTGTATTGCGAACAACTTCTCACCGAAGTACGACCGAGAGCGAAGTTTGCTCGAGGGGACGAAGTATGAGAATCCTTGATTGGCTTCAAAGCATCTCCTGAAGCCTACATCATCGAAGAGCAGATCTACCGATGGCTATAGCTTCTCGCTTGAGGGGAGAAGGGAGGAAGTAGTCCTGAATAACCCGTGGAAGCGTCAAGTTTTTTCAGGTGTGAGCCCTCCTCCTGTTAAGAGAAAAAGAATAGTTGTGCCTCTGTGGGGTGGACCCTCCCAACAGCCTTCATTGGAACCGAGTGCCCTACCCTTTGGATCTCCTTTACGGGAAAGCCTCAATATTTTCTTTTCGAGGTTGCATTCCATACTTTTTGTTTACCACAGCTTTGCTTGTGTAGGCGGGGTCCACATGGTTCGAGAGACTCAGGGATCTTCCCAAGGAACCTGCCCCAGAGGTGTCCAGAGTCATAAGGACCGAGGGGGAGACTACAGTTGATAAAACTACCGAATCGGAAGGTGTCTCTCCTCCTACTCCCTTTGAGTATGAGACTCGAGGTTCTTCAGAGTCATTGGCTTCGCCCCAGCAGGAAACTTTTGAGGGGTCGATTAAGGACGAGCCCGTGGAGGTCCCTGAGGTCGGTGTGGTGGCAGCCGAGGGCGGTATTCCGGAGTCTGTACCCATGACGGGCCAGGTGGACGGGGATGCTGAAGATACTAACCAGGACCCCTCAATCATATCTCCTTCCTATGCCGAAATAAGGGTTGAGGATATTCCTGATGCACCGGGAGAGGAAGAGGACCATCCGACTAAGGAGCTTCCCTTGGTAAAAGTCGGGGATGTGTCTCGTCGATTGGTTGAAGTTCCCTTGGAAGGGTTGACAATGAAGGCCGCCGAAGCATTGGCCTGCCAGGCTGTTGAAGGGCCGACAAGAATGACTGACGAATAACTAGTTAACGAGGCTATTCTAAGAACCGTCGAAGAGGTGATTGAGTGGTTGGCTGATGCGATCCTCGGAGAGATGATCGAAGAGACCAATATAGCACAAGTTGACGTGGGTGCTGACGAGCCGATAACTAAGGTCCCAAGCGAGGTGGCGATGGGGATGATGGTCGATAAGAGTGTGGCTGATGAGCCTGTCGATGTCACCATTGTGGAAGAAACGACTGAGATGACCGCTGACGAGCCGGCTGCTGAGGCGCCGATTTAGAAGACACTGAGGAGTTGGTCACGCCGATTGTTGAGAAAACAATCACTGAGGTTGCTCATACTCCAATTCATACGGCTTTAGTTGCGAAGGTGGTTAAAGCACCAGCGAGGGAGCCTGTTGAAGAACCAGCTATAACTCAGACAGTGCTGGCTACACTGCTGATAGCTTCTGCTATAGTCATGGTGCCACCTATTCCGGCTGCTATACCTAGATGCATGTTGGCTGTCATTGCCTCCCCGGGACCTACTATTATGGCATCTCCGGTGACCTCGACGAGTTTGGCTAACATTGCATACTATATCAATCTTATTCTTGGTACCATTCGTCAAGCTTTGATGCGCGGCATAAAGGGTGTCTTATGGGGCAACCAATCGCTTAGACGAGCTTGGTCTATAATGGGGGCCCAATTGGTAGCTTTGTGCGACTATCCAGAATGCGAGGCGAAGGTGAATGAGATAGATGGTCTGCTGTCAGATTTAGAAGTTGCTGCCTTAGAGCTTCAAAATCTTAAGTGCGATCTTTCGGCCCTAGCTGCTGCAGAGCTAGAGAAAATAGCTTCTGAAGCATCCCAGCATGAGGAAAAATGTCGGGCCTTGACTGACAGACATGCCAAGATCGAGGCCGAAATTGAAGAAGTGATCGACGCCGAAGAGGCTCAGGTCTGCCATCACACAGCCTCGGAGGAACCGTGTGATGCCCTCCGGGAGCAGATCCGGAAGCAAGAAAAGACTTTGGCCCATGCAGAGAGCGAGTTGGATAAGTCCAAGGACCAGCAGGAGGTACTTCGGCAACGCTCTGAAACCCTGAGCTGGGAGAAGAAAAGTATTGGCATGCGCTTGGCGGAACTGGGTCTTGTGCGCCAAAACCTGTCCCAGAATGAAGATGAAGCTGCTCGACGTCAGGAGGTCGTGCGTCGAGCCGAAGCACTGGTTGGCCCCCAAATTGCTCTTTTGAGGGGTCGACTAGAAGAACTTTTGCATCGGTCTTCGCAGTTTTGACCTCCTTTTTATCTTTCTGTCTCTCGCTTTTTGAGAGACTCTTTTTGTAGCCAAAGAAAGAAAACCTTTGCATTCTATAAAGGAAAATTTGGTTTTGCTTGTCTTTTTGATGTGAGCTTTTCTTGTACAAGAGTGAGAATTCCCTCAGAGGTAGTATAATGTGAGGAGATGGAGATGACTCCAGTGGGGATAGGGTATTTACTCAGAGGTTATATGGACATTGTAAACACGGGATTTTTAGTGGTAGAATTGTTTTTACTCAGAGGTTATGTGGACAGGGCAAGGATAGACTCTACGGGTGTACAGAACAACTCAGAGGTAATATGGACGTGAAAGGTTCTATAGATAGTTAGACAATCACGGGGATTGTCATGGAATTAATGTCTACTCAGAGGTAATATTGACATGGTAGGCACAATCTTTGCTAGAGTGTAGAATAACAATTCAGAGGTAGTATGGACGTGGAAGGTTTTCCAGATAGTTGTGACAACACAAGGTTATCATGAAAGAGACGACTACTCAGAGGTAATATGTACGTTGTAGACGTGAACTTCATTAGGCTGTAGAATAACAATTCAGAGGTATTATGGATATGAAAGGTTTTCTACTGGAGGAGTTATGAAAGAGGTGAAATCAGTAATAGAATTCACGAACACCCACGGGGGATGTGGGAACCTATGTTGATTTGAACTTCAGACATAGTATTTCTTCAGGAACTTGTCATTGATTGGCATCATTAGCAAGTCGACGTTTGGTTTGGCCAGTCAGTAGGCCCCCTTGGAGTAGAACATCTCCATGACGAACGGTACTTCCCACTTGGGTTCGAACTTCCTAACTGTCTTATGAGTCATCACCATCGGTCTTCGAACTAATAAGACGAGGTCACCCACTTGGAATATTCTTTCCTGGACCTTTTTATTGAAGGCCCCGAAAATCCGAGCTTAGTAAAGCTCGATTCGTTGCTGAGCTAGCAGACATTTTTCATCCAATGCCTCTAACTCTTGTAGCCATCGGTGTTGATTGTCTTCGTCAGTCAGCTGGTTGGTGATGGTTACCCGTAGAGACGGGATCTGGATCTCCAGGGGAAGCACTGTGTAACGCCCCAGTCCCAAAATACTTAGCACTAAGTACGTATACAAGCCAGCTGTATACATACAAAGTATGCTCCAATATATGGAATCCTCGTATGTATACATAAGCTGTAAATGCAGTAAAACCAAGGCTAACTAATCTCATCCACAAAATAAAGAAAATAAAGATATCATATAATAAACTATGAAATATTTTTGTACAATATGTTGGACGGAGACAAATCCACTACCAACAAGTAAGAAAAGAAATACATGGAAAATAAAATGAGTTTGGCGACCGAAGCGAAGACGATCCAAGTGCAATCATCGTTGAAGAAATAGAGATGATCACGGCCATGGCTAGAACCCCTGCGAAAGATAAGAGCATATACCTGGGAAGATAATCAGGTCCTCAGAGGGATGTAACAAGATACACAATATCATGCCATATAAACTGAATATAACTGCTCAATAATAATAAGTAAGATCGGATCATAACATGGTCTAATACCTCACTATTTGGATTAGCGTACCATCCCCCCAACCAAATAAGGATAGGAGATGGCACACTAACCCACGATAAAGTATCTTTCAAGTCACGAATCCAATATGGTATCCGGACTCCAACAAACGTTCAATACCTTCTCATCGGAGTAGTAAGATACACAAACAACCAAACAAGGACAAGATGTGGCAAACTAATCCGTAACAAATTATTGTTCCGAGCCACGGTCAGATACAAGTACCCAAACTAAGAGTACTCCGACCGAATGGATAAAGGTGTCTAACGAATCTAAGTGAATGCAGTTTTAAGAACACCCTCCAACGCATGGGCCCTAGCTAAAATGGGATCGGCATGGTCCCCTTTGGGGCACCAGAGGCCCAATCAATAAGAGCATAATATTCCACAAAACGTCAGTGGCAGTCAGTAATCATGGGTCAACTCACACCGTATCTCCAGCGGATCTTCCAGATCACAAAAGGTAGTACATAGTAGCCCGCACGCTAAGGAATTGTCCTTCCCGCCCCATGCCTACTATGTTGTATCCACAACACATAACCTCTATTAACCGCTAAGTAAAACTAATCATACAAATACTATTAGCGGTTAATCCTATCGCACGGTTTATATGTACTGGTGGCCAGCCAGTCACGTATGTCCGAGTTCTATATGTGACTCACAACTCCGTGTCATAATTGTGTCAAGGCCTATGAATGCAACACAACAAAAGGGTGGTCCCTTAACTCTAGGTTTAAATGCATGAAAATAATAAGTTCGGGAAATAGAACTACACAGTAAAATCTATCTAATTATAACAGTATAGCACAGTTTATTTTACAAAAAAATAAATAACGAATAAATGCATGAATATGAGCTAAAGTAAAATAAACAACTAATGGCAAGGTATCTTGCCTGGTAGCGATGCCTGGTGTGTTGCGATGATCAATACGGCAAAGAGTTGTACTTCGATGTTACAACTACGCAAGACAGCCTCTGGTGATGCCACAGATTATGCCATTGAGTCCGAAATAGTTGAATTAGCTAAGGACGATATAGGAAAGTTTGAGAATTGCAAGAGATTAGAAATAATGGGCTTAGTCACAGGCTGGAGGAAAATCGAAGGAATTTAGAAAAAATAATATATATATTTGATTTCGAAAGATATTTATAATACTTGAAAACTAGTTTCTAGGAGTCAAAATAATTATAGAAAAATACTTACAGTCAAGAAAAATCATTTTTTAAAAAACTCTAAGTTTGTCAAAAATACATTTTTAGGTAGGTAAGCTATGTTTTTCTTAGTAAAAATATTATATATATATATATATAAAATATATATATATATATATATATATATATATATATATATATATATATATATAAATATATATATATATATATGGAAAAAATTCTAAGGCTAAGACTAAACTTTTGAAAAATCTAGGACCAAGCCCCAATATTTTTTTTCTCATTACAAAATAAAATAAAATTTGAAAATTATTTAATGTGTATATTTATATATATATATAAAGTAATTTGGACAATAGTAATACTAATTACTTATCTTAACATAACAGAAATATACACACACACACACACACACACACACACACATATATATTATAAATAGTATCACTTGTATAATAATAGGAAAATTACTTAGTACTATAGTGCTGCTGCCATCAGCAAAATATTTTTATATACGAATTGAGTACATATAAAAATATATAGAAAAAAGATGTATTAATAGTAATAATAATACAATCACACAACATAACTCCTGCTGCTGTGTTAAGTAACTAAAATAAGACCAAGTAAATAAATTAAAAGCAAGGCTAATAAAGGAACAGTTGTTCCTTTGCTCCGGAACCAGAAGAGAGAGATTAAAAGCAACAGATGGTGAGAGGAGAGAGAAGAGAGAACAGGGAGTTGAGCGGCGAGTGAGCGACCGAGAGAAGAGAGAGCGGAGAGAGGAAAAGGAGGAGAAGGAGAGAGACTTACAGCAGAGGCGGTCGACGCTGGTGATTGTCGGAGGCGGCGGAGCGAAACCCTCCGAGGTATAGTGGAGGCAACAGACAGGGGTTGAAGCTCGGGACGGCACGATATTGGAGAGGCCACGACGACCAGATCTAGTCGAGAAGGGATCTCATTGCCGGGTGAGGTATTTGAGGGGGTGTGTTTGTTTTAATTTGGTAGTGGTATGTTTTGGGACGGCGCTGTTGGTGGTGGTTGCCATGGTTTTGGAACGGCGGTGGTGGTTTTGTGGTATGTGATTGTGATGGGCGGGTGTGTTTGGTTGGGGTTCGGCTGAGGGTGATGCCAGAGTTTTGGGTTTGGGTTTGGGGCTGCGGTGGTGCCCGAGGAGGTTGGCCGGACAGGTAGAGTTGGTATGTCTTCGGTGTTTGGCGGCGGAGTTCGGTGGTGTCGACTGCGGTGATGGGGTATCTCGTGGGTTGGCAGCGGTGGTCGTGGGGGCGAGGTTGGTGGTGGTTGCTGCCAGGGAGGCGTGGGATTAGTTTAGGGTTAGATAGCAGAGATTTATCGAGTTGATCGTGTCGGGGTTGTGTCCGACATGGGGGAATAATGTATATGTATAAACATGGAATAAGATATTGGACACCGACACAATGCACTTATATTGTGGAGTGAAATTGGACTTGTGCAGTTTATTTGGAGTCTATAGAAAAGAGCAAAGAGGAGCTCTCCTTATTTAGGAGGTGGACTCTAGATGGATAAGAATTAGGACGGTTTTAAATCCCCACATAGATAATTACATATTTATTCGAATTGATTTAAAATAATTTATCGAATCCAAATCAATCTAGATAAAATCTATTTTTAAAAAGCTATAAAGCTAATATAATCCTTCCTAATTTAACTCATCAGAATTATTTAAATTTTACATTAAAACATTTCTAAATAACTTTTTATAAAAAATAAAATATATTAATAAATAATTTTGAAATTCATAATAAACTTTAAATATTTGAAGTACATCTTTTTTATAAGTAAACAACACAATTAAAACTAGTTTTCAAAAATCAAAGCGGACAATGAAATAAATTTCATGCAACTCTCACACAAATAGTATATATTGACTAAAACAGTAGTTTTCTATATTATCACTTATATTTGTACCATAAAATAAAATTTCCTTCTTTGTAAATAAATAATCAAATAAATTTTGACGCTACAAATAAATACTTATTTTCTATGCGAAGGAATCTTTTAGAAAAATAATTTTATATAAAAATATATACTATCTCGCAATTTCGCATGCTATGTACAAGTACGAAACTCGCGAACTCGTACGTGACATACAATTTGGAAAACAAAAGTTGATACCAAATTTATTTAATAAATAAATAAATAAATAAATATCGTAGCAAAAATTTAGGGGGTTTACATCCTACCCAACTTACAAGAATTTCATCCTCGAAATCAAGAATAATTAGGGGGGTTGAGAAGGCACATAGATATATCGATAAAGAAATACGTTCAAGTCACTGGGCGATGCAAGAAAACGACGTTCAACGCAAACATGCATTGGAAAATTGTGATTTAGATACCTTGAGAAATGGGATCACGGTTATGGGGGTCTACGAAGAATAATTAAATAAAAGATTAGGGTTTTGAGTAACTCAAGATATCACAAAATAATTAGATTAAGAGAAAATAACTTGGAGAGTTTGGAGATACGGTTCCTCGGAGAAGATTGCATGGTAAATATCTAGGTTGAGGGCACGAATAAAAGGATGATTGGAATCATTCAAGTGATTTGGAGCTCACGATAGTAGGGTTATGGTCGAGAAAAGGACGAGTAGTTTAAGATGAAGATATAGTCACATTGAGCGAGAATGGTCAAGAGTGATAGGACAGCTAGGGGAAATTCAAGTACAAGCGCCTTCGTACTTCTAAAATAGGTGTAGGGTGAAAGCAATATAGAGTTCGAAGAAGATACATTGAATACGATTACGTGGTTCAAAGGCGACTGAAAAATTTCTAAAAAAGGATTGCCAAGGCAATCGTGGATGAGATTCTAGGGGGGCAAGTTTAACTATGTCTCTATCCACGTAGAAAGATATATGAAAAGCGAACCAAAGTGCACTCGGTTGATCAGACCATCATGCACTGGTTCTGATTAGACAATATGTTAGTGAGCGCGCTCTCAACAACAGGTGTCTTGAATAAGTTTGATAACAGTTAAACTTGCAAAATTAGGCTATAGTAGCAACATTTAGTCAAGATGGTAAAAAACTAGGTACGTGAGATTATGATTGAAAGAGAGTAGAATTAGTCAAATTCCTTAAGAATCTTAGTCATGTTGGTACCTATTCACCTGCCCTACAGTTTTCTTGCTTACGGCTTGGTTGGCTAGATGGGTTAGGGTCCTCTAAAAACTTATGGGTCACAAGGACAAAGGGATTGTTATGTCGTGAGATATTCTACCCAACTTACAAGAATTACACTAGTAGTGTGATGGGTCTGTGGAACATATCTATCAAGTATGGGTGTCTTCCTAACCACTATCAAGTACGAATGAAGGATAAGAATTTACGGTAGAGGAAATCAAGCAAGATATAAATCAAGGAGTCAAGCGAGAGTTCGAAAAATAAAATCGGGGAAGGTGGAAGTATGTGGATGAGAGCCTAGGTTCTAATCCTATACACAGGCTTGCTTGGTACGGTTAAGTAACCAAACAATTTATCTCGACCTGCATGGGCTACCACAAAAAAATGTAACGCCCTAGTCCCAAAATACTTAGGACTAAGTACGTATACATGCCAGCTGTATACATACGAAGTATGCTCCAATATATGGAATCCTCGCATGTATAAATAAGCTGTAAATATAGTAAAACAAAGGCTAATTAATCTCATCCACAAAATAAAGAAAATAAAGATATCATATAATTAACTATGAAATATTTTTGTATAATATGTTGCACGGAGACAAATCTACTACCAACAAGTAAGGAAAGTAATACATAGAAAATGAAATAAGTTTGGCGAACGAAATGAAGACAATCCAAGTGCAATCATCCTCGAAAAAATAGATATAATCACGACCATGGCTTGAACCCCTGCGAAAGACAAGAGCGCACACCAGGGGAGATAATCAGGTCCTCAGAGGAACGTAACAAGATACACAATATCATGCCATATAAACTGAATATAATTGCTCAATAATAATAAGTAAGATCGGATCATAACATGGTCCAATACCTCACCATTTAGATTAGCGTACCATCCCCCCAACCAAATAAAGACAGGAGATGGCACACTAATCTACGATGAAGTATGTTTCCAAGTCACGAATCTAATATGGTATCCGGTCCTCAACAAAGTTCAATACCTTCTTATCGGAGAAGTAAGCCACACCTACAACCAAACAAGGACATGATATGGCGAACTAATCTGCGACAAGTTATTGTTCCAAGCCACGGTCAGATACAAGTACCCAAACCATGAGTACTCATACTTAACGGATAAAGGTGCCTAACCAATCTAAGTGAATGCAGTTTTAAGAACACCCTCCAACGCATGGGCCCTAGCTAAAATGGGATCGACATGGTCCCCCCTTGGGGTACCAGAGGCCCAATCAATAAGAGCATAACGTTCCGTTGAACGTTAGTGGCCGTCAGTAATTGCCCTCCCCGCCCCATGCCTACTATGTTGTATCCATAACACATATGGGTCATCTCACACCGTATATCCAACGGAGCATCCGACTCACAAAAGAGAAGTACATAGTAGCCCATAGGCTAAAGAATGCCCTCCCTGCCCCATGCCTACTATGTTGTATCCATAACACATAACCTCTATTAACCGCTAAGTCAAACTAATCATGCAAACACTATTAGCTGTTAATCCAATCGCACGACTTATACATACTGGTGGCCAGCCAGTTACGCATGTACGAGTTCTATATGTGACTCAAAACTCTGTGTCACAATTGTGTCAAGGCCTATGAATGCAACACAACAAAAGGGCGATCCCTTAACTCAAGGTTTAAATGCATAAAATAATAAGTTCGGAAAATAGAACTACACAGTAAAATATATCTAATTATAACAGTGTAGAACAGTTTATTTTACAAAAACTAAATAATGAATAAATGCATGAATATGAGCTAAGGTAAAATAAACAGCTAATGGCAAGGTATCTTGCCTGGTAGAGGTGTCTAGTGTGTTGCGATGATCAATACGGCACATAATTGTACATCGGTGTTACAACTACGCAAGACAGCCTTCGGTGATGCCACGGATTATGCCATTGAGTCCGAAATAGTTGAATTAGCTAAGGATGATATTGGAAAGTTCGAGAATCGCAAGAGATTAGAAATAACGGGCTTAGTCACGGGCTGGAGGAAAATCGAAGGAATTTGGAAAAATAATATATACGATTTTAAAAGATATTTATAATACTTGAAAACTAGTTTTTAGGAGTCAAAATAATTGTAGAAAAATACTTACTGTCAAGAAAAATCATTTTTTTAAAAACTCTAAGTTTGTCAAAAATACATTTTTAGGTAGGTAAGCTATGTTTTTCTTAGTAAGAATATTTTTTTAGAAAGATATATATATAATATATATATGGAAAAAAACTTCTAAGGCTAAGACTAAACTTTTAAAAAATAGGACCAAGCCCAAATATTTTTTTTCTCATTACAAAATAAAAAAAATTTGAAAATTATTTAATGTGTGTGTATATATATATATATAGTAATTTGGACAATAGTAATACTAATTACTTATCGTAATGTAACAAAAACACCTATATATATATATATATATATATATATATATATATATATATATATATATTTTTTTTACCTATATATATATATATATATATATATATATATATATATATATATATATATATATATATATATATATTGTTAGCCCAATGATTATATCATGTTTTTGAATATGGCTAATCAATTGAGTTTAACATAATGACGTCACTAATATTCATGTAATCACTATCATGTTGCTACTTAAACTTAGCATTGTCCTAATGTTAGAATTATCCTAAAGGTTCTATATCAATATTGCTATACTTGAATCATATTGTCTTATTCGTCTAACATGTTCTTAGACATACATTAAGCATGATCAATTTTTGTCAATCCAGGACATATGCAATGGGCCAAAGAAGGCGTTATACAAGAAGATTTCCCTGAACTGCCTAACGACCTATCCGTGGCCTTGCATCGGGGGTTCCGCTACCCGGTCAGCGGACAGGGGTCGAGGGGCAGCGCCCCCCGTGGGGGTTCCGGGGCGACCGCCGTCAAGTGAGAAAGGCGTCTTCAAGTCTGCTCAAATATTTGAAGAAAGGCGTCATCAAAGGGCTCTTAGTTTTCCTATTTTATCAATATAATTTTTCATATTTATTGAGTCTAGAAATACGGTGTATATTGTATCTTACTGGCAAATAGGCTATCCAAAAATATTTTCAAAATACCCTTCATTTTAAAAACAAGCCCACTTACAAAATCCCAAACTACTTCATAACTGTTTGACTTTTCAAAAAGCCCAAAAATTAATTTACAAAAACCATGATAGAACTCCAACAGAACTCGGCCAGAGTTCGGTTAGTGAATGTTGCTTTTTGAACTTGGTCTTCCTGCAGTTACGGATTCCAACGAGATTTTCTCATAGAGTTCTGCCCGAATTCTGCCCGAATTCTGTCAGAATTCTGCCTTTGGAAAAACTATAAATAGAGAAGGATTTCGATCATTTTAATTCACTCATACACCAATTTACTTTCATATCTCTTCTCTATAAGCCTGCTACTTTTTCCAAAGTGTTCTGAGCTATTCATTTTCAAATTCCAAGCCAATTACAATCCTCTAGTCGATTTGCCAGTACGGTACGGTCTAGTAGCTTCAGAGCGATTGTAATCAGAGGCTTGATTGAAGATAGACACTTCATAATTGAAGTTTGTTGAGTACTTCGGATCAAAGCTCGCGTTGTAGAAGTTGTAAGAACTTCGAATGAAAACTTGTGGTGATTTTCTATAGTAGATTCAACAGGAAGCTAGAGTTCTTCCGACTGGACTAGTCCTCCCAAGAGGGATACCAGTATACATCCTTGTGTTTGCGTTTGCTCTTTACTCTCTACTTTTCATTTATATATCTGTGATATATATATTATGTGATCTTGCTGCTAACATTTTTTAATTAGCTAATTTTCACTACCTACTCTATTCACCCCCTAGAGTATTGTGCTTTATAACTCGTTCTTACAATCGGTCCTACAATTGGTATCAGAGCGGGTTCTCTTTATACAGGTATTGCTATCATACCAATTGTTTCTACAATTGGTATCAGAGCAGGAGCTCCTTCTAGAGATATTATTGCAGGTACTCCTTATAGAGATATTATTGCTTATACCAATTGATCCTTCAATTGGTATCCTAGCAAGGACTCTATTATTTGGCTTAACATCCTTGGAGCAGATCCTTAATATCAGAGCAGGTTATACAGGTAAAGCGAGTATCATTGCTATTATATTCTTATTTATTATAACTGTTGTTACATAGATCACAGTACACATATGGTAAGTATGTACTTCACAACTGAAGAGCAATTCTCAAATAGACTCTTACTATTTGATGGAACAAACTATAGTTATTGGAAGACACGGATGAGCTTCTACCTGAAGTCTCTAAATTTTGACTTATGGTCAATTGTTTTCAATGGCTACAAAATGCCTACTATTACTTCTATTCTCACATCCTCTATAATCAACAAGCCATATTATAGTTACACGAAAAAAGAGAAGAAGTTAGCTAGCCTTGATGCAAAAGCTATGTATATCTTTTATTGTGCTGTAGACACAAATGTATTTAATCTTATTACTACTTGCATAACATCTCATAAAATTTAGAAAGTTCTTGGAGCTACTTATGAGTACAGGTATGAAAGCAAAGCTAGCAACTCCAGAGAGGAGGATAGTCTTCATAATGATGCAAATAAGTATATGATAGAATTAGGATTTAAGGTACAACACAATCCCTTATACGAAGAAGAGCTTGTATGTGACAATTGCAAGAAGATAGACCACATCCAAGAAGATTGTACTACTGCTAGAAAGAAGAGTCACTACGAATAATTAAATAAAGGAAGATCATCGTCTTACAAGTACGCTAGCACGAGCATATGGTGTGAAAGCGAAGCAAGAGATTCTGAAGAAGAAGAAGAAGAGAGACCTAATTAAGCTGCAAATTTATGCTAAATGGCATTATCTAACGAGGTACAGAATAATTCCCTTCTTGAAGAGAATAAATTTTCTTGTGATGAGTTATCTGATGCTTTCAGTGATCTATTAGAATAACATAAGAATGTATTAGATAAGTATAAGCAAGCTAGAAAGGATATTCTATCTATAAGCATGAGAATGAAAAGGTTACTTGCTTATTGAATGATGCTAGAAATAGTTCTCCTTCTGATAATTCTACTAAAATTTCCACACTGAAGTTTAGATTGCATGAGGCACTCGATTGCATTGAAAAAAGCACTCAAGAAAATGCTAAACTTAAGGAGGAACTAGAATCAGAAAAGAAAAAGTATTCGATTGCTTTATGTAGAATTGATGCTTTTAATACTAAATATGATAAGATCTGTGCTAACTCTAAAAATTTGGAGATTAGAATGGGAAAGCAGGTAGTACAACCTACGACTCAGTCTAACACAAGACACGTAGCACGTCACAAAGTCACACACGTCAGATGTTTTACAAAGGAAGCATGCAAAGCTAAAGCTTCACACAACCATGCTTTCTATTACAAGTATCCACGCACATCATGTCATCCCACTGCACATTGTTATAGTGCTGCACATAGCACTATTAATACTTTTTATCATTATTGTGGTATAAATGGACATGTTTCTAATCATTGCCAAATTAGAAAACTTGTTGATATGAACTTGTGCAAATGGGTTCCCAAAGCTAACAAATGTGGATCCAAGTATTGGATACCTAAGTCTTCACCTAATATTGCAGGTGAAGCTTCTCATATCAAATAGAACCATGGAACATGTTGGTGATTGCAAAGTTACAAAGGTCATCTTTCATGCAATTGTACCAACAGAAGTGTGGTCACTAGAACCACTTCGGTAACATGCTTCCTAAATAGTTTTTAATATCTAGCATGTTCTTATAGATGTCTTGCTATTAGCCTTCATTGATATCTTTTAAATTGTCTATTGTTTGAATCAATGTGAGATATAATCCTAGCTTGACTAGCTGTTTAGCTTAAATGTTTAGTTCACACTAAATAGTTTTTTACTCACTTTCCATTAGTGCGACACATTTGTCTATGTATGCTATTTACTCTTAAAGTTTATTCTTGAAGCATGCATAGGAGATTTTTTTGGTGAATATGTTTTTGACTCTTCGCCTTTAATATTTTTAATGGTTACTTCTTACCGATTTGTCTTTAACATGTCATATTTACTTTGATTGGTATTTTGTGAGTATGTATGTTTAGCACGATCCTTCTATTTACTTGAAAAGTATATACATATATTTTTATGTTAACCTTGTGCTTGCATAATATACTTCACTATTGATTCTCATATTTTATTTTGATTAACTTCTTATGAATCAATTACATCTTTGTCTAACAAAGCATATTTATACATGTTTTTGATCTTGTGATATATTTTTATATGCTTATTAAGGATACATGAATATTTCATTGTCATTTATATATTGCTGATATGTTTTTTATATTTTTGTATAAATATCTTTATGGAGATATATGAGTTATGTTCAAGTTTAATATTATATTATACTAAAAAGTAGTTTCAAACTTATGCTTATCTCATACTTTAGCTATTGATTACTTTGGACAAATTCATGTACTTCTTTTTATTAGCTTCTTCGTCAAAGCCTCTTTTAATGATGTATATTTTTCTTGGCTTTTTGGTTGACATTTTAGATACATGACTCTTATTGAATTTTTTTTAATATTTTATCTTGATAAACCATTATTTGGGTATTTACTTCTTTTATATTTAGGGATTCCAAATTTCGATGTTATTCGATGATACTGCATATATTCCTTTGAATCTAAGTTCTTAAGAGTAGAAATCTTTTTGGGAACAAGCCAAAAGAGTCCTTCTGTCATACAGGTGTAAATAACCTGAAGCGATACGGTGTACTAGTCTTCGGACTACCGCTAGCTGGGAACCGGCCCCTACAGCTAACCCGAAGTGATCAATAATTTATAAACTTAAGATTTATTAAGGTCTACTTGCAACTATCGTCTAGTTCTGGATCCAAGGTACTAAACCTAGTCCCCTAGGTTCCAAAATACATCAGCATATCTAGGTCCCACATTTTGATTTATAAATATTTTATATTTTATTGTTATCCAATAATTTGTTACACATATGGATTAATGTAATTGATACATCTTATGTTGTATGCTATATTGTTCTAATTTTTTTAAGTCCGTAGAATATAATTTATTTCATATTTCACTAATTCTTCTTAAATCCTCGGTTATTAAAGAAGAGATTTGTTTTAGGTACAAGCCTACAAAGGGTCTGTCTGTCACCACGACTACGGTCGAAGCGAAGCGGTACTTAAGTGTTCCCCGGTGAACCTCCGTTAGCTGGGACATTACACCTACAGCTAACCCAAAATTAATCAACGCTTTATAAACTAAAGATTTATTGAGATCTTGTTGCAATTGTTATCTGATAGATTTTGGATTTCGGATTTGATGGATAATATTATTTAATTTTACAAAAGGTAACATATATTGATCTTCATAGGTTAATGTTTGTCATCTTTTGATATAATCATTTTTTCTGTCACACTATTCGATATTCAGACTTGATGATCTTATGTCTACTCATTGAATATTATGGTCTTGAGGTTTCGTCTTTAGCTTGTGTAATATTCATGATTTTAAGCTTTTTATTATTCTCTTCTTATTCAAGTTACTAACTGCCTATAGCAGTAATTATTTGTGGGGAAAAGTCAAGCATATTGAATTTCTCTTTCTCAAAGCATTTTTTCTCTTTAACCCTACGGTTATCTGATTGACACCGTGCTAAGGCTTTAAAAAGGAAGAAATGAACATTGATAAGAAGACATAATATTTTTGAATTAGTTTCCTACTTCCGAAAATACGTCTCTGAATTTTATTTTAAAATTTTGTCAATATTATTATTTTTGGATATAGCCATGTAAAGGTGGAGCAGTTAATTATTTCAAATCAATTATCCTCTTGATATGCCATATATCTAGAATACACTTTTCTTTGGACATTTATCTAGTTATGTTTATTTGTTCAAATGGATTTATTTATGATTTATGGATTCTTTTATTAAAATTGTTTCCGTGATTCGAATCTCCAGCTTTTAGTCTGAGGACTAAATGGACGGATTCGAACATTTATTAAGACATTTTTTTTGTAATAAATTCCACATTTTTTTAAAAGCCTTTTTAATTTTTTTTGATTTATTGAATCTGTCAGGTACTCAAATGTTATTATTAAAGACAGTTTCCAAAATCTTTTAATGTCTTAAAATATTTCTTTTATATATATATTGGAGATATATTTTGTTTGTTCATCTTTAAGCATTTATTCATTGGATATTTCTCTTTCTTGCCTAAAGATGATATTTGTTTTGAGTTTAAAATTTTATATGCATTTGATTAAAGGAAAAAAAAAGATGCATATCTTGGATATCCCTTAGATCTTGTGATTATTTATTTTATCTATTTTATGCATATAAATTATTTTTGAACTATATACGCATATTTTAAGGGGGAGCAAATTAATTATTTCAATTATTTTATGCCCTTATTATGTGGTATATCTAGTTCACCATGGACTTATACTGTCTTATTTAAATATCTTGTTGAGTTGGTCATGATATTTGATTTGTATTGAGTTTATGAGATAATACATGATTTTAATATTTATTTTTAATTCTCTCATTCGTGTTTCTAAAATTTATTTTGCCAAATATATATATATTTAATTATCCTTATTTGATTGAGTTTAAAATTACTTTTGGCATTTTTTATTGAGTATCTCAAAGTTCTTGATTATCTATATTTAGACTGATCATACTTTGCAGGGGAGCATTCAAGTCGACTGAATTTCTCCTTCTAAAGTATTTTGTCTTCATTACCTTCATGTTTATCTAATGGATATACATATATCATGCTATGGTAATTGAATTCAAATGCATGGACTTTGGTACAAATTTTGCATAGATTCTAGTTTATTTTGATTTCTTTATCGATGATTATACTCTTTATGGAATTGATTCACTAATTTGTATGGCAAATTATGAATCATATTTTTTTGTGATCATTGTTAAAAGTCTCATTTTATTTTTGATTCTTTTATATATACTAGATCTGCGAATTTCTATTCCTCATGATTTATTTATGACCAATGATTGATTCCTACTATATTGATATAATTATTTATGACCAATGATTGATTTCTGCTATATTGATATCTATTTTTTTATTATTAAAATTTTTTATTGGTCTATTTCAAAACTATAAGTTATATTTATTCATTATATTTATGTTTTGAATGTCATTTTTGGATTTCTAGTTGGTAAACTATGTATTGATTGATTTCAATGTTTTTAAGTTCAACCAACGATTTTTGATAAGTTTTTTTTTCTATAGTTATGCAATTTTCTCCGAATCCTTGATCATGATTATTTTTGCTTTCCTCCTTTACTTATGCTTGAGTTCATTTTAGCTCTAATTACAGGGGAGCTTATTTTTTTGATCATGTCAAAGGGGGATAAATAAGTTTAAGTTAGCTCACAATATTTTAGTATTATGTGTTTATTAGTGATACATGCATCTATTGTATATATATTAAACTTAAAGGATTTGCCATAATCAAAAAGGGGGAGATTGTTAGCCCAATGATTATATCATGTTTTTGAATATGGCTAATCAATTGAGTTTAACATAATGATGTCACTAATATTCATGTAATCACTATCATGTTGCTACTTAAACTTAGCATTGTCCTATGTTAGCATTGTCCTAAATGTTCTATATCAATATTGCTATGCTTGTATCATATTGTCTTGTTCGTCTAATATGTTCTTAGACATGCAGTAAGCATGATCAATATTTGTCAAACCAAGACATATACAATGGACCAAAGACGGCGTTATACAAGAAGATTTCTCTGAACCGCCTAACGACCTATCCGGGGCCTCGGATCGGGAGTTCTGCTGCCCGGTCAGCGGACAGGGGTCGAGGGGGCAGCGTCCCCCGTGGGGTTCGGCGGCGACCACCGTCAAGTGAGTAAGGCGTCTTAAAGTCTACTCAAATATTTGAAGAAAGGCGTCATCAAAGGGCTCTTGGTTTTTCTATTTTATTAATGTAATTTTTTATATTTATTGAGTCTAGAAATACGGTATATACTGCATCATACAGGCAAATAGGCTATTCAAGAAACGTTTTCAAAATACCGTTCATTTTGAAAACAAGCCCACTAATAAAAGCCCAAACTACTTCCTAACTGTTTGACTTTTCAAAAAGCCCAAAAACCAATTTGCAAAAACCCTGACAGAACTCCAACAGAAATCGGCCAGAGTTCGGCCAGAGTTCGGCCCGAGTTCGGCTAGAGTTCGGTTAGTGAACGTTGCTTTTTGAACTTGGTCTTCCTGCAGTTACGGATCCCAACGAGATTTTCTAATAGAGTTCTGTCCGAATTCTGTCAGAATTCTACCTTTGGAAAAACTATAAATATAGAAGGATTTCGATCATTTCAATTCACTCATACACCAATTCACTTTCATATCTCTTCTCTATAAGCCTACTACTTCTTCCAAAGTGTTCTGAGCTATTCTTTTTCAAATTCTAAGCCAGTTACAATCCTCTAGTCGATTTGCCAGTACGGTACGGTCTAGAAGCTTCAGAGCGATTGTAATCAAAGCCTTGATTGAAGATAGACACTTCAGAATTGAAGTTGGTCGAGTACTTTGGATCAAAGCTCGCGTTGTAGAAGTTGCAAGAACTTCGGATGAAAACTTGTGATAATTTTCCATAGTGGATTCAACTGGAAGCTAGAGTTCTTCCGACTGTACTAGTCCTCACAAGAGGAAAACCAGTATACATCCTTGTGTTTGCGTTTGCTCTCGACTCTCTACTTTTCATTTACATATTGTGATATATATATTATGTGATCTTGCTGCTAACATTTTTTAATTAGCTGCCGGGGCTGTGAGGGGGGCTGCCGGGGCCGGGAGGGGGGTCTCGTCAGGGCGGGGAGGGGTGGCTCGCCGGGGCTAGGAGGGGGTGGCTCGCTGGGGCGGGGAGGGAGGAGGAAGGAGGTTAGAGAAGGGGGTAGTTTAGTTTTTTTTTTTAAATGTCACTTAATGGTCAAAACTAACGATCAACAGACGGTAGGGGGCTAGCCGAGCAAGTCATAGATTGCGGGGGTCTTTATTTGCTAAATTTGACTAAAAGGTCTTTCTATGCAAAAGGTGCACATTTAACGAGGGTTTTTTTGTCATTTACCCATATATATATATATATATATATATATATATATATATATATATATTATAAATTGTACCACTAGAATAATAATGGGAAAATTTACTTAGAACTATAGTGCGGCTGCCATCAGCAAAATATTTTTATATACGAATTGAGTAGATAGAAAAATATATAGAAAAAGATATATTAATAATAATAATAATATAATCACACAACAACACTCCTGCTGCTGTGTTAAGTAACTAAAATAAGACCAAGTAAATAAATTAAAAGCAAGGATAATAAAGGAATAGTTGTTCCTTTGCTTCGGAACCAGAAGAGAGAGATTAAAAGCAACAGATGGTGAGAGGAGAGAAAGAGAGAACGGGGGTGTTGAGCGGCGAGTGAGCGGTCGAGAGAGGAGAGAGCGGAGAGAGAAAAAGGCGGAGAAGGAGATAGACTTACAGCGGAGGCGGTCAGCGCAGGCTATTGCCGGAGGCGGCGGAGCGGAACCCTCCGAGGTCGAGTGGAGGCGACAGACAGGGGTTGAAGCTCGGGGCGACACGATATTGGAGAGGCCACGACGACCAGATCTAGTCGGGGAGGGATCTCGCCGCCGGGTGAGGTATGTGAGGGGGTGTGTTTGTTTAATTTGGTGGTGGTATGTTTTGGGACGGCACCGTTGGTGGCGGTGGCCATGGTTTTGGGACGGTGGTGGTGGTTTTATGGTCTGTGATGGTGACGGGCGGGTGTGTTTGGCCAGGGTTCGACTGAGGGTGACGTCGGAGTTTCGGCTTTGGGTTTGGGGCTACGGTGGTGCCCGAGGAGGTTGGACGGACAGGTGGAGTTGGTATGTCTATGGTGTTTGGCAATGGAGTTCGGTGGTGTCGACTGCGGTAATGGGTGTCTCGTGGGTTGGCAGCGATGGTCGTGGGGGCGAGGTTGGTGGTGGTTGCTAGCAGGGAGGCTTGGGATTAGTTTAGGGTTAGAGAGGCAGAGATTTGTCGGGTTGATCGTGTCGGGATTGTGTCCGACACGATGGAATAATGTATATGTATAAACATGGAATAAGATATTAGACACCGACACGTTGTACTTATATTGTGGAGAGAAATTGGACTTGTGGAGTTTATTTGGAGTCTATGGAAAAGTGCAAAGAGGAGCTCTCCTTATATTGGAGGTGGACTCCTAGATGGATAAGAATTAGGACGGTTTTAAATCCCCATGTAGATAATTACATATTTATTAGAATTGATTTAAAATAATTTATCGAATCCAAATCAATCTAGAGAAAATCTATTTTTAAAAAGCTATAAAGCTAATATAATCCTTCCTAATTTAACTCGTCAAACTTAATTAAAACATTAAAACATTTCCAAATAACTTTTTATAAAAATAAAATATATTAATAAATAATTTTGAAATTCACAATAAACTTTAAATATTTATAGTACATCTTTTTATAAATAAACAACACAATGAAAACTAGTTTTCAAAAATCAAAGTGGACAATGAAATAAACTTCATGCCACTCTCACACAAATAGTATAATTGACCTAAAACAGTAGTTTTCTATATTTGTAAATAAATAATCAAATAAATTTTTGACGCGACAAATAAATACTTATTTTCTATTCGAAGGAAACTTTTAGAAAAATAATTGTATATAAAAATATATACCATCTCGCAATTTCGCATGCTACGTACAAATACGAAACTCGCAAACTCATACGCGACGTATAATTGAGAAAACAAAAGTTGATAACAAATTTATTTAATAAATAAATAAAAAATATCGTAGCAAAACTTTATGGGGTTTACACACTGCCTCGCTTCCATAGACTAGAGAGAATGGTGTGTTGCCAGTGGGTGTCCGAACAGTTGTACGGTAAGCCCACAGGCGTTCGTCGAGCTTTTCATTCCAGTCGCGCTTATTAAAGGAAACGACTTTCTTGAGCAGCTTGATGATAGTCTTATTGAATGCTTCGGCTAGTCCATTCGCTGTAAGATTGTAAGTCGTTGATGCCATATTTTACATTTGGTTCTTATCGCAGAACCGATAAATGCATGGCTTACGAACTGAGGACCATTTTCGTAGATAATCCTTCTGGAAACCCCGGAGCGGTATATGATGTGATGCTTGAAAACTGATCACATTCGAGGTTTTTACCTCGGCTAGAGGTACTGCTTCCGCCCACTTAGAAAAGTAGTCAGTGATGGCGAGTATGAACCGGTGTCCTTTGGAGGATGGTGGACTGATCGGCTTGATAATATCCATTGCCCATGCTTCGAATGGTCAGGCGACCGCTGGGGGTGTAGGAACTCCGAAGGTCGGTAGATGAAGTCAGCATGCAACTGACATACCCGGGACTTCTTTCCATAATCAACGACCTCTGCCATCATAGTGGGCCAGTAGTATCCCATGCGACGTAGTCGGTCTTGTAACTTAGGACCAGGCTGATAGGCTCCGCAAGTGCTATCATGTGCCTCTCGAAGTGCCTCTTGTGCTTCTGTCTTGGATAAACTTCGTAGGAGAAGCCCATCGTATGAACGATGATACAACATTTTGGTAGCTGTGTTGCTGAAGAACCGGAGAGAGGGTATCTTGACAGAAGTAGACTCATTCGGGTCTTCAGGTAGGATTTCATAGACTGCGTAGTCTATAAATGCGAATCGCCAGTCCCGAAAGTCAATATTGGTGTCTGTTTGTACTGAGTAACTCAGACACGTATGTAGATTGTTCTTTAGGAAAACTAGCTCTCGCCCCATTACCCTGACGGTATATAGGTTCTAACAGGAGCTGCCAAAGAAGCTACGAGGCAAGCGAGTGTGTCGGCCTCCAAGTTTTGCAGTTGAGGTACATGTTCTATAAAGAACCCTGTGAAGATGGAAATGATATCGATTGCTGCCTGGTGGTAAGGAACCAGATCTTCATGACGGACCTCGTATTGTCCTCGAACCTGGTTAATGATTAGTTTCGACGCCATAGACCTCGTATTGGTGCACGACTCCTTAAGAGAATATGAACGGTAGATGACCAGGTCATCGGGGGTGATAAAAATGACTCCGACCCCTGCGATGGTCTCGCCTTTGGGTCATGTTCTTGAAGCGCCGTCAAAGAACATGCGCCAAACCGAGTTACCTGAGATGGCATTGGACTCTAGGACTTTATCGTGAATGTCGTCATAGAGCTTCGATGTCTCTGGCACATGATGTGTCGCCAAGAAGTCGGCCAATACTTGGCCTTTGACTGCCTTTTGCGGGATAAATACCATGTCATAAGGAGTCAAAAGTATTGCCCATGTGGCCAATCGCGAGTTTAAGGCCTCGAGCTTGGTCATGAGGACCCTGAGGGGGTTGACTCGAGAGATGACAAAGATTGTCTGTCCGGCCACGTAATGTTGTGTCTTCTGGATGGCGAAGAGCAGAGCAAGACAATCCTTCTCCACAGGATTACACCAATGCTCGGCCCCAATCATGGTCCTTCTGAGATAGTAGATCGCCTGTTCGTGGCCTTTATTGCTTTTCTGGGCTAGCAAAGCATCGAAAGAATAGTCCATAGCTCGGACATATAGCAGGAAAGTTTTTTCCAAGACCGGTACTACTAGGACTGGAGGACTAGTGAGGTACTTTTTGATGTCGTCGAACGCGCACTGGCATTCTTCGGTCCATACATAAGAAATCCCTTTCTTCATCAGTTTGGTGAAGGGTTGACATCGACCGGAGAGATTTGCTATGAATCTTCTAATGTATGCCAGGTGTACTTGTATGCCTCAAAGCTCACAGAGATTCTTCGGGGGAGCCATATCCAAGATCGCCTTAGTCTTCTTAGGGTCAATGTGAATACCCTTGGCTGTAACAATAAAGCCTAGGAACTTGCCAATAGAGACTCCTAAGAAAGACTTAGTCAGGTTCATCTTTAGTCGACGAGTCCGCATTAAGTCGAATACCATCCTTAGGTTATCCAAATGACTGGATTTCTTTTGCTCTTGAAGGAAATATCATCAACTTAATATTCTACCGTCTTTCAGAGGTCCTTGTGGATATGGTGCGCATAGCCTACTGGTATATTGCTCCCGTATTCTTCAACCCAAAGGGCATCACTGTGTAACAGTATACCCCTTTTGGAGTCTGAAATAAAGTATGCTTCTAGTCTTCGGAGAATATTTTGATCTGGTTGTAGCCTGAGGAACCATCCGTAAAGGACATGCGCTCGAAGCCACACGTGTTGTCAATCATCACGTCATTGATCGAGAGGGGAAACTTGTCTTTTGGACAGGTCGAGTTGAGATCCCTGAAGTCTATGCAGACCCAAATTTTTATGTTTTCTTAGTGACTGGGACAATGTTGGCCATCCAATCCGGGTGTTGTTCTTTACGAATGAAGCCACTCTCTATGATTTTGTCGACTTCTTTCTCAATAGCAGCCATGACATTGGGGCAGAAATGACGTTGTTGTTGTTTGACCGGCTTAGCGTCGGGTAAGATGTTAAGACGGTGCATGGCAACTTGCGGGTCTAAACTCAACATGTCCTCATAGCTCCAAACAAAGACATCGATGTATTCTCGGATAAGATGCATAAAAGATTCCTTGTCTTCTCGCGTCAAGCTTTTGCTGATAAAGATGGGTATTGGGGAAGCCTCATCTCCTAGCTCGACTTGGACGACTTCATCTTCATTGGGAGGTTTGCGCTGTTCAAAGTGCCATTCCTATTGGGATCCCAGGCGTTGAGCCCAGGGTTCATTTTCAAAGAATTCAAGTATTTGATCTTCCTACTCGACTAGAGGATCTACAGAGACCATATTGACGGATAATATCTTTTTGAAGGCTTGGCCAATACTAGTATCAGAGTCCCATGTTGAGGAGTCGGAAGAGAGTGAATGCATCAAGACCCCTGGCTCTGAACTCTCTAAAGTTGTTATGGGTGTAATATAACCTAATCCCCGACGAGTGCGTTGGTAGTAATTTTGGGACTTTCCCTTTGGAGCACGAAGTCATAAGGAAAGGCGTCGACCTTTGCCATAGTTCAACCCTCTGTTGCTGTTCAAGTCATAGCCCATCTTCTGTATAAGGTGTTAGCTTGAGTAGGGTAACGGTAGAGTTGCATCTTATCGTTATCGGGTTTTGGTTCTGCCGGAGCCAACCGCTGAGGATGCTCCAATCGACCGAAGACGATGGTTCCTCCTCCTTTTTTCTTGCTGGAACCATGAAGTAGGCACCTTAAGGAGGGACAAACTCGGCTTGCAAGACTAGTGGTTGTCACTTGTATTTGTAACATATATAGAGCATTGTCTAAGAAATATCTAGTGTTCTAATGCGCACAAGAGTAATTCAAAGACAACCTCCTATTAATGAAATGCAAAATTTTATCCCGAAGGATTACATCATCTAAAGAGTACGCCTCAGTATTGGTACACATGTAGTCTCCCAACTCTTTATCTGTGAGCGCTAAGGCTGTTGCGGGAGAAGGTGGAAGAGGTTTCCCCTTCAAATTGACTACCAAGGGAGGTATAGTCGGAGGTTCCTGCGACTTCAAAGTTAGCCTTGGGGCCTTCCAGGGAAGCCTTATTTGCATATGCTCCAGGCTAATGGCTGATATTGTTGATGGTGACCGAACCGGAGCCTTGCCTCGACGCTTGATGATGAGAGAAGCTGATGTTTTGGAAAGATTTCCCTTCAATCGAACCCTCAATGGTTCTTTTGTGACAGCCGCACATTTCGAAACAGTATCTGCCTCGTCGTCGCATCATTGGCATCATCGTCCCATGGGACTGACTTGTACAGCTCAGCATCGGTACAGTATACTTCGAGTCTTCGGAATAGGTCGATGTCAACAAACTCGGTTTTGATGTTCGCTAGCCACATACTTCATGCATTGATGGAGAGTGGAGGGCACGATTATGTACTCATGAATCCATGGTTGTCCCAATATCATTTTGTAGTTTATATCGACGTCAATGACGTAGCAAGTTACGTCAATATGAAGATCACCTATTTGGCATTTCGGGCAAATCTTGTCCAGAGGCTCACTCTTTCCAGTGTTGAAGCTGCTGATTATAGTGTTTGATGCAATCAGTCGATGCATTGGGATCCCCAAAGCTTGGAGTAAACTCAGAGGGATGATGCTAAGAGAAGATCCATGGTCGATATGGATGCGATCGACCTTAATGGCACGAACATACCATGTATAGTACAGGGGCCTATTGTGCAGGTTGTTCTTCAGCAACATGTCATGCTGGGTGAAGGTGATGTTAGGAATCACCTCGACCACACTGTGACAATGTGGGCATGTAGAGGGTCTTCCTTGGGCGGTTTCACCTGAGTGAGGAAGGAGTCAGCGTTCTGTAAAGCTTTGCTGAGGGCGTCTCGAGTCTCTTTGGAGAGAAGGAGGAGTTCAAAGAGTGACAGTCGAGCCGGAGTATTGGCCAGCTGCGCCAATATGTCGAAGTTGTAGGGTTTGATCGGTCCTACTGTCGAGTCTTTTCTCAGAGGTTTGTTAAAGCAAACCTCCTTCTGCCTTTGCTTGTCTACGGCAGGAGCTTAAGACGGGCCTGCTTCTGATATATTAGGGGCGATAGCCGCAACAGGAGGAGGTGTTTCCTCCTCCGGAGCCTGATTTTCTTCTCGTTGGTGAGCCGAGCGAGTGGTAACCAGGGTGTCATCATCCGATGTAGAAACCAATGACATGACTTGAATTTCTTTCCCTTGACAGAGTGTGCTGCAGGCACCATCATGTCTGGGGCGAGATCTGGATGGATCCATATCACTTCGCCTCGTAGCATTGTAAATGGGATGAGGCTTTGAGCGTTGTCACGGGATGGTGGAAGATTGACTACTTCCATCGTTGCTCTCGGGATGGGGACTACGCCGTCTTGAACCTCTATTCTCGAAAAACTTTCAAACTGGAGAATGACCGTGTTGGCAGTAACAGTCTTTTCCTCGTAGTCGAGCGAAATAACCTTGGCGTCGATGAGGCGCTGGATCCATTTTTTAACATATAGCAGTCACATGTTGAATGGTGAACATACTAGTAGTAGTAGAAATATTTTGGTTTGTCCACCATTCCTACTTCATCGGGACGCTTAGGAGGCGGGAACTGAAGCTTTCCACCCTTTGTCAGCATATCGAAGGGTTCTATTGTGCCTTCATCTTTGAAGGAGTAGGTCTCTTTTGTCCTATGTACTTCGTCCGGCTTAGAGTTCATTATTACTGAGCCCTTGGAGATGTTGACGGTTATAGCTTGTTTCCTTTTACCATCCTTGGGAGCAGGATTGTTGCTAGATTAGCGCCTTCCTTTATTTTCGAGCGATGGGAAACTCAGACCCAATTGCTGTGCATCTCGAGCTTTCCTTTCTGCCACATCTGTTTCCATAACGAAGGGCGTCCATACTATACAAGGAGAACTGTGCCATAATTTGATAGCGGGAAGCATGTTTTTGTGGCAGGAGTCCATAAGCATGGGCCCTGGTATACCAGGGGTAATCTCAGAGCGGCCTGGCAGAAGCGCTCAATGTATGCGGGTACAGGTTCCTGCTCCTTCTGGACGATTTCTATGAGATTTGACATTGTCATGTCCCTTCCCCCTTCGTAGAATCGATTGATGAATAGGCGCTTCAAGTCTACGAACGACGAAATATAGTTGCCCGGGACGCTACAAAACCATTCATAGGCTACACCCTGCAGTGCTTCTACGAATATATTGGTAAGGAGAGTGTCGTCTTTTGGTAGATGCCCTGTTACTAAGGCGAAGTACCTCAAGCATCGACGGAAAGACTCCTTCGCATCGACTGGTGTGAGCGTCTGCAGATTGTATTTGGGAGGATAGATCACATTATTCCATTCGACAGGATATGGTTGCCGAATCCCTATCTTTTAGAGTGATTCTCGCTTTTCTCTGGAATCGTGGCAAGCATACAACACTTTGAGGGCTTGTTGTACTTCACTCGATATTGTAGGCCTGTTGTTGATGGAGTAGATGATGGGGGCACTGCTTGGCTCAGGATGTGAGGCGCATTGGACCCGCTGTTAGTCCCTGGGTCTTGGTTTGTAGGAGTAGAGATAGTGGATGTCAATTTCTCTTTGATCTCTAATATGAAGGAAGCCAAGGTCTTCATAGTATCGTCCAACATATTTAGGACCGTTTCAAGGGCCTCTATACGCTTCTGCTGACTGGATCCTTCGCTGCTGTCTACGTTGTCGCCTTTGGCCATGAATACGGACATCATGTGTGGATAAGTAGAAGGGACGGTGGATCTTTCGCTCTCTGGTTCAGACGCCTGAGTCCCGTCGTCTTAAGGATAAATCGGTAGGTTGCAATCATCATCAGACTCATTATAATTGCTACCCCCATCTTTTTAACTACTTGCACCTGTAGAAGTGTTTGTGTCATTCAATCCTTCATTGGATTGGACTGCAGGATTGTCATTAATTGTGGAGGGTTGGCCACCCCCAGCTAATTCTGTAACTGACGTATCATCTCCCTGCGACAAGGATCCTGATTTGGAGTGCGTGCCTTGGAACACACTCGTACTGGGTAGTACCATCTTGCGACCCCTAGGCCATTTTTGGGCTTGTTGGCCAATACAGGAAGATTCTTGAAAAGCTTCTTGAGAGACAGAGAACTCGTGCTGCGTTGCATGAAGTAATACAGAGTTTATCTTGTTCTTCATTAGACGCCATCGGTCGTAGTCTTTGGAAGATGGACCGCCTCTTTGTCGGCGAAGCAACTGTTTGGCAACAACAACAGTTGATGGTGATCTGGGTGCAGTTATGCCTTGATTTAGACACGTTATGCGTCGCAGACCCCTCCCTTGCTTTATGCTTATGGGGAGTTGTTGAGGTCTCCACTCCTACATTCCTTTCGTATGTGCAGAGAAGCTGCACGCAGGAGTGAGGATGTGGAGATAGCTTCTTTCTTCTTAGTTCCTGCGTGTGAGACTTTCTTAGGTCCTGATTAGAGAGTTGCTGATGAGGTAGACTCCTTCCATGCTTACAGGAATACTGTTCGTACGAGTCTATCTCGATAGTAGGTACCCCCTGGCTTGAATCGTGTGCATGAGCGCTCAAGTGATAGCAGGGTTTCACAGGTCGAGGCATCGAAGCACTCGGACCAGTTTTGTATAGCTTTCCATTGGTTGTACGCGTGACTGTCAACGCGGGCCTTTGGTCTGCCGTCGGTATAGCACTTTGATCACGTGAAGCGCATGCTGCCTTGGATTTCTTCCTACTACCCCTAGAAGTTGCGTAGTATTCAGAGTCCAACTGAGTGGTTGGCATAGCACTTTGGCCGTGTAAGGCACGTGCCGCCTTGGACCTCTTTACGTTAACACTAGAAGGTGCGTAACATTCAGAATCCAACATAGCCTTACCTGATGGGTAGGCATTTCTGTCAAAGACAGATGTTTTCGCCTGCACAGCCTCCTCTATCCGTGGGTGGACCACGACACACTTCTTCTGGCGTTGCGCCTTTAGCAGGCCCGCCGCCTTGGACCTCTTTGCGTTACCCCTAGAAGGTGCATAACGTTCAGAATCCAACATGGCCTTACCTGATGGGTAGGTAATTCTGTCAATGACAGAAGTTTTCGCCTGCGCAGCCTCCTCTGTCCGTGGGTGGACCACGGCACACTTCTTTTGGCATTGCGCCTTTATCAGGCCCGCCGTAGGGGAGCCGTACTCCTCGTTGCATTTTTCCGAAGTAGGAACTGAGCGATGCGGCATGTCAGCATCAGCCAAAATCTTCTTCGGAGCTTCATCGTTCAGGGGGTTCTGGAGCACAGTCTCCTCTGTCGTACGGCTCGTTGTAGCCGTCTTAGGTACCCAGGTGCATCGAGTTTTCTCTAGTTTTACGAACCGCTTCGAAGGACTCGACTTCTCCTCAGAAAGGAGAACTTCGAAAGCTTGTTGGTCGAAACGTACGACCAACGTCTTCTGGAAAGATCGCAGTAAGTTGTTGTCAGATTGCGTCACTACCTTTTTGTTGGAGAAGAAGGAATTCCCCAGCAGAGTCGTCATCTTGTTTGCCATGACAAAAGGTTATATGAACTTTTTGTACATTAAACGTGTAAAGTATGCAATCGATTCCTAAACAAGAGATCTAAGTACAAAGTTTCCTGGGGAAGTATGACGGTGGAGATCAAGCACTGCAGCATCTTCTTTACTCGGTTGATGAACTGACGACGAGTTGAACTTGCTCTGGCTTTTTGGTACTTGTGATTGGAACTCTGGGGTTGACAATCAAGAGGATGCCGAAGTTGTGAAGATTTTGAAGCCTCTTTATCGAAGGAAAACTCCCTTCTATTTATAGGAAAGCACATATACAATGTGCATAATGTAGAAGCGTAGAAAAGAACAAAGAAAAGCCCATGCGGCTCCAACAGAAGGATCCTTATGCGGCTCGAAAATCCAGTAGAAACTCATGCGGTTCAAAGTCCTCTAGAGCCTCATGCTGCTCGGATAGCTCTATGCGGCTCAAAAAATAGCCACGTGGCCTTAAACAGTTCTTCCCTACAGCTGGCCATAGCAATTGCCGTATTTAATTCCCTGACGGCAGCTCTGACAATCACAGCTCTGGCAATGACAGCTCTGACAAACGACAGCTCTGACATAAAGTCGCATTAATGGCTCTAGCATGATGGCGTGTTCCTAGGAAAAAGGATAAAATCTTTTTTAGCTGACACAATCCACCATCTTCGAAGTTCCTAATGCGGCTGTAAGTTCCTTATGCGGTTGTAACACCTATGCGGCTGCAACACCTATGCGGTTGCCACCCTTATGCGGCTGCTTCCTTCATACGGCTTCCCGCTTCATACAGCTGCTTCCTTCATGCGGCTACTCGCTTCATGCGGTTGCTTCCTCCATGCGGCCGCCCACTTCATACGACTGCTTCCTTCATGCGGCTGTCACCCTCATGCGGCTGCTAGTTTCATACGGTTAGGATTGTGGGTGCCACCCATATGCGGTTCACTTAGAGGCTGCACTCATGCGGCTTCGTCAAGACATCCCACTCATGACAAGATAGACACGTGGCGATCCTCATGACAAGTTGTGACATGTGGCTGTCTTATCCCCTCGGGGCTATGGCTGCTCGTAAATCCTGACAACCAGATTTAGTGCAATCACCATTATTACTCAAATCAAATCAGATTTATTGTGATTAAGAAAATTGGACACGTGGCGAGAGGTCCGAGCTTGACATAACAAATTACTAAGATTTATTGCAATCAACATTAATGGCCCATATAGATTTGGGGCAATCAAGGATCAATTGCCCAGATGTAATGCGATCAAGACTAAAGGCCCAAATGATTGGCCACCGACTTTTCAAGGGACTATCATTGCAAATCCTAATGATCACACCCCAATTCTATAAATAGCAAGGTGCCATTCCCTTGCAAAAGATCCCCGATCCAAAACCGAAAAAAATATAGCAAGGTGCCATTCCCTCGCAAAAGAGATCTTCTCCACCCGACTGGACACACAGAGAGAAAAAGGCACGCACAAAAGAGTCTTCCCATCTTGAGAGCAGTTCTTCACCGGAGCCAAGGCTACGTCTGATCGTCCAAGGAGTAAGGTAGAGCGGCCGTCGCTTTCCCGAGCCTCTACCGTCACCCCCCAGAAAAACTAAACAATCGTACTTAGATTGTTGTACCTAGATTTTCGTCCCTAGGCTTTCTTTGTACGAGCGAGTTTGTATTGTGAAGTAAAAGTCCAGTCCTCCTATATAATTGTTCTGTTCTTTTATAATCAATGGCAAACACGATGGCGACTCTGATGGGGACTAACTTCTCCACGGCTGAGGAGTTGGTGACGCAATCGGACGCAGCCAAACTTGGTTCCACTCAACAAACGCTGGTCGCCCGGTTCGATCAGCAGGCATTTGAAGAAATGCTCTCCGACGGGAGCGCTGGCCCGGTCCAGCGGCGAGCCCGCAAAAAGAAGGCCCACAAGGAGTATAGACCCAAATCATTCGCTCCTTCCCAAGCTCTCGAAGAAGTACTCTCTGTTGCCCGAGACAGCGGAGAAGTCTCGCTTGCGGCCCCACTTCAGACCATAGAGGACTCTGTTGTCCCCAAGTTCGGCAGAAGAAAACACTATGATGTTGGACTTGCAGGGACAAAGAAGAACTCTATGCGGTCCAAGCCGCATAAGGGCGCCAGCCGCATGCAAAAAGCCCATGCGGCCACAACAATCAACCGCATGCAGAAAGCCCATGCAGCCAAAACTGCCAGCCGCATGCAGGCAGCCTGCACGGCCATGACTTCCAGCCGTATCCCGAAGGATCATGCTGCTACCGCTCCTAGCCGCATACAGAAGGGTCATACGGCCACACATGCCAGCCGCATGCAGGCAGCCTGCACGGCCACGACTTCGAGCCGCATCCCAAAGGATCATGCGGCTACCGCTCCTAGCCGCATACAGAAGGGTCGTGCGGCCACACATACCAGCCGCATGTCGACAGCCTGCATGGCCACCAAACCCAACCGCATACCATCTGTTCCATACGTCTCTCGGTCAGTCTTCGATCGCCTCTCAGGCGATCCTGACCCCAGATGCTCTCATGTGCCAGTCTCGGTCGACTCTTCCTACTATACACTCTCAGGTGCTAGAAGGAAGAAGTCTCGGGCAGCGCGGGCTCATCGAGCCCAGACAGCTGTCCCAACTTTTGACTATCAGGGCGTCCCGCTAACTATTATGCGGGTCCCTGATGGAAAGTTGTATAAAACTATCCGTGTCTAGCCTCCGGCATCCGACGAATGGGATAGTCATCGAGAATCTCCCAACAACGATCAGGGGCAAGTACTCATGCAACCCCCACATCAGAGAGCAGACAGGAGACCGATACGCTCATGTGCTCAGAAATCTTGAACTCATAAATCGGATGACTTGTGCAACATGATTCTTCACAAGCGCAAGAAAAGAGACGAAGATTGATGTGCAAAGAGTCCTGTCAAGGACATCAATACACCCAAGTCATTATCAACTACTGCTGCAACAAGGCAGCAGCACAACAAGACCAGCGGTCCGTCTTCCAATGGCTGCAACACCCGAGCTCAGAAGACGAGGCGCTTCTCGTCGCCTCTTGCAATTCTGCTCTAAAGATTCCGGGCAGCGGTAGAGGAAAGAAAACAAATGTCTCCAGCCTGAAAATTTCAACCGGCATAACCAAGAAATTTTTTTCTAAACGGTTGTCTACCACCGTCGCAGGAGGAGTTTACCAAGGTACCCGCTCAAAGACAAAATCTGCCACACTGGGAGATTCGTCCACATCTATGAGAGACACTGGAGCCGGGGGTAGCATTCCTCCAAATATCCACAACAACACGGTGTTCCAAGAAGATAGTCCGGGGGAAAATGGTTCACCCAACAGATACAGCAGATCCTGACGTCCCCGAGGACGTCCACAATTCTCAAGACGAGGCAAGCTCTGAAGCTGGGGTTACCACTCTTTCTGAGTCCGAACCAGAGAAGAACATTCCTACATAACCTGACGACTTCTCTGTACGATGGTACGACTCAGAGGGCACGTCCTCTACCGTTTCTTCCATCTCTCATCATATAAGGACGGTATTCATGACGGACAGCAACCAAGAGGGTCCCAGTGATCGCCAATGCATCGACACTCTGGAGGCCATACTGTATGCCTTTGTCAAGTCCGTGGACGAGATCAAAGCGGCCCTTCCAACTCTGTAAGGAAGGACGCTTGGCCAAACATGTTTGGGTCCCGCGGTCAATGCAGACTCGAATTTAGCTGCACCAAACCCGGGCGATAATCCTCCTAAAGTATCGGTTCCCACTGCTGCAGACGAGGCCAGGGAGGCAAGAATAGAGGTCCAGGAGCTCCGGGCCACGTTCCAAGCCCGAGAAACTTGCCAGGACCTCAGGATACGACAACCGTATCCTGCTGCGTGGAGAGATGTTCCCTTCCCACCAAAATATAAACCATTCTACATTAATCCATATGATGGGAAGACATCTGCAAGCCGGTACATTACCTACTTCAAAGTCACAACCGACCATCTGCCTCATGACGACGCCATCCTTACGCGGTTGTTCATCGGAGCCTTGGAAGGGATCGCCTTCGACTGGTACCGCAACATGCCGGACAATTTCATCCACTCCTTCACCAGCTTCAAACGCATATTCCTAGAGAAGTTCTATGAAGTAGGACAAGACATGATAATGTTCACCCTCATGGACGTTGTTCAGGGAGAAAAGGAGCTAACAAAAAATTATATCGAGCAGTTTCGCCAAACCGCGATGAAGCTGCCTTCCGGCAACCCTGATTCCTCCTTGATTAAAATTTGCCAAAATAGACTGCTTCCCACAATTAGCCTCTGGATGGGCGAAAGTCAATTTAAGGATTGGAAGAAGTTCATCATCAGTGCCACTAGCGCAGAAGACAAGGTGAAAAAAGCTCGCCAACTGGGATTGCACATCTCGGAAGGGGAAGACAAGGGCAAACGCCCTAACGTCAACAACAACAACGGTGGTAATTCCTCCAGCAATCGAGACAACAAAGGCAAGCAGGCTATGGTGGCCGACAAAGCCCCAAAGCCCGAATCAAAGCCGGCAGAAAAACAATGGCCTCAGATGACCTACTCCTTCGAGGATGGCCATGTTAAACCCATCTTAGGCATGCTCATTAAAGGAGGACGAATTCAGCTCCCTCCTCCCAGGCGTGAGCCTCGTCCTGCAGATATGGAGAGTCCTAAGTACTGCCACTACTATCACTATGTCTACCATGCTACACAAGACTACTACCAACTGAAGTGATACATCCAACATCTCATCGATTCTAAGGTCCTGGCCATTGATTTCGACGAGGTAACCGTAGCAGCCAATATGGTGTCAGTACAATTTGGCAACTTCCCTCCAACAAAGACTCAAGATGGAGCAGTACCCGTCCCCATAGCAAAGATGGAGGTCTCTAACCTTCCACCTCCCCGAGACCAAGCTGCTGGTCTAGTGCCCCTTACTACATCACGGGGGGAGATCATGTAGGTCCATCCGGACTTGGTACCTGAGGTGACTAAGTCCGCACCTCCCTCCACCAGCAAGAAGAAGAATGGGAAAGTCAAATCATGTCGCACGATCTCGACGGAGGTCGAAGAAGCTACTGCTGTTGTTATCCGCTCCGGCGCACAAACCCAACCTTCACCGGGTAACTCGGCTGAAGGCCCTCAAACGACAGCTGCTGATGCTCCAGGACCTTCGCAGCCTTCGACGACCGACAAGCCTAGGTCGAAGGAGACTCGCTTCGACAAACCGCTCCGAAGGAAGACCCCTCATGGGCTAGAGAAGCCATACAAATTTGACATCATGGCACAATTGGCCAACACACCGACCAAATTATCGCTATATGAGCTCCTGAGACTCTCCAAAGATGTCCGTATCGTACTGAGCGAAGCACTCCAGAATGCCGACGCATATCTGGCTCAGTCCAATCTCACTGAGGAGGACGCGCCAGCAAATCTCCAGGACAGCGCTTGTACAGGATCAATGCCAAACATTGTCTTCACTCCGTAGGATTTGCTTATCAAGACCAACCTGCATGATCGCCCTCTATATTATACTGGGTACATTGGCGATATCAAGGTCGATCGGATATATATTGACCCTGGGTCCTCCATAAACATCATCCCAAAGAGCCTACTACACCATCTGCGCATCCCAATGCATCGCCTGACACCGACAAGCACCGCCATCAGCGGTTTCAATTCGGGCAGGAGCTACCCGATCGGAAAGATTCGCCTAAAGTGCCAAATCGGCGACCTTCAGTCAGAAGTAACCTGTTATGTCATAGATGCGGACACTTCCTACAATATTCTCCTGGGGCATCCTTGGATACACGATTACATGATCATGCCTTCCATACTACACCAGTGCTTCAAGTACGTCGACAAGCACGACCTCGTGAGGATAAAATTTGCCGACATCGATCCCTTTAAAGGGGTCGAATCCTACTACTCAGATTCATGCTTGTACGAGAAATCAAAAAAGCATCATGCCGAAGGAAATACTCAACCTCAAACTGAAGTAGCAACTGGATCAGAAGAACCTCTGACGATCCACCTCCAAGCCCGCAAACCTGGCATAACTGCGCCCCTTACAGCCACTCTGCGTAAGGATGCAATTAGCCTCTCTGTACAGGAGGAACAGATGATAATCCGACTGCCAAGGTCTGGCCAAGAGCCAAGAGAGCCACTCACAATCAGGCTGTCTAAAGCTAGCCAACAACAAGTAGAGGAGCTCAATCCCTCTGTCAAACCAATGATAATTCATCTTCCCAGAATAAATCGACAACCGAGCACTAAGCCAGGGACTACTATCCAGCCAACAACATCCCGCTCAGTATCGAGCACCAAGCTGGGGGTAGCTAGTATGCCAACAACTCCATGTTCTGCTCTATCCATGGAGCCCCTGATAATCAAGTTGCCCAAGTCATCCTCCCAGTCCGCATTTACACAGGGGGTGGCTGAAGAAGAGTCAGAGCTGGCCAAGTATGTGGCTGCTTACACTGATGTTCCATCCGTAGATGATGTAATCCTACTGGAAAAGATACCTTATTTCATCAATAAAGGGCTATCTTTGAATTATCTCGAGCTTAATAAGCTTTGTACAATGTATGCTATGGAACATGGTATAGGCAATCACCTGGACACACAAGTGACAAATGTCTACACCACAAACCAACTTACTCTAGTGGAAGACGCTTATCACATAATCAAGGGAGAGGATCACCCAATCATCATCGGCCAGAAGAATGATCCACAGCCCTTCAAGATAGAAGAAGTTGAGCTCGAACCCGACACCGGGAGATTGACCCTTTATCTGTATAGTTTCCAATCCAAGTACGTTATGCAAAAAAAGGATATGATCTGGAAACTACACCAAGCTTAAACTACGGTACTGGACGGCGGTTACCCTTACAATCGTCGGTCCCGGCTGGGAAACCATGAGATTACTATAACAAAACCAGATATGGGCTAGGTTATGTCATACCTACGACGACACCTGAAAGCTTAGACGAAGAATGCGACTGGCACTCACACTCAACCGGATCACCCACTTCCGATTCAGATATCAGCATCGGAGACATGCTCAGGCAAGTCTGGTCCGTCAATATGGCATTTGTCGACGCCTACGAAGAAGATGAAGACATTCCCGAACTTCTTGAGCTAGAGCCATGGGCACAACAACTAGATGTGCAGTGGGAGAAGCGGTTCGAACAAAGAGAACCTCCCACCGAGGATGAGGTTGTACAAGTCGATCTCGGTAATGAGTCCTCTCCAAAGCCCATCTTCGTCAGCAAGAATTTGACAGACGAAGAGCGAGAATCACTACTATAACTCGTCAGAGGATACATCGACGTGTTCGCCTGGAGCTACGAAGATATGCCAGGACTGAACCCCGAGATTGTACTTCACAAACTCAACATCCGTCCGGACGCAAAATCGGTCAAGCAACAGCAACGTCGGTTTCGTCCTGACATCATGAATGCTATTGAAGCCGAGGTAAACAAACTAATAGCCAGCAGCTTCATCCGTGAGGAACAGCATCCTGACTGGGTCGCCAACATAGTACTAGTCCTCAAGAAAAGTGGAAAGATTCAAATCTGCATCGACTTTCGTAATCTGAATGCGACGTGTCCTAAAGATGAGTTCCCTCTTCCTATCACAGACATTATGATCGACAACACCTGCGGCTTTGAGCGTATGTCATTCATGGATGGTTTCTCGGGGTACAACCAAATCAAGATGTTTTCCGATGATGAAAAGTATACATCATTCCGAACACCAATTGGCACATACTGCTACAAAGTTATGCCTTTCGGTTTAAAGAACGCTGGCGCCACCTATCAAAGAGCCATGAGCGTCATCTTTAGAGACCACTTACGCAAGACAGTGGAATGCTACGTCGATGACATCGCCGTCAAAAGCCGCTCTAAGGAAGATCATCTGCATGATCTGAGGACAGTGTTCGACCTGATGCGAGCGCACAATTTGAAAATAAATCCCACAAAATCCTTCTTGGGCGTATCCAGCGGGAAGTTCTTGGGTTTCATCATTACCTCCTAGGGTATCCATATAGACCCTAAGAAGACGAAGGCAATCATGGAGATGGGTCCCCCGAGAAATCTCCGTAAACTCCGAGGCCTTCATGGGAGGCTAGCCTACTTCAGGAGGTTTATCTCTAACCTCTCCGGACGATGTCAGCCATTCATCCACCTCATGAAGAAAGGCGTTTCATTCGTATGGGATGAAGAATGCCTTCGACAGTATCAAAGAATATCTGACGAACCCTCCAGTCCTGGTAGCCCCAGTTGCTCGAAGACCATTCTTGCTCTATGTGCCAGCGATGGAACATTCTCTCGGTGCTCTGCTAGCACAAAACAACGATACAGGTCACGAACAGGCTATATATTACCTTAGCCAAATCATAATGGGTCCGGAACATCGATACACCGCCGTAGAGAAAGAGTGCCTCGCTCTGGTGTTCACCATTCATGTCATATCAAGAGTTAACCCCCTCAGGGTCCTTATGACCAAGCCGGGTGCACTCAGCTCTCGCCTCGCTACCTGGACGATATTACTGTCCCCCTACCACATAATCTTTGTCCCATAAAAGGCTATTAAAGGTCAAGCTCTGGCAGACTTTTTAGCAGCTCATCCAGGTTCGGAGTCAACCAGAATAGAAGAAGAGATTCCAGATGAGGTCGCTAATTCAAATGTGGCATCCCATGATTCCGTATGGCGAATGTTCTTTGACGGCGCTTCTAGAACCGGGCCCAAGGGCAACATCGTCGCTGGAATCGGAGTAGTGCTGATTTCTCCTACCGGGTTGGTGATCAATCGAGCTTATTCCCTCATGGAGCCTTGTTCAAACAATGTGGCCGAGTACAACGCTTTGGTCATTGGTCTCCGACTCGCAAAAGAGCTGGGGGTAGAGTACCTTGAAGCATACGACGATTCGCAGCTAATCGTCAATCAGATTCGGGGTTCATACGAGGTTCGCCATGAAGACATAATCATCTATCACCAAATAGCAGTGAACATCATCTCGTCCCTGGAGGTGTTCTTCATAGAGCATGTTCCCAGCCTCCAGAACATTGAAGCCGATGCCCTAGCAGGCCTTGCCGCTTCCTTAGCAGTGCCGAATCATGCTCATCATCTGGTTGACATTATAGGCTGAGAGTTGGTCTGTCCCAGAAATAATGTTCAGTGTGTTGAGAGTTACTCCGTTCTGATAGTCGACGAAGCACCAGACTGGAGACAACCATTCATTGACTTCGTAGTCTACGACATCCTGCCAGAAAATCTGAAGGAAGCCACTTCCATCAGAAGGCGTTCCCTCAGATTCTTCTACGATACGGATACAAAAATGTTGTATCGACGATCATATGATGGATTACTGCTTCGATGTCTGTCAAATATAGAAGCAAAATAAGCCGTGCGTGAAGCTCATGATGGCATCTGTGGGAGCCATTAGCCTGGCCCGAAACTACAAGATCGCCTTCGCCGAATGGGCTACTACTGGCCCACGATGGTCGCAGACGCGATAGACTATACAAAAATATGTAAAGCCTGTCAAGTCCACGCAGATTTTATCCACCAGCCCTCCGAATTTCTATATCCGACAGTGGCATCCTGGCCATTCGAAGCATGGGGAATGGATGTCATTGGTCCGATCACTTCGCCTTCGTCCCAAGGATACCGCTTCATACTCGCAATCACAGATTACTTCTCCAAATGGCCGGAGGCTATTCCGTTAGCAGAAGTAAAGACTTCAAACGTGATCAGCTTCCTCAAGCATCACGTTATCTACCGCTTTGGACTGTCCCGAAGGATCATCTACGATAATAGTCCGCAGTTTTCAAGCCACGCTTTCTATCGGTTTTACGACAAACACCAAATCCAGAATATAGCTTCAACACCATATAACCCGGCAGCTAATGGTCTGGCTGAAGATTCAATAAAACAATCATCAAGCTTCTTAAGAAGTTCGTGTCATCAAACAAACGTGACTGGAATGAGAAGATCGGTGAATGCTTATGGGCGTACCGCACTACAGTACGGACTGCCACCGAGAACACACCATTATCTCTGGTATATGGGAGTGAGGCAGTTCTCCTACTGGAGACTCAAATCCCCTCACTCTGTGTCACCCTCACCTACCGATTGACAATAGATGATAATCACCATCGCCGACTACAAAAGTTGGAGGCCCTAGATGAGAAGCGCCTGCTAGCTCAACAACGAATCGAGCTGTACCAACCACGTATCTCAGGAGCCTTCAACAAGAAGGTTAAAATCAGAACATTCCAAGTGGGCGATCTCGTTCTGGCAGTTCGGAGGCCGATGGTTATGACTCACAAAACCGCCGGCAAGTTCCAGCCAAAGTGGAAAGGCTCGTTCATCATCGACGCTGTGTTCTCCAATGGAGCTTACCGCCTCACAAAACAAAATAGAGACTTGCTCATGTTGCCCATCAACGGTAAGTTCCTGAAGAAATATTACGTCTGAAATGACGTCCTCCAGGGTGATAAGTTACGTACCCGTTGGTACCGCTGAACTCACATCCCGTCTACAAATCTGCCAAAATAATGAGTTACGTACCCGCTGGTGCCGCTGAACTCACATCCCAACTACAAATCTTCCAGAATGACGAGTCATGTACTCTTCCGTACAACTGAACTCACATACCGACTCTAAATCTCCCAGGTTATCGAGTTATGTACCCGCAGGTACCGGTGAACTTACATCCAGTTACTATAGATAAATCTATATCGCATCTTTTAGGTATTAAGTCATGTATGATTATACCTCTGAACTTTCTTCCAAAAAGGAGCTCCCCCCTTATGATCCAATACCCACACTTTCAGTGCACAAAAAGGGTAACAGATCCACAGATTTTCTGAAACAGCCACGTCGATGTTACCTCTGAGTTGTTTTCCTTCCATCAAAAAAAAACCGCCCCTCACATAGAACCTCCATGTCCTCATTACCTCTGAGTTGTTCTATATTCCCTATATGGAGCCCACTCCAGCCATGTCCTCATTACCTCTGAGTGGGAAGGCTCCATCGAAGAAACCCTCATATTTACCATGTCCTCATTACCTCTGAGTAAGTATGATGGTTCTTCCCTCTCTCGTCTTCTTATCCGTATCCAGAACCAGGATACGCCATGGATAACAAGTCCACAAAAAGTCTCTCAAAGAACAGAGCGAACGTATTCTGTTTACTCAAAATCAGTTACATTCACATGACTACGTCTCATGAGCAAACCAGAAAAGTTCTCCATCGTTTCATTCAAGAAGAAAGATTACATTGATGTCCAAAGAGAAGCAAAATACAAATGACAGTTAAAGACAGACAAAAAATATCAAGACAAAGACGGACATTTATGGGAACCTACGAATCCTAGTTGCGGGGGCACATATACCAATCCCTCAACCACTTTCCACATGAAGGATCTACTTGAGCAAAATCCTCGTCCGAAGCAGGAAGGTCAGAACTCCCAAAACTACCGCCGTCAGACTGGGCTCCTCTTTTACAGCAACTTCAATCGGCGCCAGTGATTCTTTTTGCTCCTCCATTCTCGGCATCACCTCATCTTTAATGAGTGATGGCTCTTATTTTATGAAAGGAGGCAGCGGCTCTTCCTTCATAGTAATTTTAGCCTTCGGTAAGGATGCTGCAAGAATCAAAGACGAAAAGAAACAAAGTTAGAAGATGGCCAGAGCCTCTTGCGGTCCAGTTTAGACGAACTTATGGGTCCTGATTGAGGGGGCTTCATGCGGCTCGATTCAGAGAGACTTATTCCATTATGTTCGAAGAGTCATTATGCGGTTCAGTTTATGAAGTGTTTATGCGGCCACTAGATAACTCCCATGCGGCTCGGACATGGGGTATACCCCTATGCGGCTCGAACATGGGACGTACATGCGGCCCATACAACTCGAACAGATCATTAAAGGCTTGTGCATAAAGCATGCAACAGAGCCGTCTTTGTCTCAAAGTATACGATCCGCCCAAACCCTTACCAGCAATATGGGGTGAACGTCAGAATGGACTTCAGGCGCCGGGGCTGACGAAGAAGCCACTTCCTTTCCCTTCGCTGCGGCTGTGGAAGCTTTGGGGCCATTGACAATTGACGAGCGGAGAAGGAAGATGAAGACAGAAATCTAGGGCAAGAAGAGTAGATAAGAGAAAGTAAAGAATCCTCTTCGTCCTAACACACTCCTATTTATAGGCAGAAGGAGGGAGGGCTCACGAACCGACGTACGCTGCGATCCGCATACCGCATAAAAGGACGAATCGAATCTTCGGGCATCGAGGCAATCTGGTCATTTAAAAAACCAACTCTTGGGATCCTACCCCAAAAGACGGCTTCAAATCTGAAAACAAATCAAAGGCAATCAATACAATAAAAGATTTGCACACGTGGCGGGGAGACGTGGCAGGAGCCTATGCGGCCAGACAGCCCATGCGGCCAGACAGTCTATACGGCTATAAACGACTCATGCGGCTAGGAAGTCCATACAGCTAGACAGCCCATGCGGCTAGGCAGTCCACGTGGCTAGGAAGTCCATACAAAATATCCTATGCGGCCAGAAGAGCTTATGTATAGCCATGCTTCTTATTCAAAGTATTTCAATTTTGTAAATTGAAAACTTTGAAGGGGGTCTTGTAGAAGCATGGAAAAGAACAAAGAAAAGCCCATACGGCTCCAACAGAAGGATCCTTATGCGGCTTGGAAATCTAGTAGAAACTCATGCGGTTCAAAGTCCTCTAGAGCCTCATACGGCTCGGATAGCTCTATGCGGCTCAGAAAATAGCCACGTGGCCTTAAAAAGTTCTCCCCTACAGCTGGACATAGCAATTGTCGCATTTAATTCCTTGACGACAGCTCTGACAATGACAGCTCTGGCAATGACAGCTCTGACAAACGACAGCTCTGACATAAAGTCGCATTAATGGCTCTAGCATGATGGCGTGTTCCTAGGGAAAAGGATAAAATCTTTTGTAGCTGACACAATCCACCAACTTCGAAGTTCCTTATGCAGTTGTAAGTTCCTTATGCGGCTGTAACACCTATGCGGCTGTAAAACCTATACGGCTACCACCCTTATGCGGTTGCTTCCTTCATACGGCTGCCCGCTTCATACAGCTGCTTCCTTCATGCGGCTACCCGCTTCATGTGGCTGCTTCTTCCATGCGGCCGCCCACTTCATACGACTGCTTCTTTCATGCGGTTGTCACCCTCATGCGGCTGCTAGCTTCATGCGGTTAGAATTATGGGGGCCACCCATATGCGGTTCAGTTAGAGGCTGCACTCATACGGCTCCGTTAAGATATCCCACTCATGACAAGATAGACACGTGGTGATCCTCATGACAAGTTGAGACATATGGCTATTTTATCCCCTCGGGGCTATGGCTGCTCGCAAATCCTGACAACCAGATTTAGTGCAATCACCATTTTTACTTAAATCAAATCAGATTTGTTGTGATTAAGCAAATTGGACACGTGGTGAGAGATCCGAGCTTGACATAACAAATTATAAAGATTCATTGCAATCAACATTAATGGCCCATACAGATTTGGTGCAATCAAGAATCAATTGTCCAGATGTAATACGATCAAGACTAAAGGCCCAGATGATTGGCTGTCAAATTTTTAAGGGACAATCATTACAAACCCTAATGATCACACCCCAATCCTATAAATAGCAACGTGCCATTCCCTTACAAAAGATCCCCGATCCAAAACCGAAAAAAATACAGCAAGGTGTCATTCCCTGGCAAAAGAGATCCTCTCTACCCGGCTGGACACACAGAGAGAAAAAGGCGCGCACAGAAGAGTCTTTCTATCTTGAGAGCAATTCTTCACCGGAGCCAAGGCTACGTCTGATCGTCCAAGGAGTAAGGCAGAGCGGCCGTCACTTTTTCGAGCCTCTACCGTCACCCCCGAGAAAAAACTAAACAATCGTACTTAGATTGTTGTATCTAAGTTTTCGTCCCTAGGCTTTCTTTGTACGAGCGAGTTTGTATTGTGAAGTAAAAGTCCAGTCCTCCTATATAATTGTTCTGTTCTTTTATAATCAATAGCAAACACATAAAAATTGTACAGGAATGCTGCATGTAGGGATGGGAGAGAATCTCGAAGCTGTACGGTGAGGGCTGCTGCTGAGCTGACACATGGTGGACGCTGGGATTCTCTTTTATCAAGATCTTGGAAAAATTATCAACATAACTGAATAAACGACACGTGGCATGTGTTTATTGTTGATCGGATGAACCTGAGCAGATTATGTTCCTATTCCTGAAGTTGGATTTTGTCTTATCTTAGGGAGGGCCATCGGTTTAAACAAATTGATAGGATATTGCTCTTATCAACAGAATCAAACTCTGTCCTACCTTAAGAGCAGTAGTTTTTAAATAAACCAATCTAAAAAAGACATAAAAACCCGTCTGGCCATGTGGAACCGTGTCACCCTATAGGACTGTGCTTCTATACGAGCGGCACTTCTGGCGAGACTTTGAGGTCACTGCGCTTCTGGGTGATAAGTAGACTGTGCTTCAAGCGATGAAGTCACTGCAGTTTTAGTCGACAAGGAGACTGTGCTTTAGGTGACAGAGTCACTGCGCTTTTAGACGATGAGAAGATTGTGCTTCAAGCGACGTAGTTAGTGCACTTTTAGAGCGATGAGTGGACAAGTGCTTCAGGCAACGGAGTCACTGCACTTTTAGGGCGACGAGTGGATAAGTGCTTCAGGCAGTAGAGTCACTGCACTTCTAGGGCGGCGAATGGACTTATGCTTTAGGCAACGGAGTCACTATGCTTGAAGACGATGAGTTGACTTATGCTTGAGGCGACGAAGTCACTGTACTTGAGGGTGACGAGTGGACTTGTGTTTTGGACAAAAATTATCAGATGAAGGAGCCTTTGATTGCGCTGCGCTTTTGGATGGGAGGGAGGGCACTGCGCTTCTGGGTTGAAACGAGGACACAGTGGAAGGAATGAACTGGCTGTGCTTTTGAGTTGATGGAGCTAGTTTCTATCGAAGTCATAAAGGCAATTAATGACTGCTCTTTTGATGGATGAGTCGGTCATCCTTTTCTTTAATTACCGCAATCATTTAGGGAATCCAAGAAGTCTGTGGCCTAGGATTCAGTCGAATGAACCTACTAAATGACATTTATTGTGCTGAGTCTAAGGTTTATCCCATTAATTTGGGAGTCCTTGACCGACGGCCACGTGGCATGTGGGCTGGACCATACTCACCCTACATAAAGGGAAGCTTTTCTGAAGGGTTACCTCCACTGTCTCTTAGCATTCTTACCGTCATGCTCGATCCTGACTTAGCTTCGAACGGCCATTGGCCTTGCACAAGTCGACTGTTGGTTGTGGATCCCTTCGTTTGAGATGCACTTGAGCGTTTGGCATACGGAGTTCGAACCTGAACAACATCTTGGAGGTCTTCGAGATCCAAGCTTCCGGGTTTGGACTGATTGCCAATCTGAAGAGCCACAGGTTGTACTCTGCCCTGCTCAAGAGCCGCACTAGTATGGCGAGCAGGAGCTGCGTCTTTGGGGGGCTACGCGCGTCCTGAAGATTAACCCCCTTGTAGACTTTTTTTAGGTGTTTTAGTCATTTATATGTAATCATGAAGAATCTATAATAGATCTTTTGTAGACATGATTTTAATAAAGAACTATTTATGCACCACTTTTGTTCGTCTGTGTGACTTTAGTTGTCTGTCTGCGCTTTTGTGAAGCCATGTGTAGTGAGAACGCCACCTGCGCTTTTGATATCTGCACTTTTTTCATGCTTCTACAGGCCCATGCAGGTCTAGCTTCACAATTAGTGCGAATGTCGTAGTAGTAAATAGGTTTAGTAGTACTATTATGAGCCTACAACAGGACATGGATTACTAGATGATTTAGGAAATACTCAATCACAACTAGGATTTCTATTCTGCTTTGAATATGTTATCTTTAACTCCATTCTTGAAATGTTGCTATCTTTCTCAATGTCTATCCTTCCTTGATATCTTATCTTGTGTCATATTGATTTCTTCTTGTATTAATCTGTCCTCAGGATGGCACCAATGACCAGGGCTCGTGGTTCGGGTATAGTTGCAGTAACTTCCGCTTCCGACAGGTCGACAACTTCTCGACCGACTACTCGAGGAGTGACTGATGTTGTTCCTCCACCTCCATCAGCTCAGAAGATTATTCTAGCTCATGGGAATATTCCAGGTTAGGGGACTATTCCAGTCCAGGGGACTGCCCCAGCGGGGTACTATTTCTAATTTCAAGAAAATATGTGTTCGAGAGTTCAAGGATACATAGGGTATCCTTTATGCTAATGTGTGGCTTGAGGATATGAAGAGGATCTTACGGGTAGCTCAGATTCTAGAGAACGTGAAAGTAAAGGCGGTGGTCCTACAGCTCTTTGATATTGTGCTCAGTTGGTTCCGGACTGAGCCCAAGTTGGCAGCACCTGGACTGACTTGAAAGATGTTCAAAGATCTCTTCAAGAAGAAGTTATACTCTGAGGTGGCTCGAGGGGTTCTAGAGAATCAGTTCTAGAACCTAATACAGGGTGGTCTATCGGTAGATGAGTATGCTGTCGAGTTTAGCAGATTAAGCCGCTTTGTAGGGTATATGGTGAGAGATCGTGTGGATCGGGCCTATAGATTCAGGAAGGGCTTGGCCAAGGAGATCTGAGTGCATGTCAGTAGGAGCCTGGAAGCTACTTCTGCTGATTTACTGGCAGTGGCTCTGATGGCAAAGAAAGACTTGGGTTTCAGGCCCAAGAGGGATCGGGAGAAAATAGCTGTAGTAGAGTCTTGGACCACTCTGAGCTCAATTGCAGAGATCAAAAGTTTTCTTGGATTGGTTAAATATTACATGATGTTCGTAAAGGACTTCTCCTGGATTGTAGAGCCGATGATGAGACTCACCAGGAAGGATATGGAGTTTGTTTGGTCTGAGGAGTGCCAGGCTGCCTTTGATGAGTTGAATAAGAGGCCAACCGTAGCTCCGATTTTGACACTGGCATCAGGTTCTGGAGGATTTTCTATATACAATGATACTTCAGAAAAAGGGTTGGGATATGTGTTAGAGTAGAATAAGAAGGTTATGGCATATGTATCCTAGCAATTACGTTCACATAAAAAGAACTATCTCACACATGAATTGGAGTTGGCAGAGCGATTTTTGATTTGAAGCTGTAGAAGCATTATTTCTATGGGGAGAGGATGGAAATATTTACTGATCACAAGAGTTTAAAGTATGTTTTCACCCAGAAGGAGTTGAATATGAGACAGCACAGTTGGTTAGAGTTGATGAAGGATTTTGATATCGCCTTACAGTACCATCTGAGAAAGGCTAATATGGATATGGATGCACTGAACCGACATCCAGTGGCTATGATGATGAATCAGCATCTGTTGGAGTATTTAGAGAACTTGGTCATCGAGGTCGCAATTTCAGGGCTAGAGATGCAGATGATGGGATTGCAAATTAAGTAAGATTTGATGGCTAGGATCATAAATGCTCAGTATCAGGATGTAATCTTAAGGAATATTAGGGCTCAGGTGTGGTCTGGATTGCTTAATGATTTTTCTATAGCCAATGATGGTTCTTTGAGACACGGGACTAAGGTTTGCATGACGAGTAGAGATCTGCGAGAGGAGGTCATGCAGGAGGCGCATCGCTCTCAGTATTCTATATATCTTGGGACTACGAAGATGTATAAGGATTTGAGAGATCATTTATGGTGGTATGAGATGAAGCGCGAGGTGGAACATTTCTGTTCCAGATGCTTTGTGTGCCCGCAGGTCAAGGCCAAAAAGCAGAGACCCGGTGGATTTGCTTCAGCCTTTGCCTATCCTATAGTAGAAGTAGGAGCATATCACCATAGACTTTGTTTCCAGTCTTCCACGTACTCTGGATGGAATGATGCAATTTGGGTTATTGTTGACAGTTGACCAAACCGGCCTAGTTTGTTCCATTTAAGGTAGATTTATCCATGGAGAAGCTAGCAGAGTTGTATGTGAGGCAGATTGTCCAGTTGTACGAAGTTCCTGTGAGCATAGTTTCTTATCGGGATAACAGATTTACTTCTCACTTCTCATTTCTAGAGGAATTACAGACTAGCTTGGGCTCTCAGCGCAAGTTCGGTACCGCCTATTACCCTCAGACGGATGGACAATCGGAAAGGACTACTTAGACGCTTGAGGATATGCTTTGGACTTGTGCATTAAATTTTGACAGCTTATGGGAGGATCATCTTCACCTGGAAGCAATTTTCTATAATAATAGCTATCGGGCCATTATCGAGATGTCTCCTTTCGAGGAATTATATGGGCAGAGGTGTTGCACCCCGTTATCTTAGGATGATGTGGGTGATAAAGCCTTATTCTGGCCGGAGATGATCGTGGATGTTGCATAGAAGGTGAAAAACATCTGGAAGAGGCTTCGCGTGGCTCAAGACAGGCAGAGACACTGGGCCGACAGCCATCGCCTATGCCTTTAGAGTTAGATGTAATAGGTGTTTTGTTTGTATGTGATGCTTAGGTTGGAATTTTGTGTGCTAGGTTGGAGATCTAGTATTTCTGAGGATTTCTCGGACCTGTGGCACAATCCGTTTTGGCTGAAGTGGGAAGCTCAGCCCGAGATTCGTCGGACCTTTCGGCATCCTCGAGAAGGTCGGTGTTGTAGCTTATCGACTAGACTTACCACCTACCTTGGAGGGAGTGCACAACGTGTTTCATGTGTCACAGCTGAGACGATATGTGACAAATCCTATCCATGTATTGGACCACTCGAAGATCGAGGTCAGACCGAGTCTCAATTACACAAAATAGCCCGTGGAGATTATGGATCACAGAGAGAAGATACTGCGTAACCAGACGATTCTCTTGGTTCGTGTCGCGTGGAGGCATCACTGTTCCGAAGAGTCCACCCGGGAGAGAGAGCGGACGAGATGTGCGGGCGACATCCTTATCTTTTTGAGCCATGAGGTAAATTTTGTTTCTTGTTCTTTGTGTTTGTGCTATTCTTAAATTTCGAGGACAAAATTTTTTAAGGGGCGTGGGGTTGTCATCACCACATTTCGTATAGGGTTATTTTCGACCAATTTAAATTTTGCTATTATTTTCCACCAGCATACTATTACTTTAATTGATGTATTAGGAATTTATATTTTGGATTGGATTTGGTCATGGCTAGATTAGACTCATGGATTAATTTAGAGCCCAACTCAACTATTTTCCTTAAAGCCTTTCCACTAGCTAATTGTGTCACGACCCGCATCCAGTGTAGGGGCACGAGAAGTGGGTACGCCCACCCTATGCCGCTGTGTCAACGGTAGAATGCTGTCCTAGGTCATAACATCGAACAATATATAATTGTACCTGTACAATAATATACTCAACACAGAAGGTACAACTCAATCATAATGTCAAAGATGGAAATAGAAAGATAAGATAGATAATCTCAACAATGAACTACAAACAAAAAGAAATAAGTCTGGGTGTTTAAACAACACCAAAATCCAAATATCTGAAATACATCAAGGCAAAACAACTAAAATAAGATAACTAGTTTAGCAGTCGAATCTAGACAATAGGCAAATCCTCAGCAACTGTTAGATCCTCCTGGGGTCCAAGTCACCTGTGTCATCTAAGCCAGTGCCATAATATGTGGGGCAGAACTCCTCCTGATACTCTGTAATATTTTCAACAGGTCCAATCAGGACAGGAACGAATACATATCTCTCACACAGTTCATATCATGACAGGAAATGTAAAGCAAGCTATAGAATAAATTACATGAAATGCTGTAAGAAATGAATATGAAGACTAAAGGAATATCTGATAAACTGAAATACAAATATGATAAGTAAAGACTGTAATTGACTAAGTGATTTAGAGCCCAAGATGGTTATGTTAAAGGCTTGAATTGCACATGACTAAGCTACAAAGTTTGCACATGATTACTTACTTTGGAATTGTTCACATGACCACTTCTACTCCACCGTACCCCAATCAATACACAAGGATCTAGACAGGTTATGTTATTGTACATGAAAGTTTATACATGAAGCTCATGAGATCATGAGAGTACATGAGAGCACATGAGTGTACATTAATAATAAGACTCCATAGAATACATGATGTTCGTGAAAAGCACGTGACATGATGTATTCGATGCACCCGAGGGGGATAACATCTCATGAAAAGATACATATAGTACTAATCCGTGATAACATCGTGACAACATCAAGTAAAGTATTCTATAACAAGAATATAATTCCTAGCAAGTATGAAACGGTCAGAGAATGTACTCGCCTGATAATCTGAACAGCTGATGAGAAAAGATGTCCGAACCGGACTAACTGAGTCCTATTTAGAGCAACCACAGGATAAAAAGTGTCTAATATGAAATAAAAGAAGTTTACAATGCATCCTATATGATTCTAGTTCATTCTAGGCCAAAGTCAACTCTTTGTCAACTCTGGTCGACCATTCTAGTCAAACTAGGTCAAACCTGAGTCAACTAGTCAATTAGTCTAGGGTTTGGTCAAACTTAAGTCAACATGTCAATTTAAGCCTATTAGAGTCAATTCTAGGTCAAGGTTGACCCACAGTTGACTTTGGTCAACTTGGTCAACTAACTAGTCAAGTTTGCCTAATTAGGCCTATAGAGTTATTTATAATCACAACAAGCAATAGGCAATAAAATCCTATACTAATATCATATTTTTTTATACTCATATATATATATATATATATATATATATATATATATATATATATATATATATATATATATATTTATATTTTTTTTATATTTTTACATATATATATATTTTTATATATTTTATATATATATATATATATATATATATATATATATATATATATATATAAAAAATATATATAAAATATATATATATATATATATATATATATATATATATATATATATATATATATATATATATATTTAAATATATATATATATATAAAATATATAAAATATATATATATATATATATATATATATATATATATATATATATATATATATATATATATATATATATATATATATATATATATATATATATATATATATATATATATATATATATATTTTATATTTTATATATATATATATATATATATATTTTTTATACTATATATATATATATATATATATATATATATATATATATATATACACACACATATTCAATTACAATATATAAGGAAAGGGATGAAAGGTAAGTGAGTGTGTGTATGTTGTGTGCTGCTGGTAAGGGGTGAACCCAAATCTCATAAATGAGATTGAAAACAAGCCAACTCTAAAGCCTAAACTCAAAGTATCAAATATCAATACCTAACAAACAACCCATTATCAAATACATAAGCCTATACCAAAACAAATCAACTCTAAACACAACTCAGAATCGAACTAAAGCTAAACATCAATATCAACTCAGAAATCTGAGTTGAAAACTAAATCAAATCTCAAATTCGAAAACCAAAACACACAAACCCAACTCAACTCAAATTGGAAATCGAAAATTCCATTCACTAACCCAAATCAAAACCAAAAATCTTAAATTCACATCCATACACCGTACAAACTGGAAACAGGGAGGGGGTGTATGTGTGTGTCATGCTCGTGCCTAAACAGAACCACAACAGTATCCACAATGTATCCAAACAGTGCGTATCCGAAACATTGCTCGTGCACGTGTGTGCGGGATGTGTCGAGCACTGTAGGACTCGTCGTGTCCAACGAGAAGCCTCGTGCTCATGCCAGGGTTTAGCTAGGGTGTTAGGGTACGCATTTAGGGCCCTGAGTCCTGTCCACGAGTCGTCGTATCCCATGTCCACACGCGTATCGGGGAGAGATGCACGTACGTGTCCGTACGGCCCCATGGGGAGGTGTCGGCCCCAATAGGACACAACACACGCCACCACGTGTCACATGCTCGTGTCCATGGGTAGCCTAGGCATAGGGCTAGGTATTGGACACCCTGCCTCGAGTCCACGTGAACTCGTGTCCGAGTTATAAACCCGTGTCAGAGCCAAAAATCATGCATATGCACAGCAGGCCGAATCCATGCGGCCTCGATAACTTCCCAACCACTCTATCAAATCACCCCAATTTTTGGGAGTACGATCTCAGGCATAGCCCCTATGTGTCCACCAAGCCCCAAACCGTGTCGTGTCCATAAAGTTATGGCACTCGAGAGGCAAGACAGTGCATGGGGGCTCATGCTACGTCCCCGTGTCCTATTTGGACATGAAAATTGTGCCAAAACAAACTCAAAAGTAGGGTTTTGGAATCCCCTTATATAGGGCTACAAATATATGAAATTAGTTTTAAAAAACAATAACTTTTAATTTTATGAGGCATTTCATCAAACACATGTTACAATACACCGACACGCCTCCGAAACACATATCAAACGGACATAAAATCTTACCAAACTACATCTACAGGTCTAGTGTACCTAGATGCATGCTTCTATGAAGAAAAATCATAATTTAAATGAGTTTAGAAGCATTTACCTATTGAAAGTTGGAATCTCAATACAAAAGCACTCCAAAATGCCTCGACACCCAAATCCTACAGTCAAACGCCTCCAACTCCTTGATAGCTATCCTCCAGCAATTTTCTCTCCTCCCAAGGATTGTAACGCAATTCGTTTTGTCCAAATCGGATGAAAGATTAGAAAAAAGGCTACTTTGAGGAAAGTGGAAAATTAGGGTTTGTAAAGAGGCTTGGCGGCTATAAGTTATGAATATATAGAGAGGGGGCTGTAGGCCGGCCATGGGCTGCTAGGGTTAGGGTTTAGGTATGGGCCAAAAACTCCACTTAAGTTTAATAGAAAGCCTTTGAGCAAAATGCCCAAAAGTAATATAGTAAAAAAAACTAAAATAAATTCAAAAGGTTTCCTAATTAGGACTAAAACTTAAAATTCAAATCTAACTTGATAATTAAGTTCCTAAAATCTTGGTTAGTCTCTAATCATGGTTAGCTAAGGTTAAACCAAGTACTAACATAAAACCACCAATTAAAATATTATCAAAAATTCAAAATCACACAATTACCTAAATGCCCCTAATCTAGAAAAGTGGAAGTAACAAATCTACCCTCCTTAAAATAATTTTGTCCTCGAAATTAAAGACAAAACTGAATATATGAGAATGATAGAAAAATCATACCTCAAGGATGAAAAAGATAAGGGTATCGCTCGGGCGTCTCATCATCCCTCTCCTAGGTAGACTCACCTGGAGAGTGATGCCTCCATGCGACACAAACCATGGGTATCGTCTGGTTCCTCAGTTCCTTCTCCCATCGATCCAGAATCTCCACATGCTGTTCTGGATAACTAAGAGTAGGGCCCACCTCGATCTTGGAATAATTTAGTACATGGCTGGGATCTGTCACGTACCGACTCAACTGCGACACGTGAAACACGTTGTGAAATCCTTCTAGTACAGGTGGCAAGTCTAGTCAGTAAACCACGACACCGACTCTTTGCACAGACGTTGTACGTGCGTTCAGTCACATCTGATACGCGTGTTGTACAACGTGTGGACACTTCGTGGACACCTCGTGTTGTGTCCATTGTGTAGCCCTAAATGTGGGCTATGTGTAGACACAAGCATGAGATTTGTCATGGCTTGTGTCGTGTCCACGAGACGCTGATACGCCTGTACGATGCTGCCTATGTGTAGTATGTGTCTGTGTGTGTTATAGTTGTTTGGACAACTCGTGTCCAGCTATGTGGACACGAGCACACCCACCCAAATACGTATCCATTGTATCACCCCAGTGCACACATTATTTTGGTTTATTAATTGAGTTTTGGTGTTCGATTTGAGTTTTGCATGTACATGACACAGGTCAAATGAATTTGGGTTTATATATATATATATATTATATATATATATATATATATATATATATATATATATATATATATATATATATATATTATATATCCTGAGTTTTGCATGTAAATTTGATTTTGTATACTGAACTATAACTGAGATTTTGAGTTTGTTTTGACTCATTAACTGAGATGTGATGTATATGAAAATATAGGGTTTTGTTTTGAGTTTATGTTAACTGAAAGTGGGCTTTGACTGATAACTCAGTTTCCTATTAAACCTGAGATACCATGGTAACCTGAGAACAAATGTTAACTGCAAAATTGAGGACAGTTAGTATAAACTGAGCTTACCTTTCAGTCTCCTTAAAACTGTGATACACACACACTCTCTAATTTATACACAGTCCTAATATACCATAGTGCACACACTTGAACACATCTCTCTCTATACACACACTTATACGCATGTTGACACACACCCTAAACTGCCACTCTATACACACTCACACATATATATACTTCACTACTCACAAGTCTTGACACACCCTCATTGTAGCCCCTTATTTGAATCCCTAAATCTGTGACACCCTATACTGATATCATACACTCTTCACAGACCCTATCTCACTATACTGCTATGTTGACACAGAACACTACACTATGCCTTGACACTCTAAATTGTTCATACGCACCCACCTATATATATATATATGTCACCCTATATATATTGTAGAAGCATGGAAAATATTGGGTTCATGCGGATCACAACTGGCCGCATGAGTACTTTGGGCCAAACTGGTCCCCATAAAGGAGAGCCGTATAATAGATTCAGCACCCCATGCGGCCCATTCGCAACCAGACTGATTCGAGCCGCAGAAGGAAGATATGCGGCTAAGCTGATCAGTCCTTTTGATAAAGCTGACAAGCTCTGTCAAAAATGACAGCTTTGACACTCTGACAAAAAGATAAGACATGATCAGACAAAATGTCAGATCAATAAAAAATAGGGTTCATGTGCTTAGACATAATCATGCGGCCAGAAGGATTGCTACTCGAGCTGCATGAACCTTATGCGGCTCAACCTGTACGGCCCTAAAGTCTCTAAGCTTCATGCTGTTTTCCATAAATAAATTCACTTTATTTATTGTGTTTCTGGGAAAATTACAACTGTAGGAATCCGATCTAGAAGACGATCGCTTTATCCCTTGGACGATGCGAAGAAGAAAAGCTCTCAAAATTTTGACAGTAATTTAGATAGCTATGTATCTGTACCATAAATAAAAAAAAGAACTCTATTTATAGAGTCAAAAATAACTGAAAGGATAACTGTCTTCACAACCTGTGCCTAGTTGAAAATCACGCAGGATTTAACATACGCAAGGTTATGAGCAGTTACTGGACGTGGCCTGTAACTGTTGGACACATGGCAATCATACATGAGTCGTGTGCAAGTTATAGGACACGCGGGTGAGAGATCAGTGGCATGGCTGCCACGTACTCCAATTTGATGAAATCCACGCAGACTTGTTGAAGACGAAATCCACGCAGACTTAGGTCAGAAAGCTTCAAAATCCACGCAGACTTGGGGCAAGAAGCTTTAAAATCCACGCAGACTTGAGGCAAAAAGCTTCAGAATCTACGCAGACTTGGGGGAAAAAGGCTCAAAATACACGCAGACTTGAGGCAGAAGGCTCAAAATATACACAAGCTTGAGGCAGGAACATAGAAGTTCAAAATATACGCAGACTTGAGTCAGGACTGTCAGCTGTCTTGATTCGACATGCCTCGACTGACACAAAATCTCTGACGGTGATTACCTTGTCAGTCGCATTAAATGACAATAAGCTCTTTTTGGTACACCAACTTGACGAAGGCTGAGTCTTGCTGAAGAAAATTTCAAAAATCACGCAATAGTCAACTGTGATCTCTCGAGTTCCGTGCATACGTGGCATACGAGGAGACATTCTTCGACTGTCGTGCTGTCAGTCATAATGACACTCTGACAAATGATGAGCTGTCTTCCAGCGTAACTTCAACTCAGCGTGACTTTTAGACTCTGTCTTGATCAACTCAGCGTGACTTTTGGATTTTGTCCTGATCAACTCAGCGTGACTTTCATTTTTAAGGTCTACAAAAACCCCCTTCAAAGTTTTCGAAAAATGATAAATTATTTCGAAATACTTTGAAATCGAGATGGTAAAATGAATTCAGTCACGCTGAGATGACTTTAAAGAGAGATTTACTCTTAAATGATTGGACTGTTGGGATTCTTTGCAGTTAGGATCCCGTATCAAGCTCCTAAATCGAGGCAAATAATGATATTGTCGTTTGGAATTCTTTATGAGCGTATAAATAAGCCATAGATCACTTCTTTCCTTCTTTACTTGCTTGAGAGAGAGAGAATCCACAGAAGACCCGACGAACTTCATCTTCCCTGACTTCTTCTTCCCCTTCTCAGCAGCAATGGCTCCCAAGAAATCCGACGCTCAGGCCAAGGGGAAAGCTCATGCGAGTTCCTCGCGTGCCACCACTGACAGACTCCCTCGACGCGAAGTCACGCATCCTCCTATGCAGCGTAAGTGATGGGGAGATTCGAACTATTGAAGATGACTTGATGAAGATGACTTTGATGAAGATGAACTCCACATAGATTTTTTAGTATTCATAAAACAAATAATGAACTTCAGAAATATATCCCCCCCTCTTTAGGGCCAAGGATATTAATAAAGTATGCCCCCTTTTTAGGGTCGGCCATACTTCACATCTTCGTGTTTACGAAGCTCTGTGTTTCACGCAAAGGAGCATGGCTCTCATGACTCTGCGTGATTTTTCATGTTGGCAGAAATGTCCATGTTGAAATAGTCATGCAGCTTTTATAATGACTCTGCGTGATTTTTTACATGTTGGCAGAGATGTCAATGTTGAATTATTTATGCAGACTTCTGCGAGTCATGCTCTGGATAGACTAGTCTTGATCCGTCAGCGTGTTTTTGTCATTGTCACTTAAATGTGATTCCGGCAATGATGCGTGACTTTCATTCTAATCTGTCTGGACTTTGCGTGAATTAATCACCTGCATAAATAAATCATGCAGCGTGTCTTGATAGTATATCTGTCTGAAGTCTGCGTAACTTTTGAAATTTCCTTGAAATACTGTAATACACGCATAGACATAGATTTTATTGAAACATGTCTGACCTTGTCTTCTTTCATTTTCTGTAGTGAACATCCGAAGCGAAGAGGCAGATTATGAAGGGCACTTGAGTTTCTTATTTAAACATGATTTATCTCATGTGCAATTCCCTCAGTTTGATCTTCCAGAAGCCAGATTGTCATTGTTGGCAAATCAAGACCATACAACTTTACTCTGTTTGATGAATGGTCAACCCTTTCAGAGTCGTGATTTGGTGTCCCACAAGAAACCAGCATTTTTGTTCGGGGATGCCATAGCACAGAAATCACAACCGAAGGGCATCAGAGAAAAAGTGTGCTTCTACTTCGAAGGTGATGTAAAACAGCCCATGTACTGGCCGAAGGTTTCCAGGGGCTTATCTATCATGAGATTCATGCATGCCAGTTATCCCAGAAAGATGTCCTGGCATTTAACAGAATATCAGCAGGCGAAGGCGAGCCATATCATTTACAGGAAGGAGGGATTCTTCAGTGCCCCTGAGAATCATGTATATGTGTTTCGGGGTTTGAAGCCTGGATGCATACCACCTGAAGACTCATCAATATTGATACCATTCAGAATGCCCATTTTCATAAACGAATTAATGGCAAACAAGAATGCATTCTACCCCACCGATTCAACGCCGAGGATGAACGGTTTAATGAATCAAGAGAATGTGAGGTGGAGGACTTTGGTCCACTGGGCTTTGGAGAATTTTGAGAGTGAGCTGAAGAAGATAAACCTTTATGACACCGTCGTCAATTCATCCTACGGCTTCAGGCCCAACCCCTTCCAGTTCCTGGCCTTGGTTGAGAGGTATAACCACAGGACGGGGACATTTATGACTCCGAAAGGGAAGATGGGCTTTGCCCTTCATGAGATAGAATATATCTCACATCTACCTTCAGGCACATTACCGTATGAAGAGTATGTGCCTACGACAGAAGAGCTGAATTTTCTGTCAGAGAAGAACCCAAAGATGGTACATCTATTTGAAGAGATGATGTACCATTAGGGCACATGTACTCTGTATTACAAGAGTTCTAAAGATGAAGCTGGCAACCACATTCAGAAATGGATGTCCTACCTTTTCATGAACCGTGAAAAGGATGAGAAGAAGATAAACGAGAAGATATGGTACCAGATTAGCAACTTCAAGCCTCTCTCTGAGAGTAAAATCATTTATCTACTGGAGAAATATGACTGCAAGGATTTCGCGATCACTGAAGACTGGTATGAGTTCAAAGCTGGAACCACCTTCAGCTCGTATGTGAGACAGAGTGGAAAGTCTCTGTCAAGGAACGGTCATTTGGCCGGATTCCTATCTCTTTGGTTAAGAAGATTCATCATTCCTGGCTCCAGCTCTTTGGACAGGATACATAGAGGCGTTATCTTTGCAGCGGTGCGCCTTATGTATGGTTACAAGCTAGACTTATTATCAGCGATGACCTGTAGGCTGAACGCAGGTCTTTAGAATTTTGTAACCAACATGCTATCTGATCAGAGGAGGATGACTGAGGAATTCCCACGGATAGAGATGCCCTTCATATATCTATATGGTTGGCTCCTCCTCCATCATGATGGTCTGATACCTCCAGGGGCAGGAGGGAGTAGCAGTCTTTTTCTGGAGAAGTATTCTGGAGAAACTTTCTGGAAGGTTCACACCCTTCCAGAATGCAGAAATGTCCTGAATCGAGCGTCACATTGGTCCATTCAATGTGTCCCTCCACCATTGGGTTATGAAAGCATGCCCTTGAATATGATGGACGGAGATATGGAGAACAGGCTAGATGATATAGCCTTTCAGTGGTTGCAGAGAATCCGGCCCTCTCACCTAGCATACCGTCATGAAGAAATGACGTATCTGGAGCCGTATCTACCAAGCCGATTTGCCAGGCAATTCGGATATGACCAACTTCACGTTGGGAACGCCACCACTTGCCTTTCTGCTCGTGGGGGGCTTATTGACGGAGCTCGAGCCTGGAGATACTTTGCGGCTAGAGATACAAAAGTTGTATTCTCTATGCCTAATCCTTTATCTAGCACGGGGACGAAGATGCTTTACACATATGCTCGCTTCTATGTTTCGTCGAGCACCTTCAAGCCGAGTTTCAATCTGAAGACTTTTGTTGCGGAGGACGACCCAGCTCCATCGAAGAGGTCGAAGAAGAAAACTGTTATTCAACAATTTCCTCCGGAACCCGAAGATGAGACAGCGGAGGTTGAGCCCCTATATGAATTATTCCAGGAGGGAAATTTTCCTAATGAAGTTCTTCCTCCCATATTTGTATCCCTTTCTAAGAGGAAGAGAAGTGATGAATCTGAGACCATCTCAAAAAAGAGTACTAAGTCTCAGACATCTAAGAAGAAGAAGAAAGGAGTCTCAGTAAATGCTACTTCATCTTTAGGTGGCATCTCAGTTGACGAAGATGATGCCGCAGATAAAGACGAAGATACTGATGAAGACGACGCTCCTTTAATAACAAGGAGGTCGAGAGGCAAGTATGTCAAGAAGTCCGTCGACAAAATGAAGGGCAATGCACTCCTAGAAACGATTATGAGTGGAGGGGTTTTGCCAGAAATCAATGAAGCGGCTTCTACTGAGAAAACAGAATCTGATGATATTCATCTTCCGTCAACTTCAACTGAACAGCCTGAGGTAGAGTCAGCTCGAGCTCAGGAAACGACTGCTCCGACAACAAATGGAGTAGCTATTGAACCCTCAGAGATGAGGATGATCCCTTTTGAACATGGGACTGAGGGCGTCATCCAGGCACTGGATGACCAGATTGATTATTCTGAAGAAGAACCAGCCCCGACAGAAGTCATAGAACAACCGGAAGTTCCAGAAACTCAGATTGAAGACAACATTTCTTTGGCCAGAGGCGATGAAGACGTGCCAACGTCCGAGCCATCAGCTGCTGATGACTTGTTGAAGAATGTTTGTACAGACATCATTCTTCGAACTGATATTCCAGAGAAGACTGAACCGGCAGTCACTACTGAGCTTGCTATCATCATTGTTCCTGAGATTTATTCACCTCAAGGAATAGATGAAGATGTGAACATCATAGACTCCGTATCAGAGACTCATCCTGAAGCTGGGGATGAAAAAGAGTCTGAAGAAGAAGAAGAAACTGAAGAAGGAGATGATTGGCATGCTGGCACTTCTACTCCTTATGATGAGGATAAAATCAGAGGGAACAGAATTGAACTCAGCCCCGAACCTGCTCAATCTCCAGACAATGCTCCAGCACCCAGTAATTATGGAGCTGGAAGTAGCCATATGAAGCAAGTGTCGGACACCATCATGGACCGGCTACGAGAAGACGCGAGACTTCCTCATCATATCGAATATGAACCTCAACCTGGTAGAATTTTATTTCAAATTCTGTTTCCGCTGTTTATTTTTCTTTATATGCTGATTATTTTTTCTTTGACTGTAGGAACTGATGCAGCAATGAGTTCGACTCATGCTCTGCTTATCCAGGCTGATGCTGATGAAGGAAGTTCGCACTTGCCAACTTCTCCAGTGGCACATACTTCCGTTCCCAGGATAGAGAACATTCAAGCTTCTCCTTCAATGATGACAGCGACTCCTGGATTTGAGACTGGACTAGCAAGAACTCTGGGAATGTATTCAGAGATCATTTACTCATATCTAGATACATACTTCAGACGTTTCTTGAAGGATGAAGCTATGCCCTTCTCTGAGCTTCGAACTATGATCAATTTCTCGCTCATGGCGTTGCGACATGCTGGTTGCGAATCTCAGTGCATCTTCTTCGAACATCTCCTGGATGAGTTGGAAATAACTATCCAAAAATACTGGGAGACTAAGAAGGAAGACATTAATTCTTTAACAGTGGCTGAAATCAGTCAATTAGAGCATGAAGCCCAGTCCCAGCAGGCTGCACTAGAAGCATTTCTTGCCTCTTCTTCTGAGAAATTAGTAGAAAAGGGCGAAGAAATATTAACTACTCGTCAGAGAGTAGAGCTTCTGGAGAAAGATAAAGCATCCAAAGCTGAAGAGCTGAAGAAATTGAAAGAGGAGTTGGCTCGCCTTCAAGAGCGAATTGCTGTCATAGAAACAGAGCAAGCTGAGGTTACTGCTGCTTATATTTCTGAACCCGAACGCTGCAAAACTCTTCAAAAGGAGCGAGAGCAGATGCAAACAGAACAAATTGAAGAAGTTAATCGTCTTCAGTCTGCTATTATCATTTTTGACGAACAAAATGTCACAGTTGAGGCAGCCGACAGAGTTCGAAAAGCTCATGAAGAGAAAATAAATGCTGTTCTTGATCGTATCAGTGAGTTAATAACTCCTAATAAGTGAATCTTTTTCTCTTTTTCACTTGTATTCAATGTTTTGATTCTGAATGAAAAACAAATAAGAATTCTTGATCTGATTTTTGATTCTGCTGTTTTGGTAATGATATATTCATAGAAAATATGTTCAGAGGTAAATAATACATGACACATTTCAATAGAATAAAATATACAAACAAACTTTGTAATTCTATCAGATGATATTAAACCAGAAATAATCTTAGTTTAATACTGATTGGAAAAAATAGAATTCAGACATAAAAATATCTTTGAACTCAATTTTTCATGATCTTTAGACTCAGAAATCAAAAGACTAGATATCATTTTCATAAAATGACTGATAAAGAACGGATGAACCGTCAGATGATGATGAATGAACGGGTTAACCGTTGGATTATAATGAACGGGCGAACCGTCAGATGAATGTGATAAATGAACGGATGAACCGTCAGGCTTTAATGAACGGGCGAACCGTCGGATGAATGTGATAAATGAACGGATGAACCGTCAGGCTTTGATGAACGGGCGAACCGTCGGATGAATGTGACGCTTCGTTGTTTGAAGAACTTCTGTCTATAAATATAGCAGAAATCTGACAAGAACGAACACTTCTACTCTTCAACATAAAAATGTCGTCTGAAGAAGCATCCAAGAAGGCTGAAATTACCCCAAAGGTTCAGAAGGGTACTGAAGAACGCCCTGTCGATCCAGTTCAGCCAAAGGAAGTAGAAGCAGACGAAGGTTCATCTGCACCCAAGCCACCACGAGACATTCTGGACTTTCTGCTTGATCCAGGAAAGACTGAAGAAGAGGAGGCCATGAGGATGGCTGCTTGCAAATTCCTCGTGGGTTCCAGCAAAAAAGTTCTCAGCTCTTTTGCTGATCGTATTTTCGAGAAGGACGGCAGCGGTCCGCGTCCAAATATAGAAAAGGATGATAGTGATCTTCCTTGATATCATGTACTATCATTTATGATTAAAATAAAATTCTATTTATAAACATGAACTTGTCTGATGATTTACAAATATTTACATTTACACATAATACTTTTTAAAGAATTTGCCATTAATAGGCATCATAACCTTTCGACCATCCAGTTCTGAGAGTTGATAAGCTCCATTTGAAAAGACTCGGCTCACAACATAGGGACCTTCCCACTTTGCATCGAACTTGCCTTTGCTCATATGAGTCATAGTCATAGGACGTCTGACTGCAAGAACAAGTTCTCCTTTGTGATATGCTCGAACTCTGACTTTCTTGTTAAAAGCTCTTGAGATTCTAGCTTGATAGAATTCAATATTCTGTTGAACAGATAATCGCTTTTCATCCAGAGCTTCTAATTCCTGAAGTCGAAGATGATCATTATTCTCGGTGGTAAATTCATTAGCGATTGCTATCCTTAAAGAAGGAATTTGAATCTCTAATGGGAGAACAGCTTCGCATCCGTACACCAGAGAGAAAGGTGTACATTTAGTAGCATTGCGAACTGTAGTGCGGTAAGCCCACAAACATTCACCAAGTTTCTCACTCCAATTACGTTTGTTAGTAGAGACGAACTTCTTTAAGAGTTTGATGATGGTTTTGTTGAAAGCTTCTGCTAATCCGTTAGCTGTCGGATTATATGCGGTAGAAGCCACATTGTTGATCCGATGATCGTCGCAGAATCGAGTAAATTTCTGGCTGATGAACTGTGGCCCATTATCATGAATAATGTGTCGAGGAACACCAAATCTGTAGATGACATGGTGTTTGATAAAGTTGATGACATTGGAAGTTTTGACTTCAGATAAAGGAATAGCTTCGGTCCATTTGGAGAAATAATCGGTTATTGCGAGAATAAAGCGATGACCTTTTGATGACGGCGGATTGATCGGGCCAATAATGTCCATGCCCCAAGCTTCAAAGGGCCATGATGCTGCCGTTGGATGTAGAAATTCTGAGGGTTGATGAATAAAATCTGCATGGATTTGACAAGCTTTACACTTCCTTGCATATTCGATGGCATCTGATACCATAGTGGGCCAATAATAACCCATACGTCGAATACGGTCTTGAAGTTTTGGTCCAGGCTGATGTGCTCCACAAATTCCATCATGTGCTTCGCAAATAATTCGTTGAGCCTCATCACCGGCAATACATCGAAGAAGTAAACCATCATAAGCTCGACGATATAGGGTTTTTGTAGTATGATTGTAATAGAATCTGAGTGATCGTCGTCTGATAGATGCTGCCTCACTCGGATTATCTGGAAGAATATCATATAATACGAAATCTAAGAAAGGAAGTCTCTAATCTTTATCCGTATTCTGATTCTCAGCTGAATTACTGAAGGTGAATTCCATACTAGAATCAGATGAAGATGATAATGATTTATGACTTAATCCAAATCCTCTTGTTGCATTGACATCATGAGATATTGATTCTTCAGTGTCAACTGGAAGTCCTAGAGTTAGATTGTTTTTGAGATGAAATAACTCTCGATTGCAAACAATAATCATTTGTTAACGTCTAATCGGAATAGCCAATACTGTCGCGAGATTAGCAAGAGCATCAGCTTCTGTGTTACATGCTCGCCTGACATGCTCGATGAAGAATTCTTCAAATAAAGAAGCCATAGATATAGCCGATCTATGATAAGGAACCAAATCTTGATGGCGAACTTCATAAGTGCCCCTTATCTGAGTGACAATGAGTTTAGAGTCTCCATACGCCTCCAAATGTTGAATATTCAGATGTTTAGCGAGCTGAAGACCAATGAGCAGTGCATTGTACTCAGCTACATTGTTTGAACATGGTTGATCGAGAGAATAAGCTCTTTGGATAGCAAGACCTTCTGGCGATACAAGAACAATTCTAACTCCAGCAACGATGTCACCATTAGGACCTATTCTTGAAGCTCCGTCAAAGAATAGACGCCAAGTAGAATCTTCTTCATCAATTTGATTTGAGTCTAGGACCTCATCTGGAATTTTGTCGTAGAGTTTTAAATTCTCTGGAATTGAATGAGTAGCCAGAAAATCAGCTAAAGCTTGTCCTTTGACTGATTTCTGAGGGATATAATGCATGTCATACTGAGCAAGTAAGATTCTCCAGTTAGCCAATCGAGAATTTAAAACACTTGGTTTCTTCATCATGACTCGTATGGGGTTGATCCTGGAGATGACATGAATAGTCTGGCCAATGATATAATGTCGTGTCTTTTGGACAGCAAACATCAGGGCTAGACATTCTTTTTCGACCGATGAATATCGAGGTTCAGCTCCGGGCATAGTACGACTGAGATAGTAAATGGCTTGTTCATGACCATTTTTATTCTTTTGGACAAGTAATTCACCCAATGAATGACTCATTGCTCGGGTATATAGGAGGAACGGTATTCCTGAGACAGGAGGTACCAATACTGGAGGGCTCATCAGATATTGTTTTATGTCATCGAATGCTTTCTGACATTCATCATTCCAGACAAAAGAAACACCTTTCTTCATGAGTTTATTGAATGGTCTGCAGCATCCTGATAAATTAGAGATGAATCTTCTGATATAAGCAATCCTTCCTTGAAATCCTCGTAGCTCTTTTAAGGTACGTGGAGGACGCATCTCTTGGATGGCTTTGATATTCTCGGGATCAACGTGTATACCTTTCGAGGTAATGACGAAGCCGAGAAATTTGCCACTAGAGACGCCTAACAAGGACTTAGTAGGGTTCATCTTTAATTGATGCTTACGCATTAGATCAAAAATAGTCTTCAAATCTTGGATGTGATCCTCTTTTTGTCGACTTTTGACTGCAATATCATCAACATAGCATTCAACTGTCTTCCGCAAATGTTCATAGAATATAGTGCTCATGGCTCGTTGATAAGTTGCTTCTGCATTCTTAAGACCGAATGGCATAACTGTATAACAGTATGTACCGATCGGCGTTCTGAAAGAAGTGTGTTTCTCGTCATCTGGAAATATTTTAATCTGATTGTACCCAGAATACCCGTCCATGAATGACATTCGTTCAAACCCACAGGTATTATCGATCATAACATCAGTAATTGGTAGAGGGAATTCGTCTTTAGGACATGCCGCATTGAGATCGCGAAAGTCTATGCACACTCTGATCTGACCAGTCTTTTTAAGGACAGGAACTATATTAGCCACCCAATCGGGATGTTGTTCCTCCCTAATAAACCCAGAAGCCATGAGTTTATTGACTTCAGCTTCAATTGCATCCATAATGTCTGGACGAAATCGTCGCTGTTGTTGCTTGACCGACTTTGCATTCGGCATGATATTGAGTTTATGACTTGCAATCTGTGGATCAAGTCCTGGCATATCTTCATAACTCCAAGCGAAGACATCGATGTATTCTCGAATAAGTTTGATCATGTCTTGCTTATCAGTTTCTGAAAGACTTTCACTGATAAATATTGGTTTGGGGGATCCCTCTTCACCAACATCTATTTGAACAAGTTTGTCTTTAGTAGGAGGTTCTTTTTGCTCAAATCGGAATTCCTATTGATTATCTAACCTTTGGGCCCATTGTTCTGATTCAGGTGAGATTTTAAACTCGTCTTCGTTTTCATCATCTTCTTCAGAACCGTCAACGGAGACCATGTTGGAAGACAGAATATTGCAGTGGAAGTCACCGATACTTGTATCGGAATCCCAAGAGGTGGTACTAGAAGAATCAGATCTCTTATCTTCGTCAGATTCGGAATCTTCATGGATAGTATTGATAAAGGGAGTAGGAGCAATATAACCTAATCTGCATTTTGTCCTCCCATATTTCAGAGAAGGAATTCGGACAGGTATTTTTCTTCCTCTTCCATCACTGAGGCCAGCTCTGAAGTCATAGCCCATATTTTTGATAATGTCTTTAGATTGCTGACTATAACGACGTAATTGTAACCTTCCAGTATCATCGTCTTTGTCATCGTCTTCCAAATCAGAAGGATTCTGAGGCCCTTTGTTGAAGAGTATTGGGATGTCTCCTGGCTTTTTACTAGGAACCAGAAAGTATGAAGTTTGTACTGATTCTAGGGATACGTCTGTATGAAACGTCTGTACAACTCCTATGGTTATTGTTCTCAAGTCATCTAACAAATGTAAATAACTATGAACATGATTACACACATCAATATACTGCAAAGATGGAGACTTTTCATTAAATTTAAATGCAGTAGTATTTACATTAGGAGAAGGCTGAGCCTTAGAAATCTTAGCCAAATTAATGATTAAAGGGGGAGAAGAAGAACGAGAGGAAGTTTTGTTTCGATTAAGATCGATAACAAATGGCTCAGAAGATGTGAGCTCCCTTGAAACCTGAGATGGAAGAGTAGTCCGCCCTCCAACAGGGATTACTAGAGTATCCTGTTTTATATGTGAAGATACAGGAACTGTAGTACGTCCACTGACAGGAATGATCAGTGTATCTTGAGTAGGCGACTGAGGTAATGGAGAGATCCGTCCACTCACTGGAATAATGAAAGAACCTTCTCCAAAGGGTTTAGGAGATTGTTGCTGAGTAGTTCGACCTTTAACAGGAATTATCAAGGTCTCACTTTGCGGATCCTCTTTCTCCATGGCTTGTACTAATTTTGTATAATCTTCTTTGTACCACCGTGAATCACTGAAATAAGCTTCAACCCCACGAAAAGGATTTATATCAGCAACTTCCTTTTGTACTCTTCCATTGCTGTCAATGTATTTAAAGCACTGATGAAGAGTAGAAGGCACTATATTATTTTCATGAAGGAAGGGTCTTCCCAGGAGAAGATTATAAGATCCCACGATCTCAATCACATAGAAAGTGACTTTGGATCTGAAATCGCCTATTTGGAGTTTCAGATGAATCTTTTCCAACGGCTCGCTTCGACTTTGATTGAATCCTAAGATAGTAGTAACCATCTTGGAGAGCTTGTGAAGAGGGATTTTTAGTTCATCCAACAGACTCTTTGGCATTATGCTTAAAGCAGACCCTGGATCAATGAGGATACGATCTATCTTCATTGTATCGATATAACCGGTGTAGTAGAGAGGCCGATCATGTTGATTATCCTCCAGTAGCATGTCGTCTTGTGTAAAGGTGATATTTGGGATAATCTCCAATACACTGTTGCAATGTAAGCAAGTAGCAGGTTCTTCATCTGGCTTCTTTAATTGTGCAAGACAAGAGTCAACCTGTAGAAGTGCCTCACTTAACGTCTTCCGAGTCTCTTTAGAAAGACGTAGAAGTTCAAAGAGGGACATTCTAGCTGGAGTATTAGCAAGTTGAGCTAGAATGTCGAAGTTATAAGGCTTCTGAAGTCCAAGAGGAGGGGACTTCTTGATTGGATTGTCGAAGCGAGCCTGTTGTTTGCCTTTCTCAAGAGCTGTGGGCTTGGAAGGAGTAGGTTCGACCGGGGAAGTTAAAGGAACAGGTGCTGTGGGTGATTCTTCCTCAAGAGGAACATCAGGAGCATCTTTGTCAGCAGGAGGGATATCAGGAGTATCCTCAGGACTCTTGGAATAATCCTTTAGATAAGGTTTTCCTGTTCTAGTAGCACCAGCAAGTGCTTCTCCCTTATCTTTCGGCTCTGTGTCGGAAGTAGACTCGAAAGAAGTCATATAACATGACTTAGTTTTTCCAGCCTTCTTAGATTTTCGGGAAGTAGTCTTTTGAAGAGGAGGAGATTCAAAATCTACCACTAGATCAGGATGAATCCATATGATTTCTCCTGTGTCCATAGTGATCGGTACTAATCCTTCAGACTGTGGAGGAGGAATATTCACTATTTCAAGAGTTGTCTTGGGAATAGGAACAACCCTACTTTCAAGGAGTTGAGGAGGGAAATCTCCGAATTGCATAAAGACGACGTTGGAGGTGACGGTCTTCTCTTTCGGAGTAAGAGTGATAGCTCCAGATTTAATCATTTTCTGGATCTTTTCTTTCAGTACATAACATGTACGAACTGTGTGGCCCAACATTCTGTGGTACGGACAGTATTTAGGATGATCTGTCTTACCAGCTTCATCAGGTTTCTTGATTTTAGGTAATTGTATTTTATTACCTTTCAGCAGATATTCAAAGATACCAAGGACATCATCGTCATCAAAAGAGTATTCTTCTTTGGGACGAGGTGCTCTTGGTTGTTGAGTCGTAGAGGCAGGAGGAGTTTGAACAGTCAATGCATCTTTACTCTGAAGATTAACTTCAAGGGTTTTTTTTCCCTTGCGAGTATTTGATTTAGCATTATTGTTAGTATTTTGACCTATTTCTTTGGGAGTCATCTGCACTCCTAAACCTTTGAAGGTTTCAGCACTAATTTCTGCGGCCTTGGCACTAACTATGAAGGAAGGCCAATCTTGAAATTGAGTAGATCCTGTCCACATGCTGATGATTGGTAACAGATTTGATTTGCATGTGTCGATGGTGACAGCATCAGGAGTTCCAAGAGGCATCTTCAGAGCTTCTCTTCGAAACCGTTCAATGAAATCCTCTGTAGTTTTATTATTTTTCTGCATGATTCTTATAAGAGCAGACATAGTCATGTCATTGAGCCCTTCATAGAACCGTTCAAGAAATATTTGTTTGAAACCAGCAAATGAGGTAGTACACCCATCCGGGAGACTTCTATATCATTCATAAGCCGTTCCTTTGAGACATTCGACAAACACCCGAGTAAAGAGGGCGTCACTTGGTTGTAGCTGGTCAGTCATTACTTCAAAGTGATTAATAAACTGACTCGGAGAAGTGGTTCCATCATAGAATGAGATAGTAGGAGGCTTGTATTTAGGAGGATAAGATACTTGCTTCCATTCTATCGGGTAAGGTTGCTTGATACCTAACCTTTGTAAACCATCATTCTGTTTGAATGCCTCAAATTGAGTTCGGAGATTCCTCAATTCTTCAGTAACAACTCCGGAAGATTGTGGAGTTGTAGCTTGTAGAGAATAGTTGGGAGGAGGAACAGCATTATAAGCACTACCTCCAGCTCCCGAGTGACTAGGAACTGGTTGAGCTTGCCCAGGAGTATTAGATTGTACTGCTGGAGGAACATGTACTGGACTTACACCAGGGTCAATTGGTATGGCTTCTGGTACAGTCCGTCGATTTTGCATCTGGGCTGCCATAAGTTCATACATCGACTTCATAGTATCAGCTATAGATTTCATTTGCTGTTCTAAAGAAGCAATTCTTTGTTCTTGAGGAGTCATGGAAGAAGAAGGTTCATCAGTATTCCTATCGACCATATAAGTCGTGACTGTACGAGGGATTGTTGATGAATTAGTAGATATTGTATGTTCTGAATCATTACTTTGTGTATCAAAGTCATTTGTAGGAAAACTACCCCCAGTAGGAAGAGGTGGGAAGTTAGATTCTCCAAGAAATTCAGAATCATCTTCAGAAATCAAAGTCCTTTGACTAGAAGCCATGACTCTTGATCTGGTGCCTCTATATACTCCATTTGGACTATCAGTGCTACGCCCAGTATCCCGAGAGGTCATGTTAACAGAAGCAAACAGAGGTTCATCTTCATCAGGCATAGGTTCACACTGAATCCGATTGAAGACAGACTGTCGTTTAGTTTGACATCTGTATTGCATTATGACTCTCGGTTGAAAGTCACATTCAGCATGGTCATGATCCATTGATTGACATCTGCATTGAATTATGACTTTTGGCTGGAAGTCACATTCAGCATGGTCATGATCCATTGACACAGAATTATTCCTTCTCTTCTGTTGAAGATGTTCTCGTAAATCTGTCTGTAAATATTGAGGTACATCAGAGAACATTCTTTGTGTATTTTTAGGAATATATTTCCGGTTCTTGGGTCTTGATGGCTCTTGATTATATAGAGAGTGATTAATCTGAGCCACATAATTTCTAGCATACTCTGCATCTGGATCTCTTGCTTTTGGTCCCGTTTGGTATGGTTTTTTGACACCAGAAGTGTTTCCCAAACGGGTTTGATTAAGTTTTGTTCTTAGATCAGTTGGAGGTAAAACATTGGTTTTTGATACTTGGAGTTTTCCTTCCATTGATCTGGATATTTGCAGAGAAGGAAGAGTTGAACCACCCCCTTGATTAGGAGTTGGTAACAGACCCTCTTTTATAGACAAATTTCGTGTCCAATTCGAAGAAGTCGTAGAAGAAGACATTAAGAAATGTTTCTTTTTAGACTTATTCAAGTTTTGAGACATAGAATGTCCAGAAGGAAGAGTAGTCAAAAGACCATCTCCTTTTCTTTGACTAACAAAACTGTCAGTCAAAGCTGTTCCTGAAGTAAACACTACAGGAGCAGAAGAAACAACTAAAGAGTTGTTTCTTTTCGAAGGGACTTTGTGTGCCATTTGTGAAGGAGCTTTAGCAAGACTACCCCCAGTTCTAGTAGAAGTTGGCAAGGAAGAAGAGATAGCTAAAGAGCTATTCTTCTTAGATGATGTATACGGAATACACGCTGAAACAGGCTTGGTTAAAGAACCAGTGCTGTCAGCGTGACTTTTGATTTTAGAAATACACGCTGGAACAGGCTTGGTTAAAGAACCAGTACTGTCAGCGTGACTTTGGACTTTGAGATTGCACGCTGAAACAGGCTTGGCTAAGGAGCCAGTGCTGTCAGCGTGACTTTTGACTTTGAGATTGCACGCTGAAACAGGCTTGGCTAAGGGACCAGTGCTGTCAGCGTGACTTTTAACTTTGAGATTGCACGCTGGAACAGGCTTGGCTAAGGAACCAGTGTTGTCAGCGTGACTTTTAACTTTGAGATTGCACGCTGGAACAGGCTTGGCTAAGGAGCCAGTGCTGTCAGCGTGACTTTTGACTGCTGTCATCTTCGAGCACACAAGAGCGTGCGTGCTTGCAGTAGAGTCTTTGCCAGTGTTAGGAGTAGACACTGTGGCAGAAACTTTACTACTGGTTGCCAACATATTCTTAGGGACGTAGACAGATCGTCCTTTCGACTTGGCAGTGGTGATGGAGGCTGAAGTGGGCTTGCCACCCTTAGTCCGCTGTATTTCTTCGTAGGCGAGTTGATCGAATTCGATCGATATCACCTTCTTCGTCGAGCCGACTGATGAAGTGTCGTATTGAGTTGTTGCCATCTCAGAAGAGGAGATGGTTTTCCCCAGCAGTGTCGCCAATTTGTTTTCCATAAATAAATTCACTTTATTTATTGTATTTTTGGGAAAATTACAACTGTAGGAATCCGATCTAGAAGACGATCGCTTTATCCCTTGGACGATGCGAAGAAGAAAAGCTCTCAAAATTTTGACAGTAATTTAGATAGCTATGTATCTATACCATGAATAAAAAAAAAGAACTCTATTTATAGAGTCAAAAATAACTGAAAGGATAACTGTCTTCACAACCTGTGCCTAGTTGAAAATCACGCAGGATTTAACATACGTAAGGTTATGAGCAGTTACTGGACGTGGCCTGTAACTGTTGGACACATGGCAATCATACATGAGTCGTGTGCAAGTTACAGGACACGCGGGTGAGAGATCAGTGGCATGGCTGCCACGTATTCCAATTTGATAAAATCTACGCAGACTTGTAGAAGACAAAATCCATGCAGACTTAGGTCAGAAAGCTTCAAAATCCACGCAGACTTGGGGCAAGAAGCTTCAGAATCCACGCAGACTTGAGGCAAAAAGCTTCAGAATCCATGCAGACTTGGGGGAAAAAGGCTCAAAATACACGCAGACTTGAGGCAGAAGGCTCAAAATATACACAAGCTTGAGGCAGGAACATAGAAGTTCAAAATACACGCAGACTTGAGTCAGGACTGCCAGCAGTCTTGATTCGACGTGCCTCGACTGACACAAAATCTCTGACGGTGATTACTTTGTCAGTCGTATTAAATGACAATAAGCTCATTTTGGTACGCCAACTTGACGAAGGCTGAGTCTTGCTGAAGAAAATTTCAAAAATCACGCAATAGTCAGCTGTGATCTCTCGAGTTTCGTGCAAACGTGGCATATGAGGAGACATTCTTTGACTGTCGTGCTGTCAGTCATAATGACACTCTGATAAATGATGAGCTGTCTCCCAGCGTAACTTCAACTCAGCGTGACTTTTAGACTCTGTCTTGATCAACTCAGCGTGACTTTTGGATTTTGTCCTGATCAACTCAGCGTGACTTTCGTTTTTAAGGTCTACACATGCGGCCAAGGATAACTGTAACCTAAGCCGCATGAGTTTTATGTGGCCCAAAATATAGAATCTACGCGGCTCAAAAGACCTTAAGCTACATGCGGACTAAGGAAGACTGCGACCTAAGCCGCATGAGTCTTATGTGGCCCAGCATGGCCAAAACTTGAAAGACTTATGTGGCTCAAAATGACTCCAGCAGATTCATCCTATCCTGCGATAGGACACGTGGCAGGCTAACCAAGTCATAACTCCCATATTTGCAGCAACAAAATCTTAAAAAATTGCCAGCTGGCGGCCAAAGAGCGGGTCTTTACGTGTTGTTGTAGCCACGTGGCCACGGGTCATCTATGCGGCTGAAAAAATATATCACTATAAATAGCAGGTGCCACACCCTGCAAGAGGCTGGCAAACTACGAAGGGCAATTTCTTTAAAAGCTAAGACTGCGTCGGATAGTCCAAGGAGTAAGGCAGAGTTGATACACTTTTTCGAGCCTCCACCGTCACCCCCAGAATCAAAAACTAAACAATTGTACTTAGATTATTTTCTAGGATTTCTTTCTAGGCTTTTCTTTGTACAAGTGAGTTTATAATCAATTTTAGTATTTCTGTAATATATGTCTTTGATATTTTACTGGCAAACATGATGGCGACTCAGCTGGGGACGTCCTTATCCTCTGATGAGAAGCTGGTGACGCAATCCGACGCATCCAAGCTCGGCTCTATGCAGCAAATGCTTGTGGTTCGTTTTGACCAACAAGCCTTCGAAAAAATGCTCTCTGAAGGAAGCTCCAGCCCGTCACAAAAGCGAGCCAACCCAAAGAGAACCCGCAGGACGTCGAAGCACAAAACTGCTGCCCCCGACCAAGTTCTCGAAGAAGCTCCTTCTGCGATCCAAGACGGTGATCAAAGCTCTCATGTGGCTTTGCTTTCGACCGCAGAGGACCCCACTGTCCCCAAATCTAGCAAAAGAAAATACTACAATGCTGAGTTTTTGGGGGCACAAGGGGAATCCATACAGACGAAAAAGAGGCTGCATAAGAGAAATGAGTAGTCTGTCCATGCGGCAGCCAACTCTTGCCGCAGCCAGATGACCCATGCGGCTGTCAACTCTGACCGCAGAAAGATGGCCCATGCAGCTGCCAACTCTGACCGCAGAAAGATGTCCCATGCGACAGCCAACTCTAGCCGCAGGAAGACGGTCCATACGGCAGCCAACTCTGGCCGCAGAAAGATGGCCCATGCGGCAGCCAACTCTGGCCGCAGGAAGATGGCCCATACGGCAGCCAATCCTGGCCTCAGATAGGATATCTCATGCGGCCCTGTCAGAAGCTTTGTGTTCGACCGTCTCTCATGCGGGCCCGACTCCATGCGCCCTTTGAGAATGTAGAATATTCCAATCAGGACTCTTCTTACTATGCGCCTTCAGATGCTAAATTGAAGAAGTCCAGGACAGTACGGGCCCAATAAGCCCAGTCAACTGTCCAAGCTACCGACCGTCAGCAGGCACCGTTAACTGTTATACAGGCTCATAATAGAAAGTTGTACAGAACCACCCGCGTCCAGTCCCCCAGGGCTAACGAACAGAGTGGGTCTTTAAAGTCTTCCCCCAACGGTCGAGAGCAAGTGCTTTTACTAGCCTCGGATCAGGTAGCAAACATGATACCTACGTACCTGTGTGCTCGGGATACCCGAGTCCACAAGTTTGATGCAAAGGTAGATCATTCTGCTATCGACTTGCGTTAGGTGATTACTCACAAAGGCAAGGAGAAGGAAGAAACCTTGGCATGCGATGAGCCCCTATCGGGATGTTGTTGCACCCAAGTCATCATCAACTGCTGCTGCGACAAGTCGGTAGCACCTGAAGATCGACAGTCCATTTTCCAACGACTGCAGCAGCCAGCACCTGTCCGACAACAACTCGAGAAACAGGTGCAAATTTTGAGAGAAAAGGAGTTTCCTTTCGCCTCCTGTAATTCAACTCGGAAGTTTCCTCCCGGCAAGGGGGAAGAAGACAGGCTCTTCCAGCCCGGCAATCTCAGCCAGTACTGCAAGGAAACTCTCATCTGGAGGGTTGCCGCCGACGGCCACAGGAGTTGTCTATTTAGGCACTCAATTCAAAAAGAAGCTTCCAACACTTAGGGGTGCACCTTCGGCCTCCTTGGGAGTAGATGAAGCTGGAGGTAGCAGTCCCCTTAATATATGCGACAACCCGGTGTACCAAGAGCATACACAGGTGTAGAGATCTCCCGGAATTATGCAACAGACTTGGACGTCCGTGAGGGTGACCGCCCTCGCCAAGATGATGCGGCTTCCTGCACAGGAGGTAGCACCCCTTCCGAGTCCGAGGAAGATGACATTCTGACATTCCCGAACGGTTTCTCTGTACAAGGGTACGACATGGAGAGTACCTCTTCTACGGTCCCTTCTATGTCTTCCCACATACGGACAGTCTTTATGGCCGACAACGATCCTGAAGGACCAACTGATCGACAACGTCTAGAAGTACTTGAAGCCATGCTATTATCCTTGGTCAAGTCTATAGACGAAATCAAAGCCACCTTGCTAAATCAACCAGCAAGGACACCAGGACAAACAAGCTTGGGACCCGCAGTCAACGCAGACTCCAACATGACCGCCCCACCTTTGGGTGACGATCCTTTATGAGCATCCGTTCCTTTAGCTGCGGATGAAGCCAAGGAGGCAAGGAAGGAAGTCTAGGAGCTTCGAGCAATGTTCAATGCCCGAGACTCCTCCCGAGACCTCAGAATACGGTAGCCATATCCCGTCGCTTAGAGAGATGTTCCTTTTTCCCCATGCTACAAACCATTTCATATAGATTCGTATGACGGGAAGACCTCTGCTAGTCGGTACATGACTTATTTTGAGGTCACAATCGACCACTTGCCGCATAGTGATGCCATCTTTACACGATTATTCATCGGATCATTAGAAAGGATCGCGTTCGACTGGTACGACAACCTTCCAGACAACTGCATCCATTCTTTTGACGGCTTCAAGCACATGTTCATGGAGAGATTCTACGAAGTAGGGCATGATGTGACAATATCATCTCTCATGGACATCGTTCAGGGAGAAAGGGAGCTAATAAGGAACTATATCGAGCGGTTCAGCCAAACCGCAATGAGATTGCCCTAGGACAATCCCGAAAGCTCCTTGATTGAAATCTGCCAGAAGAAGTTGCTCTCCATAATTAGCTTCTGGATGGGCGATGATCAGTTCAAGGATTGGATGACCTTCATCATAAGTGCTACCAATACGGAGGCAGAGTTGAAGAAGGCTCGCCAGTTGGGATTACACATCCCAGATGGAGAGGATAAGGGCAAACATCCTGGTTCCACCTCTAGCAACAACAACAGTGGCGGCACCTCCAACTGGGACAATAAAGGTAAATAGGCCATGGTCGCTGATGCGACCAAGAAGCCTGAACAAAAACATACGGAAGGTCAGTGGCCCAAGGTTAATTACTCATTTGAAGATAGTTATGTCAAACTTATCATTGATATGCTCTTGCAAGGGGGTAGGATCCAGCTTCCTCGACCAAGGCGCGAGACTCGAGCGGCAGAAATGGAGGACCCAAAATATTGTCACTTCCACCGCTATGTTGATCATTCCACTCATGACTGCTTCCAATTAAAGTGGTACATCCAGAGTCTTATCGACTCCAAAGCTCTGTCGATAGACTTTGAAGAGGTTACCGTGGTGGCGAACATGGTGTCAATTCAGTTCGGCGACTTCCCTCCAACAAATATCCAAGACAGGATAATACCTATCCCCCGGGCAATGGTGGAGGTCACTAATCTTCTCCCCCGTCCGGGACCAGACGACTGGCTTGGTACCTTTTACCACGTCATGAGGAGAGATCATGTGGGTGCACCCGAACTTAGTACCCGAAGTTACCCATGCGGTGTCATCTCCTACCAACGAGAAGAAGGGCAGGAAGTCTAGATCCTGCCATACAATTTCGGCCGAAGCTGAGGAAGCGGCAGCCATTGTTACCCGATTTGGGGCAAAAGTCCAGCCCACACTGGGCAGTTCAGTCGAAGATCCTAAGCCGAAAACGTTGCCTATCTCTGATGTTCCAAGGCCGTCTCAGCCTCCACCGACAGGTAAGTCCAAGCCAAAGGAAACCCGCTTCGACAGGCTACTCCGTAACGATGCACCGCATGGGCTGGAGAGACCTTACAACTTTGACATATTAGCACAATTAGCTAATACGCCAGCAAAGTTGTCGTTATACGAGCTCCTAAGGCTCTCCAAGGATCTTCGTGTCGCATTGAACGAAGCACTCCAAAATGCTGACGCCTACTTAGCCCAGGTCAAGCCTCCAGGGAAAGACCCGTCAACAGATCTACAGGGCAGCAATTGCGCAGATGTAATGCCCAACATCGTATTTACCCCATAGGACATGTTGATCAAGTCCAACTTGCATGATCGCCCCTTGTACTACACTGGATACATAGGTGACATCAAGGTGGATCAGATGCATATCGACCTTGGCTCGTCGATAAGCATCATCCCGAAAAGCTTGCTCCAACTTTTGGGCATCCCTATGCACCGGCTAGCGGCGACCAATACTGCCATTAGCGGTTTCAACTCGGAAAGGAGCTATCCCCTAGGGAAGATCAGCTTGAAATGTAAGATTGGTGACCTGAAGACGGAGGTTATCTGCTACGTCATAGGCGCAGATACATCCTACAATATCCTCCTGGGGCATCCATGGATACATGACTACATGATCGTGCCATCCACACTCCATCAGTGCTTCAAGTATGTCAGTAAGTACGGCTTCGTAAAGACTGAATTCGTCGACATCGATCCTTTCAAAGGGGTTGAGTCTTATTATTCTTCGGAGGCGTGTCTTTATGACGAATCCAAGAAACACATAACTGATGAACTCGAAGCCATAACAGGGTCGGAGGAACCTTTGAAAATCAATCTCTAGACCTGTAAACTGGGTAAAGCATCACCCCTTATCGTTACTTTGCATAAAGAGGTGCCCGGTTCTTCTGCCTCACCTGCGCAGTTGGAACCAATGGTCATCCGGCTCCCGAGATCCAGCCAGGAGCCGAAACACGTCATAGGGCCTATGGTGATCCGATTGCCGAAATCTAATCAAAGGCAACAGGAAGATGCGAGGCCCTCTGTGACGTCGATGGTGATCCGATTGCCAAAATCTACTCAAAGGCAACCAGAAGACATGAAGTCCTCTACCGAGCCGATGGTTATCTTTCTTCCCAAATTGAGCCGACAATCAAATGTCGACCCGAATCCCTTAGGAAAGCCAGTGCCACTAGCAGAACCCTTGGTGGTTAAGTTGCCTAAGACAGCATCCCTACCTCTGGCCTCACAGGGGGTAGCCGAAGAGGACATAGAACTCGCCAAGTACCTGGTTGCACAGGTGGATAGCCCCTCTCCTGATGATATAATCCATGTGGACAAAATTCCTTATTTCATCAATAAGAGGCTACCGTTGGACTATTCTGAGTGTGATAAGCTTAATCTGAGGTATGCTGCATGGGACTATCTAAACGTTTACCTGCACACACAGGTGACAACCATCCATACCGCAAATCGACTTGCTCCTATTAAAGGCGCTTACTTTATAGTCCCAGGCAGAAGAGAATGGGGTCACACGATCATCTTTGGCCAAAAAGAAGTTCCTCAATCTTTCACGCTACAAGAGTTCGATCTCGAACCCGACGCTGGAAGATTACCGCTCTACCTGTATAGTCCTCAAGCCAAGTGCTTCATGCAAAAGCAGGGGTATGACATGGAGGCTACCCCGGGTCTGAATTACGGCAACGGTCGGCGATTGCGTCTACAACTGTCAGCACCGGCTGGGAAACCTCAGGATTATTATCACAAATCCAGACACGGCCTCGAGTATGTTACACCAGCAGCAACGATCGAGAGTTCCGATGAAGAATGCGAGTGGCACTCTTATTTGTCCGAGTCATCCACTTACGACTCCGATGGCAGCATTGGAGATATATTCAGGCAGACATTATTTGTCAACATGACATCCGTTAATATTGAAGAGGAAGACAAAGATCTACTCGAACCGCTTTAGTTGGAGCCACGGATCCAACAACTGGATGCACAATGGGAGAAGCGTTTTGAACTACGAGACCCTCTCACTGAAGACAAGGTCATACAAGTTGACCTTGGTGATGAATCCTCCATAAAACCAATCTTCGTCAGTAAAAGCCTGACGGACGATGAGCGAGAGTCGCTGTTGCAACTTGTAAGAGAATACATCGACGTCTTCGCTTGGAGCTATGAAGACATGCCAGGGCTAAATCCTGAGATCGTACTTCATAAGCTCAATATTTATCCGGATGCAAAACCAGTTAAACAACAACAGCGGCGGTTTCGTCCAGACATCATGAACTCCATTGAAGCAAAAGTAAACAAGCTTATAGCTAGCAGTTTCTTCCGTGAAGAGCAGCACCCAGACTGGGTAGCTAACATAGTACCAGTCATCAAGAAGAATGGAAAGATCTGAATTTGTATCGACTTTCATAATCTGAATGCGGCATGTCCAAAGGATGAATTCCCTCTTCCGATCATCGACATAATGATCGATAATACGTGTGGCTTCGAGCGCATGTCCTTTATGGATGGCTTTTCAGGATACAATCAAATCAAAATGTCTCTTGACGATGAGAAGCATACGTCATTTTGAACACTGGTCGACATGTATTATTATACGGTCATGTCCTTCGGCCTAAAGAATTTTGGTGCTACATATCAACGTGTTATAAGCGTCATCTTCAGAGATCACTTGCGCAAGACAGTGGAGTGTTACGTTGACGACATCACCGTCAAAAGTTGCTCCAAAAATGATCGCTTACTTGATTTGAGAACAGTGTTCAACCTCATGCGAGCGCACAATCTGAAGATGAATCCCACCAAGTCTTTCCTGGGCATGTCCAGCGGGAAGTTCTTGGGCTTTGTCATTACTTCCCGGGGCATTCACATAGACCCCGATAAAACAAAAGCAATCCTGGAGATGAGTCCACCGAGGAACCTCCGTGAACTCCGCAGCCTTCAGGGAAGACTAGCCTACATCAGGAGGTTCATATCTAACCTCTCAGGGTGATGTCAACCCTTTACTCAACTCATGAAGAAAGGTGTCTCTTTCGTATGGAACGAGGAATGCCAGCGTGCCTTTGATGACATTAAGGAATATCTTATGAATCCGCCAGTTCTGGTAGCCCCGGTCGCTGGAAAGCCCTTCCTGCTCTATATATGGCCGATGGAACACTCCCTCGGTGCTTTGCTTGCACAAAATAATGATGCGAACATGAACAAGCTATTTACTATCTCAGTCGGATAATGGTAGGATCGGAACAAAGGTACACTGCCGTGGAGAAGGAGTGCATTGCCCTAGTGTTTATCATTCAGAAAACACGATACTATGTGAAAGGGCAGACCATCCATGTTGTCTCACGAGTTAATCCTCTGAGGGTTCTCATGACCAAGCCAGGCGCACTCAGTTCTCATCTAGCCACCTGGGCGATACTGTTATCCCCCTACAACATGGTTTTTGTTCCGCAGAAGGCTATCAATGGTCAAGCCCTGGCCGACTTCTTAGCAGCCCATCCAGGCTCAGAAACAGCTAAAATTTATGAAAAAATCCCCGACGAAGTTGTCGCCTCAAACATGACTTCACATGATGCCATTTGGTGAATGTTCTTTGACGGTGCTTCAAGAACGGGGCCATAAGGTGATATTGTCACTGGAGTCGGGGTAGTATTAATTTTTCCCTCTAGATTGGTGGTCAATCCGGCATATTCTCTCACAGAACCCTATTCAAACAACGTAGCCGAATATAACACTCTAGTCATCGGACTCCAACTCGCAAAAGAGGTGGGGGTCAAGTACGTGGAAGCGTATTGTTAATCAGATCTGAGGCTCATACAAGGTTCACAACGAGAACCTGATTCCCTACCATCAGACAGCAATTGCCATCATTGCAACCTTAAAGGGGTTCTTTATAGAGCATGTTCCTCGGCTCCAAAATATTGAAGCCGATGCCCTAGCAGGCCTCGCCGCTTCCTTGGCAGTTCCAAATAATGCTCATTATATAATCAACGTGATAGGCCATGAACTGGTCTGTCCCAAGAACAATGTTCAACTGGGTACGAGTTACTCTGCTCAGATAACCAACGACATATAAGACTGGAGATGCCCGCTCATCGACTTTGCAGTCTACAAAATTCTGCCAGAGAATGTGAAGGAAGCAACTTCAATCAGAAGGCGCTCTCTCAGATTCTTCTATGATACAGAGACGAAAATGTTATATTGACAATCCTACGATGGGCTACTGTTAAGATGCCTGTCAAATGCAGAGGCCAAAGAAGCCTTACGCGAGTCTCATGATGGCACTTACGGGGCTCACCTACCTGGCCCGAAGTTGTAAGATCGTCTCCGCCAGATGGATTATTATTGGCCCACAATGATAGCAGATGCAGTTGATTATGCAAAGAAGTATAAGGCTTACCAGATCCACGCAGATTTCATACATCTGCCATCTGAATTCTTGCACCCAACAGTGGCCTCTTAGCCATTTGAAGCATGGGGAATGGACATCATTAGGCGAATCACCCCACCGTCGTCTAGGGGCATCGGTTCATACATGCAATCACTGATTACTTCTCCAAATGGGCAGAAGCTGTTCTGCTTGCAGAGGTAAAGATATCAAACGTGATTAGTTTTATAAAATATCACGTCATCTACCGTTTTGGACTGTCCCGGAGGATTATTTACGACAATGGTCTGCAGTTCGCAAGCCATGCTTTCTATCGATTTTGTGACAAGAATCAGATTCAGAACATGGCTCGACGGCATATAACCCATCGGCTAATGGTCTGGCCGAAGCCTTCAACAAAACCATAATCAGGCTCCTCAAAAAGTTTGTGTCTTCAAACAAACGCGACTGGAATGAAAAGCTTGGCGAGTGCTTATGGGCGTATCGCACTATGGTTCGGACGGCTACAGGAAATATACAGTTCTCCTTGGTTTACGGAAGCGAGGCAGTTCTCCCATTGGAGACTCAGATCCCCTCGCTTCGTATGGCCCTTACTTACCGATTGACGTCGGATGATAACCACCGCCGACGGCTACAAGAACTGGAAGCCTTAGACGAGAAGCGTTTACAAGTTCAACAAAGCATAGAACTCTACTAAGGGCGCATCTCTCGGGCTTTCAACAAGAAAGTCAAACAGAGAATATTTTAAGTCGACAATCTCGTCTTGGCCGTTCGCAGACCAATGGTTATGACTCACAAGACCCCCGACAAATTCCAGCCTAAATAGGATGGTCCGTTCATCATCGAGACTGTATTCTCCAATGGCGCATACCGGCTCGCAAAGCAGAATGGGGACTTGCTCATGATGCCCATAAACGGCAAGTTCCTGAAAAAATACGATGTTTAAAAACATCCCCATACTACCTAAAGTGTCGAATTATATACATCAGGTACCTCAGAACTTACACTTTGTTCACTTCGAGGGGACTCACATTACATCTCCCTAAGTGACAAGTCATGTATATCGAAACCTCTGAACTTCCGCTTTGATGTTTCGATTGTCATATATCACGTCTATATTACCTCTGATATAGACAATCTCCTAACTTAACACATGTACCCAGTTCAGAATAAAGGCATGGTGTTAAAACAACAAAACCTATCACGTCCATATCACCTATGTTGGGTTTTGTCTCGAATCTATTACTCGTACCACCAGTGCGCAAAAGGGTAATAGATCCACCAAAAATCATTCCTGATTATCATGTGTCACGTCCATATTACCTCTGATACCGATAAATCTTCCGACTTAATACCTGTACCCAACCCGGGATAAAAGACATGGTGTTAAGACCACAAAACCTATCACGTCCATATTACCTCTGTTGGGTTTTGTCTCAAAATGTATTACTCGCACCACCAGTGCGCAGAAGAGTAATAGGTCCACCAAAAATCATTCATGATTATCGTGTGTTACGTCTATATTACCTCTGATACCGATAATCTCCCGACTTAACATCTGTATCCAATCCGGGATAAAAGACATGGTGTTAAGACCACAAAACCTATCACGTCCATATCACCTCTGTTGGGTTTTATCTCGAATCTGTTACTCGTACCACCAGTACGCAAAAGGGTAATAAGTCCACTAAAAATCATTCCTGATTATCGTATGTCACGTCCATATTATCTCTGATACCGATAAATCTCCCGACTTAATACCTGTACCCAACCCGGGATAAAAGATATGGTGTTAAGACCACAAAACCTATCACGTCCATATTACCTTTGTTGGGTTTTGTCTCAAAATCTATTACTCGTACCACCAGTGTGCAGAAGAGTTATAGGTCTACCAAAAATCATTCCTGATTATCATATGTCACATCCATATTACCTCTGATACCGATAATCTTTCGACTTAACACCTGTACCCAATCTGAGATAAAAGACATGGTGTTAAGACCACAAAACCTTTCACGTCCATATTGCCTCTGGTAGGTTTTGTTTCAAATCTATTACCCGCACCACCAGTGCACAAAAGGGTAATAGGTCCACAGAAGTTATCCTAATCTATTACTCGCACCATCGGTGCACAAAAAGAGTAGTAGGTCCACAAAATATTATTTAAATCTATTTGCTCATATTTTTAGATGCATAAAAGGGTAATAGGTCTACAAAAAGTCCCCTAGTGGGATATTCTTTATCAAAATGCTGTATTATGCCCTATAATACAAGCACCACAGATACCACAAGCAAAAAATAGAGTGAATATATTCTATTTATTCAAAATCAGTTACATTCGTATGACTACATCTCTAGTAAAGAATTACACTGATGTCCAAAAAAGTAAAACACAAACTATAGCTAAAGACAGACAAAAACACAAAGACAAATACGGATCCCTACAATCAAGGATCATAGTTGTGTTGATGCATATACCATTCCCTCAGCCATTAAGCATACGAAAGATCTATTTGATTAAGGTCTTCGGCGGGAGTAGGAGGGTCAGAACTCCCAGTGCTACTGCCCTCAGACTTGGTCTCCTCCTTTACAGCAGCCTCAATCTTGGGAGTAATTCCCTCCCCGATGTACGCCAGCTCTTCTTTTACCTCAACTTTTGGTATCACCTCCTCCTTAACAAACGGTGACTCTAATTTTATGAAAGGAGGCAGCATCTCCTCCTTCACATTGGTCTTAGCCTTCGGCATTGATGCTACAAAAATCAAAGAAAGAAGATAGTCATGTAAAGACAAAGTGAATGGGCTCCTTTTTAGTTATGCGGCCTAGCCAAAAAGAACTCATGCGGCTCAGTTATGAGGCACTTATGCGGCTCAGTCATGAAGTGCTCAGGCGGCTCAGTCATGAGGTAACTATGCGGTTCATGCGGTCATGAAGTGCTCATGCGGCTCAGTCATGAGGCACTTATGCGGCTCAGTCATGAAGTTCTCATGTGGATCAGTCTTGCGGCACTTATGCGGTTCATGTTTAAATGTGTAACGCTTATGCGGCTCAGCCCATGCGGCCCTACCATACAGAACACATGCGATCCAGATGGAGATAGGACATGCATCAACCAGGATTAAAGTACAGAGGCAATATATGACAGGCCCGCGCATAAAATATGCGATATGGCTATTCAAAATTTCAGTCGTCGTCTTCCCACCATCCTTACCCATGATAGGGGGTTACACGTTAGGATGAATTGAAGGAGAGTCCGCTGCTCTCGACGGAGAGGCAAGTCCCTTCCCTTTGGCCGCAGCACCAGTCGACATGAAAGCTTTTGGAGCCATGGCTAAACTGAGACAGAAAGGATGATGAAGACGAAGGAGAAGAAGGTGAAAGAGAAAAAGCTCTCTTCGAATGACCCCTATTTATAGAGTTTCTGAAGAGTGCCTCTTCGATTCTCGAGATCATTAAAGATATGACGACGTTTGGGGATTTTATCTCTAGTAACCGTCGACTTTATCTCGAAAAGAGAACCCAAATCCAAAACCCAATCAAGAAATTAAATACAACAGTGACAGCTGACAGGCTGGATGGGGTCTCTCTGCAGCTCAAGATTTTTCTGCGGCTCAAGATTCCCTACGGCTCGAAATTTTTCTGCGGCTCAAGGTCTCTCATGACCTGAAGACTCCCTGCGGCTTGACATATCTCCATGCTTCTTATTCAAAGTACTCCAAATTTGTAATTTGAAAACTTTGAAGGGGGTCTTATAGAAGCATAAAAAATATGGGGTTCATACAGATCACAACTGGCCGCATGAGTACTTTGGGACAAACTGGTCTGCATAAAGCAGAGCTGCATGACAAATTCAGCACCCCATGCGGCCCGTCTGCAACCAGACTAATTCGAGCTGCAGAAGAAAAATATGTGGCCAAACTGATCAGTCCTTCTGAAAAAGCTGACAAGCTCTGTCATAAATGACAGCTCTAACACTCTGACACTCTGACAAAAAGATAAGACGTGATCGGACAAAATGTCATGTCACTAAAAAATAGGGTTCATGTGCTTAGACATAGTCATGCAGCCAGAAGGATTGCTACCCGAGCTGCATGAGCCTTACGCGGCTCAACCTATGCGGCCCTAAAGTCTCTGAGCTTCATGCGGCCAAATGTGACTATAACCTAAGCCGTATGAGCTTTATGCGGCCCAAAATACGAAATCTATGCGGCTCAAAAGTCCTTAAGCTAGATGCGGACAAAGGGAGACTACGACCTAAGCCGCATGAGTCTTATACGACCTAGCATGGCCGAAAACTAAAAGTCTTATGTGGCTCAAAATGACTCCAGCAGATTCATCCTATCATGCGACAGGACACGTGGCAGACTGACGAAGTCTCAACCACCCAGATTTGCTGCAATAAAATCCCAACAAATCGCCAGCTGGTGGCCAAAGAGCGGGTATTTACGTGCTGTTGTAGCCACGTGGCCACGGGCCATCTATGCGGCTCAAAACATATATCACTATAAATAGCAGGGTGCCACATGTCACGACCCGCTCCCGAATAATCGGATACGAGTCGGACACGCCCAGCCTTCATTGTTAGAAACAATGAAGTAAGCTGTACCAAGCTAGGGAAACTAACCAGATAAACATGAAAGTATAGAATCACAGCATCTATATAGTGTGTCCCAACCAGAAAAGAGATACAATATCTGAATTTATTACAATTCAACTATAAGAGTCTGCTAGTCTCAATACATGGAAAGATAAATGGAAAACTATGAAATACTAGGCTTCTGCAGCCTCTAGGTCAGAAGCAGCTCCAGCTGGCTCAGTAGGGAAGGCAATATCCTGTCCATAGTAGGTGTCACACAAAGCCTCCATCTCACCTGCAACATATCCTATTCAGGAGCGGAGCAAGTACAATTCTAGGTAATGAACAAGACATCATGATATGAAAGTACAAGGGAACATGGAAAGTACAGGAAAAATACAGGTGAATAAGTACATGAAGAACAGTGTAAAGTACATGGAAGAACATGAATGTAAGAACATGATATGTAAGCACCTGAAAGAACATGATATCATGGAACTACAGGAAATAAGTACAAGGTAATCTCCTGAACATGTGTGTACTACATTTGAAATATAACTAAATATGTGACCGGCTAGGATAAGCACCTGAAAGCACCTGAAAGCATCTGAAAGCACATGAATGGTGACTTAGGACCCGCGTGCACGATGCGGGGTCTAAGCTAAAACACACCTGAGTTGTTACTTGGGATTGGTCACATAGATAGCATATTTCCCCACCCCAGATACAAGTAATAAGCATAAGAGAACAAGAGCACCAGAAAGAACATGACGTGTTGCAATTGTGTCACTCAAGGAAGCACAGGATATATAATGAAAAGCACAAAACCGTAGAGTGTACTTGCCTTGCTCCAGGAAAGTACGGATAGGCAATAGAGCTAGATGTCCTCCTGTTTATTTATTAGGTACAAGTTGATTAATCTTCTAAACTATGACATTTAAGTAATACTACTAATAACCCACATGTTTACTGAATTCTTTATTTCTAGTAGTTGGCAGGAAGACTACACACTATCTTTAAAGAAATTTACTGATCCAAAATATACTAACAATACAGGATTATACATATAATATAAAAAAGAATTTAAATGGTACATGCTATATACAACAATTTATTTAGGAAAATACTTCCCAAAACTATTACTTAGCAATATAAATTTAATATGAAAGTTAACTAGATTGACAGGGAGGTTTGGCTAATATCAATACGTTAAGAATTTAATGGCAGCACAAACTACCACGACAACATTCCAAGCCAAAATAATCCCAACCTACAGTCGAAAATCTGCCATTCAAACCCAGTAAATTATTACCAAACTAAGTATACAAAGTTACAACTAAATTATTTGAATCCCCCCACACACAGTCCAATCTCCATACTAGATACTGTTTCAACCCACGATTGCATTCCTCTTTAGAGTTCAAATAACATAGGCAAAATGTCAAGCTCAAGAAACACTCAAAACTCTACACCAGTTCATCATTGCTACCCCCATAATTTCCAACTCAAAGATCTAGTGACAAATGAAATACAAACAGACTGATAAAATCTGAGCTAGAATTAATACAAAATTAATTAGCAAAATACATATCCCATTGATTAACAAATTCGAGACTGGCCGCCCCTCACTAGAATCCACCCCTGGACACGAACACAATTCCGCAGTTGGGTACGGCTACGAGAATGCACACTACGAGCGGCTACACACGGACACAACAACACCCCTGGTTGAATCGAAAATACGCACACAACACGAACAGGACCACACAATCACAAGCAGAAACTACATCCCGCGTACCGACCCAAATCTGACCAAGGCTTTAATTAACATATGCATAACAATAAATTCTTCAATTGAAGATAAAGTAGGAGATTACCTGGGTGGAAGAATCGAAACAAGAAGGGAATGAAGACGCGATCAAAAGACCCGGACACGTTCTCTTCGCGTCCAGATATACTAGGTCCACTGAGACATTCAACAAATCCAGACAAACAAAGGAAACAAGACTCAAATTAAAATAGAATAGAGTAATTCTCCCGAATCCGAACTAAGTCCAGACGACGAAAATGTAACAGAAAATAGTGTTGAAATATTCCAATATTTCGACCAAAAATTAGCTCTGTTACAAACGATACTCACCCGGCGAATGGATCGAAGTGTCTGGCACGAGTCCAGCTCTATTCGAGCCGGAAATAGTTTGATCTACAAAAAAATTGGTAGAAGAGAAAGGATTACAACAAAATTATCAAATATTTGCAACGGAAAAGGTCGATCCAATTTCACCCTCTCGACACGACCGACCGGTTCAAAAATAGAGATCACCACAGAATTTGATATCGAAAAAATAGTGTTTCGGCATGGAATTTCAAGTATCAGAACAATCGATTCACGAAATTGACCAAATAGAAGTCGGATCGGAACTCACCCTCTCGACACAGTTGATGCGTTGTCGACGGAAACTTCGGGAGTCAAAAGAGCAAGAAACGCTCGAATAGAAGCTCGCCGGGAAGATCTACGTCGCTGAGTCGCCGGAGGTGTGTCGCCATCGCGGTTGTCTCTTCCTCGGATGCCGGCGGGAGGAGTTCGTCGGTGACGAACTCGGAAACCGTTCCCAGGAAAGAGAGGAGAGAGAAGAACGAAGGAAAAAAATAATAAAAGCTACTGAAGGAAAACTTAACATTTCGTTCCTAATATAATACTCACCCATATTTCCATTTTAATCCCTCCACCAAAAGGAATTTTGCACTTATCCCCTCCCCCTTTTCATTATTTAATATAAGTCCCTCCGATTTTGGAATATTTTCAAAATCAACCTCTTCTTTTTCATATATTATAATATATTTAAAAACAGTTTTTAAAATAAGGAAAAATAATATAAAGTTGTTACAACAACTTCCAATTGCCCAGAATTAATCCCTCCAAAATATTTCCAAAAATATAACTGAAACTAACTTAATATTGAACTAATAATAACAAGAACACAATTTATAGAAATTGAATTATTTATTATTTTTAGAAAAACTGGGAGGTGGAGTTACAAATCTCCCCCCCTTAAAAAAATTTCGTCCTCGAAATTCAAGAACCCAAAAATCTCAGCAATCACAAGGTCCAAACATCAGTCATTTATTGAAAATAGAAATCCATAAAAAAGGGTACAATCAAATCAATCAAAAAGAGTAGGATAGCGCTCCCGCATCTCGTCCTCGCGCTCCCATGTGGACTCTCCCGAAGAGTGGTGTCTCCACATGACGCGAACAAGAGGAATAGTGTGGTTTCGCAAGCGCTTCTTCCTACGATCGAGGATCTCTACTGGCTGCTCCTCGTAAGTCAATCTCGGGCCCACCTCCAGCTCAGAATAGTCCACCACATGGCTCGGGTCTGGAATGTATCGTCGAAGCTGAGATACGTGGAAGACATCATGCACTCCCTCCAAGCTGCTGGAAGCGCTAATCGATATGCCACCTCGCCAATCCGTGCTGTCATGTCGAAAGGTCCGATGAATCCCGGACTGAGCTTCCCGTCTCTGCCGAATCTGATGACGCCCCTAGTCGGTGAGATCTTCAGGAATACTCTGTCTCCAGCCTCAAACTCAAGTGTCCGTCTGCTGCTATCCGCCCAGTACTTCTGCCGATCCTGTGCAACTCTGCGACGCTACCTAAACCTTGAGACCATGTACGATAATTACACACAAGAAGTTGGAATAACACGATCAATGATCAAGAATCAAATAGGCACGAGATAGAATGAAGTTTCGATTACAACTTAGAGAAGCAAAATCATGAAGACACGACTATTAAGTACGATCAAAATTGATAGTTTAACACAAATGGACCAGGACAAGATAGGAAAAACACGGTCAAATAGACATGATTTAAGATTGAAGTTTAGACAAGACACAACGAAGTACGGAATCACAATATGCTAATATACAATTTTGAGGAATTCAATGATCTAACGATAAAATGCTAGAACGGAAATTTTAGCAAGGTTTGATTGAGGAGACGTATGCAATACTCAGGAGATACAGTATCAATCAGGATGAACGTGCAAGGATCTGTGATTCTCGAAAACCAATAATCATATGAAAAGGGATAAAGTTTCCAGGGTGTCCGGAAACATATAGCTATTCGAAATCACTTTGCCTAGAATCCCTACCCCGCCAGTATATATCTGACTGCAGTGGACTTTCGGCTCCGTGACTCAAATAACAATATGTCACCGGATAATCTGTCAACCTTATCCATTTTCCAACAATCATTCACAAAGCAACCCAAGAGATCAAGGTAGGAAGAATATGACAAGTCTCGACAGTACTCGAAAACCTATGATTGTCTGAAATCACTTCAACTTAATGTTCCTGCCTCGCCAGTGCGCTACTGGCTGCAGTGAACCCTCGGTCTCCATAATCCAGCTAATGGCTGCAGCGCGCAACTGTCATACCATAGTAGGTCATCGAATAGCCTCTCGACTTTATTCCTAGGAATTTTAAAAGAATTTCAAGGAGTTCAAAATGAGTTTCAGTAGTCCAAGTCACAGAGATGGTGAAGTTACCTGACTGTTAGAATACAAGGATTTATTAGGTACTAAGAGATGACAAGGGATCCAATTAATGAATACAAAAGGGCAACCAGGGAGATTTAAAATTTCAGACAGGGAGCGAAGTTTCAAATTATGACGAAATTTCAACTGATATCTGGAATGGTAACAAGATTTAGTACATGGACTTAATCCCAGATAGATAGCAAAATCTCAAGGTGACATAAAAGCAAGATACCAGATAGGAAACAAGTTCCAAATTAAGAAATAAAACCTTGAATAGAAAAATTCAACAAGGAAACAAAGTTTAGAATAGTGACTCTATAACAGGTTCCAATAGGAGACAAGTGAATCTCAATAGCAACAAAATTGTAAATAGAGAACAATTTCCGAATAATTCAAAAATAGGAAATGGAATCTCAAACAAGCATCAATAGAAGAGAAGGTTCAAACAAGGTTTCAAAATAATATTTCAAATAGGAATAATTCTGGAATAATACAAACAGAATATCAATAAACGAGTAGGAACAAGTATCCATGAAACAAGCTAAATCTTGATAGGAGACAAGATCAAAACAAAATAGTGGACCAACAACTCTCGACTAGAAAATCAAAGTCATGAATGAGGAAACAAAAATAGGAAATGAAGTCTTCAAACTCTCAAAGGAAAATGTCTTGAATAGGACGGAGCTTAAACAAATTTCGAATAAGGAACAGGATTTCGAAATAAAATCTTGAGAAACGATTAAATATCAATAACACGAAGTTTGATAAATGAACAAAATTTGCAAATAGGAGCCATCACTAGGAAACAAGGTCAGGAATGATGAATAACGGTATCGAATAATGAATTTCAAACAATTATCGATTTGGGGATCTGAAACAAGTTTATCGAAATAGGAAACGATATCTCGAAGTAAGTTTCGACATCAATCAAGATTTCAAAAATAGAAAACAAGAAGTTTTAAAGAAATGATCTAGGTGCTAAGAGGATTTTAAGGAGAGGCTGGATTGCTAATCAGATACATGGTTTTCCCAACCATGCAAAAGAAATCTTTTGTCTTCAATCTGTCTTCAGTATTCCTCCGGAACGGAAATCCTTCTTCAATTGTCCTGGCGTAGGTTGATCCCTGCGGTAGTACTCCACGTGGTTGCTGAATCGAGAGAGGCTGGTTCCCTTGCTGTAGTCCTGGTGCTCTTCGTGTTCGTCCTTGGGCAGTGTGATCAATGGTCTCCGTCAATCCCTGACTGGGTGGACAGACGATCTGTAGAACAAGCATAGACTCCATCTTTTGCGGCACTCTTCATAGTGGCATCTTGAGAGGTGGCAGAAATTGTAAATGATCGTCGGCTGGATCTGAATCTAGATCTTCCATTGGGGCTGAAATGCAGGGCTCTGACAGGAATATATGGCTGCTGGTGTGCTAGCTGCTGAGATTTGCTTCTGATGATGCGACTGGTGGTGTGACCGAAGAAACGCTGACTGAGTGTTGTGATGCTTTGCGGGTTCAGGGTAGTTGTTGTCTTTGTCATAAATCTTCATGTCTTTCATGAGCTTCAGCTTCCGGTCTCGTTCCATTGTCTGCGTTATATCCTGAATCTCCAGGCTGGTGGCTCTAATCTTCAGAGAAGTCGGATCCTCACATGCTGAGATGATCTTCAGAGGCGGCTTCAGGTTCTCGATCGGCTCTCTGGTGCAAGATATGTGCTTGGTGTCGGAAAAGTCCAAGTGTCTGAGCGTCTGGAAATCAGAAGTCCTTCCTGGCTCGGAGAGTGTATCCACAAGTCTGACTTGGAAAGGGTGGCCTGCTTCCTCTGGTTGTCAAGGGACTCTTCAGACGTCTCTGTCAACTACGTACTACCCATGGGGATAGTAGGGTGGTAGAAGGTAGTGGAAGCGTGAAAACGTCAAGTGCAGGTGAATTGACAGTTCTGGTGTCGCATACTTTTGAACTATCTGTAAAATAGAAAACTGTTAAAATAACCTAGACCTACATACAACAAGTGTTTATAGAATATCAAAATACCTGATACACCTGATATACCTGATATACCCTTATTTTTCGATTTTCCTATACTGTGATCAAGTTTCCCTAGTATAATCAAGTCCCCCAATAGTACGCTAAGTCCTAGGTACCATTAGGATGGACCTGCATGGGCCACCACTAAAAACATGTCACGACCCGCTCCCGAATAATCGGATACGAGTCGGACACGCCCAGCCTTCATTGTTAGACACAATGAAGTAAGCTGTACCAAGCTAGGGAAACTAACCAGATAAACATGAAAGTATAGAATCACAGCATCTATATAGTGTGTCCCAACCAGAAAAGAGATACAATATCTGAATTTATTACAATTCAACTATAAGAGTCTGCTAGTCTCAATACATGGAAAGATAAATGGAAAACTATGAAATACTAGGCTTCTGCAGCCTCTAGGTCAGAAGCAGCTCCAGCTGGCTCAGTAGGGAAGGCAATATCCTGTCCATAGTAGGTGTCACACAAAGCCTCCATCTCACCTGCAACATATCCTATTCAGGAGCGGAGCAAGTACAATTCTAGGTAATGAACAAGACATCATGATATGAAAGTACAAGGGAACATGGAAAGTACAGGAAAAATACAGGTGAATAAGTACATGAAGAACAGTGTAAAGTACATGGAAGAACATGAATGTAAGAACATGATATGTAAGCACCTGAAAGAACATGATATCATGGAACTACAGGAAATAAGTACAAGGTAATCTCCTGAACATGTGTGTACTACATTTAAAATATAACTAAATATGTGACCGGCTAGGATAAGCACCTGAAAGCACCTGAAAGCATCTGAAAGCACATGAATGGTGACTTAGGACCCGCGTGCACGATGCGGGGTCTAAGCTAAAACACACCTGAGTTGTTACTTGGGATTGGTCACATAGATAGCATATTTCCCCACCCCAGATACAAGTAATAAGCATAAGAGAACAAGAGCACCAGAAAGAACATGACGTGTTGCAATTGTGTCACTCAAGGAAGCACAGGATATATAATGAAAAGCACAAAACCGTAGAGTGTACTTGCCTTGCTCCAGGAAAGTACGGGTAGGCAATAGAGCTAGATGTCCTCCTGTTTATTTATTAGGTACAAGTTGATTAATCTTCTAAACTATGACATTTAAGTAATACTACTAATAACCCACATGTTTACTGAATTCTTTATTTCTAGTAGTTGGCAGGAAGACTACACACTATCTTTAAAGAAATTTACTGATCCAAAATATACTAACAATACAGGATTATACATATAATATAAAAAAGAATTTAAATGGTACATGCTATATACAACAATTTATTTAGGAAAATACTTCCCAAAACTATTACTTAGCAATATAAATTTAATATGAAAGTTAACTAGATTGACAGGGAGGTTTGGCTAATATCAATACGTTAAGAATTTAATGGCAGCACAAACTACCACGACAACATTCCAAGCCAAAATAATCCCAACCTACAGTCGAAAATCTGCCATTCAAACCCAGTAAATTATTACCAAACTAAGTATACAAAGTTACAACTAAATTATTTGAATCCCCCCACACACAGTCCAATCTCCATACTAGATACTGTTTCAACCCACGATTGCATTCCTCTCTAGAGTTCAAATAACATAGGCAAAATGTCAAGCTCAAGAAACACTCAAAACTCTACACCAGTTCATCATTGCTACCCCCATAATTTCCAACTCAAAGATCTAGTGACAAATGAAATACAAACAGACTGATAAAATCTGAGCTAGAATTAATACAAAATTAATTAGCAAAATACATATCCCATTGATTAACAAATTCGAGACTGGCCGCCCCTCACTAGAATCCACCCCTGGACACGAACACAATTCCGCAGTTGGGTACGGCTACGAGAATGCACACTACGAGCGGCTACACACGGACACAACAACACCCCTGGTTGAATCGAAAATACGCACACAACACGAACAGGACCACACAATCACAAGCAGAAACTGCATCCCGCGTACCGACCCAAATCTGACCAAGGCTTTAATTAACATATGCATAACAATAAATTCTTCAATTGAAGATAAAGTAGAAGATTACCTGGGTGGAAGAATCGAAACAAGAAGGGAATGAAGACGCGATCAAAAGACCCGGACACGTTCTCTTCGCGTCCAGATATACTAGGTCCACTGAGACATTCAACAAATCCAGACAAACAAAGGAAACAAGACTCAAATTAAAATAGAATAGAGTAATTCTCCCGAATCCGAACTAAGTCCAGACGACAAAAATGTAACAGAAAATAGTGTTGAAATATTCTAATATTCCGACCAAAAATTAGCTCTGTTACAAACGATACTCACCCGGCGAATGGATCGAAGTGTCTGGCACGAGTCCAGCTCTATTCGAGCCGGAAATAGTTTGATCTACAAAAAAATCGGTAGAAGAGAAAGGATTACAACAAAATTATCAAATATTTGCAACGGAAAAGGTCGATCCGATTTCACCCTCTCGACACGACCGACCGGTTCAAAAATAGAGATCACCACAGAATTTGATATCGAAAAAATAGTGTTTCGGCATGGAATTTCAAGTATCAGAACAATCGATTCACGAAATTGACCAAATAGAAGTCGGATCGGAACTCACCCTCTCGACACAGTTGATGCGTCGTCGACGGAAACTCCGGGAGTCAAAAGAGCAAGAAACGCTCGAATAGAAGCTCGCCGGGAAGATCTGCGTCGCTGAGTCGCCGGAGGTGTGTCGCCATCGCGGTTGTCTCTTCCTCGGATGCTGGCGGGAGGAGTTCGTCGGTGACGAACTCGAAAACCATTCCCAGGAAAGAGAGGAGAGAGAAGAACGAAGGAAAAAAATAATAAAAGCTACTGAAGGAAAACTTAACATTTCGTTCCTAATATAATACTCACCCATATTTCCATTTTAATCCCTCCACCAAAAGGAATTTTGTACTTATCCCCTCCCCCTTTTCATTATTTAATATAAGTCCCTCCGATTTTGGAATATTTTCAAAATCAACCTCTTCTTTTTCATATATTATAATATATTTAAAAATAGTTTTTAAAATAAGGAAAAATAATATAAAGTTGTTACAACAACTTCCAATTGCCCAGAATTAATCCCTCCAAAATATTTCCAAAAATATAACTGAAACTAACTTAATATTGAACTAATAATAACAAGAACACAATTTATAGAAATTGAATTATTTATTATTTTTAGAAAAACTGGGAGGTGGAGTTACACCACACCCTTGCAAGAGGCTGGCAACCAACGAAGGGCAATTTCTTCAAGAGCTAAGACTGCGTCGGATTGTCCAAAGAGTAAGACAGAGTTGATACACTTTCCCGAGCCTCCACCGTCACCCCCCAGAACCAAAAACTAAACAATTGTACTTAGATTGTTTCCTAGGATTTCTTTCTAGGCTTTTCTTTGTACAAGCGAGTTTGCAATCAATTTCAGTATTTCTGTAAAACATGTCTTTGATATTTTAATGGCAAACATATATATATATATATATATATATATATATATATATATATATATATATATATATATATGAGAATATGAATGATGATAATGTGAATACATGATATGTGAATGATGTATGAGTATATGATAATACATATTTGTATATATACTTTACTACTTGTGTTATGGCAATAGCCTATAGGTGAGATGTATATATAGTATATATATATATATGCCTTGTGTGATATGGTATTTGTGCTCGATTGCTAAACTAGCTTGGTTAGGCCTAGTCAGATTTGTTAGACTAAGTTTAGACCTAGAATGGCTTAGTTGACCTAGTATGACTAGTATTGTTGACTAGAGTTGACCAAGAGTTGACTTTAGTCTAGAATGACTTGTTAGACTAGGTTTAGGCCTAGAATAGCTTGGTTGACCTAGTTGACTAGTATTGTTGACTAGAGTTGACCAAGAGTTGACTTTTATCTAGAATCATGTAGAATGCATTGTAATCTACAGTTTTACTTTATTGGACATGTTGTGACATGTGTTGCTCTAAATAGGACTCACCTACTCTGTCTGGACATCTATTCTTATCGGACATACAGGATATTAGGTGAGTACATTCTCTGATCATTTTATGCTTGCTAGGACTTATATTCTTGCTCTAGATTACTTTACTTGATGTTGTCACGTTGGTAACACGGATTGGTACTATATGGATCTTTTCATGAGATGTTATTGTAGCTCCCCTTCCCAAAAATTTTGAATTATTATTTATTTATTTATTTAATTTAAATGGTGTTTTTGAATTTTTATAAATAATTATTTTAGTTAATTATTACGGTAGATGCCTTTAGCCATGGTGGAGTTTTGGAGTACAATACGACTATGAATCATGGCACGGATAGTGCAGTAGCGTGCTTTAATTAGTGTTTAGCCATGGTAGGGGAGTGCCAAGCCATCGGTGTGTCCTAACTAGAAAAACCAGGCAAAGCTATAGCATAACCATTAGAAATAGTTTAATTAATTATTATTAGATTTATTGACTTTGTAGGAACCCGGTTGAACCAAACTAGTCCAGACTGGACACGAACTAAGCTCAAGCCCAAGCAGGCATATAGTGAGACCAAAAACGTCCATGTAGTTAGGCAGATGTGTATATATACGTATTGGCAGTCCATTTTGTAGCCTAGTGATCAATTCTATAGTGGAATATTTAATATTGCATATTAAGTATTTTATTTCTGTTACTATTATTATTGCTAATAATCGTATATATAAATATATAGTTATTACTAGCTGTTTCCCCATCTTCTAACAAATAAATATAGAAAGAGAATTACGAATTTAAAGTAGATATATATCTAAATATATATATATATAGTAGATAAATAAATATATAAACGTATGTGTACATATATATAAAATGTATATATGTATATGTGCGCATGTGTATTTATATATAAATACATAAATGTATATGTGTGTATGTGTATTTATATAAGAGATATATATGTATATGTTCGTATGTGTATTTATATAAAAATATATATATGTATATGTGTGTATGTGTATTTATATAAATATATATATATATATATGGGTGTATCTATATTTATATATAAATACATAAATCTAAAAATATATATGTGTGTGTGTGTGTGTGTGTGTGTGTGTGTGTGTGTGTGTGTGTGTGTGTGTGTGTGTGTGTGTGTGTGTATAAATATATATAGTAGTATGTATACGTATATATGTATGAATATATATATATATATATATATATATATATATATATATATATACCAGTGGAAAAAAAAATATATATATATATATATACTAGTGGCTAGAATACATAAGTAGAATAAAAGAGAGCAGCAGTAGCAAATCAGCCCCGGGCCAGGCCCAACAAACCCAAAACCATTTCCCCTTAGCGGCCCGAGACCCCTCCCCTCTCGGTTTCAGCCGACCCATGGGTTATATATGCATATATACATATATGCACATATACACATATGCGCAAGAGAGCAGGGAGGAGTTCGTGAAAACCCTAGCCTGACCACCGTACCGCCACCCCAAGCGACCCCAGCCACTGGGCGACCACCCCGGCCTCGCGTCGCCGCGAGGCAGTCGGCGGTGGTAGGCCGGACGGCCGCAGCACGCCACAGTGGACAGAAGACCCCAACAGCAGCTACATAACGGCAGAGTCCTGTTCATGGCCGATTTCCCGACACCATGATTTGTCATTTTGCGAACCGATTGCACAGGTTATAGGAAACCTATACGAGTTTATTTTCCTTTATTTAGTTCAAATTTAGATATACTAGAGTGGCCAGAAGATCGACCCAAAGATGTCGGAAAAACTATCAAAACCTGACAAAATTTCAAATCCATGAACCTGTTTTGGAAGATCGATTTCGATCGATCCAGTAACCATTTAGAAATTCCATTTGAACACAGTTATAGACAACATATAGGGCTTCACAACTCTTTTTTTGGATTTGGAAATCATCGACTACGCGTCGATAAATTGAATCCCGAAGTTGACCGAAAACATGTTTTAAAATTAATAAAATTCTTCGATACGACGTGCGTCCCGCCAAACCGGGCGACGTAGTCGCGAACCAAAAGCATCGAAAGGTGCGTAACAGATTTGTGGACGTGTGGGCTTTGACAAAATTCAAATTTGTCGCGTGTGCGTGACGAATTTGATGCGTATCCGTCGAAATTCACCGTATCGGCCTCTGTGCAAGTTTTCTAATTACTTTGTGCACGCTCGTCAGATCGAGACGAAACTTGCGCCAACAGGACCGTATCTTTTTTCTGGTCCTATATGCCAAGTTTGGTCCAATTTTGAGACAGTTGATCGGATCACCGTTTTGTGGGCCCTACGATCCGACTCAATGGGTAATTTTGTGCACGGCCCACCGGAATCCAAAATTGGACATATCGTTGGGTTCATATCATCAAACAGGATTCGTAGACATGTAGTCTGACGACTTTAGAGACTATTGACTCTGGCATATTTTTCGGTGCAAAGCGGGTCCAACAGTGGATACCATTTTTGTCCAAAATTACCGTTTTGCCCCTGTGTCCAGAATTGGACTTAAGGACAGGCAATTCTAGCTAATTTGACTATTCTAAGAATGTTGGCGATATCTGTTTCAGCTTTCGGAGACATTTGTGGATTTTGGACTTTATGGCGTACTAGTTGACGGTATCTTATTGGTTCTTCGTTCTACCACCAGGCAAGTATACCTTTCCTTCCTCTATAGTTTATTTTCATGCTTATAGTACACATGTCTTAGTATGTTATCTTTAGTTACCTTAGTTGCTATAGATTTATATGATACCATGTTTACTAGTTTGTTGTCTTGCTTGTATATCAGTATTTCATGACTTGACAGCGTAGTTACACTAGGCTTGATTCATATTTTGGTTCATGCTAGAGTAGTCCTTACCTGTGTCATGACTGATTTGTATCGTGTTGTCACCTATACCTTGACTGAGTCATGCCTACAAGTATGTGTAATTGAACTGCTATTCCTGTATAGTTTCCACAACCTGCGAGTCCACACACGGGGCGAGGGTTGTCCTTTGCACCTGCGAGTCCACACACAGGACGAGGGTGACTTGTCTTGAAACTGACCTGCAAGTCCACATTTGGGGCGAGGGTTGGTATTTCATTGATCTCTTGTTTACTTGTTCTTCCAGCGGTTCATTTATGCATACTTGATCTCGTATCTGTGTTCATAGCTACCTTTCAGTACCCACATGTCAGTCTCATGTCTAGTTCCTGTTTATACCCTAGTTATATTATTGCATGATTAAACTGTTAGATAGGCATGTTTATATGTATCTTGATATGTCCTCTGAGGACCTGATGATCTCTTCAGGTTTAGCGACTACATGGAGTTAGTTAGCAGAGCGGGATGGTAGTGGATTACGATGTATGATACAGGTATTTGCTTGTGATATTTTTTTATTATCCTCTCGTGCTTTATTTTCCATATCATGATATATTCTGCTTATTTTATAGACTCATAATCATTCTTGGAGTCTAATCGAACAATATGCTAATAGGCTGTAGACTATGACCCATACTTGTTCATTCGTGTTTTACATGATTCCTGTGGATTGAGATATAGTTTAGATTAGACATGATACCATGATCTTGACAACTTATATGTACTCGAGTCGGGCTGGAGTCCACTCGATACGTAGCTGGCTTGCTCACGAGCTCGCGTCCAAAAAGCAGGTGCGGGTCGTGATAGTTATCCCCCTCGGGAGCATCGAGTACATCATGTCATGTGTGTTTCACCCTCATCATGTACTCCTATGCTTTCACTATTCATGTATGCTCTTGTGATTCATGTACACTCATGTTCACAGAGCCCTCATGTATAACTTCATGTGTACTCATTTATGAGCCACCATGTGAAATCATGTATAATAACATAACCTGTCTAGATCTTTGTGTATTGATTGGGGTACGAAGGAGTAGAAATAGTCACGTGAGCAATTCCAAGTAGTGTAATCATGTATAAACTTGGGTAGTACAATCATATATAAATTCCAGCTGTTCACATGCCTATCTTGTACTCTAAACCACTAGTCACTTGTAGTTCTTTACTTATAGTAGATATTTCCAGTACAGTTATCTCTCTCTTTTTTATGTACATTTCTTTCAGCAATTTATGTATCTTACTTTATTGCATGCTTTATATTCTTGTCATAATATGAACTATTGAGATTGTGTGCTCGTTCCTGTCCTGATTGGACCTGTTAAAAATATTACAGATGACACTGATGAGGAGTTCTGCCCGACCTACTACGGAGTAGGCCTAGTAGACACCTGTGAGCTGGACTCCCAGGAGGACCCAGTCCTTGCAGAGGATATTACCCCAGTAGTCTAGGCTAGTTAGCTAGACTAGTTATCTTACTTTATTATTTGTCTCATTTGGATACATTGATGTATATATTTGGGATCTTGTTGTTATTCTGAATCTTTTGTTGAGATGTTATCTTAGACACATAGACTTCTTCTCCTGTTTGTATTTTATTTGGTGATTTTCATATCATATCTATCATATCTTATCTATCTGATCGCACCATTCTACCTTAGCTTGTGATTGAGTTATACCTTCTGTATTGTCCTCCGATTGGAGAGTATATTTGTGCAGTTATATCATATCATGTTAGATGTATGTGACCTAGGACAGCATTCTACCACCGACACTGCGGCATAGGTTGGACGTACCCACTTCTTGTGCCCCTATACTGGGTATAGGTCGTGACACGTTTTTAGTGGTGGCCCATGCAGGTCTAGATTTTGTAGTGGTATTCGAACTAGAGTATCACTACAGCCTGCAGTAGGATATAGGATATAGTTTTGCGGTACTCAATCACATTAAAAAAACTCTTATCTAATTCATGTCATCTAAATTCTTGCTGATTAATTGCTTCCTTTGAAATAAACTGTCCTCCTTTGATTATCGCTTCATTTTCAAAAATTGATTTCTTGTTGATCTGTCTCCAGGATGGTGCAGACACGATAGTTTCGCTCCGGCCAGAGGGATACTACTGAGAGGTCTGCCACCTCTCGTTCGGCTCAGCCCGGTCAGGTAGCTCCCATGGTACCTTCTCATGTCGGAGCATCTGTCGTTTTCGGGGGTGCACCTCCGCCTGTTCCGAGGCCTTCCCCGATTATTTCAGAGATGTTTCAGCAGTAGCAGCTGCCTTCAGGATCGGCCGACGCCGCCCAGCTTTTTGCCTTCTTCCAGCGGATGGTGGAGGCCCAGCAGCGCCAGGCTGCCGATTTCAGGCAGGGCATTGATAATGCCCATCAGTTGGCTATGACGACTGTGGAGAGAGTTACTATGCAGCCGCAGGGTGGCCAGATCTAGCAGTATCAGCAGAGGATGCCAGGTATCCAGGAGTTTCAGAAGATGTGTCTGAAGGATTTTCGAGGCACAGAGGGGATCTTATATGCTGACGATTGGATCGAGCATATTGAGGAGATCTTCAGGCTGGCGGAGATACCAGCTCGACTGTAAATTGAGGCGGCAGATAGCCAGATGCCGGACCTGGCCCGCACATAGTACCAGACGGTCTCGAGGGTCGGTACAGAGGGACAGACTTGGGCAGCGTTCAAGAAGCTGATCAAGGAGAAGTTTTTCCATGATACAGCTCTTAGCGCCTTGGAGACGCAGTTTGAGAGCTTAGTTCAGGGCAGTCAGACTGTCAAAGAGTACGCTGGGGAGTTTTGTTGTCTGGGCAGATTTGTTGAGGGACTCAGTAAGGCAGCGAAGGCCCGGAGGTTCCGGAGGGGGTTAGTCAAAGAGGTCATGTCCTTGACCAAGAGTGACCGGAGTACCACTTTTAAGGAGATTCGGGTGGGTGCCCTAGCAGCAGAAGATGATCTTGAGCTGAAGCTCAAGAGAGAACGGGATACCAATGGAGCCAATGGCAGCGGAGGCCAGGCCAAGAGGCCTCACTTTCAACAGCAGCACCAGTAGAGGCAGTTCCAGCCACAGCAGTTCCAGGGGGAGGGTCGTACACCTTTCTAGCAAGTACAGCAGTATTCGAGACTTCAACAGCAGGCACCCAGGCAGCAGCCCATTAGTTGTACTTTCTGTAAGAAGCTGGGTCATAGATGGAATGACTGTAGGAAGATGATAGACTCTTTGGTTTAGGGGAGCACCAGCTGAAGGAGCGTCCCATATTCTCGGGACGATCAGTTCAGGGAGGAAGAGCCAAGGCTCTGGTGGGGCCACAGAAGGGACCGCTGCAGACTCAGCAGCAGAGGTTCATCTAGCACCAGCAGCAGGCTAGGATAGGTCAGCAGGGGCGAGCATTTGCCATGGCAGCTGAGGATACAAATACTATTGGAGAGCTGACCGCAGGTTCTATTTTTCTCAATTTTATTCCAGTTTTTGCATTGTTCGATTCTGGGGCTTCCCACAGCTTTGTGTCTGTATCTTTTGCTATTAGACACCATGTTGTTTCTGAATCCTTGCCTAGGACTTGCAAGATAACGACCGGGGGTGGCATCATCCTCGTTAGTGGTATTTGCAAGGGTCAGAGAGTTGATTTGGGAGGCCAAGAACTGGATGTGAGTCTGCTCGTGATGCCACTACCGAACTATGATATCGTGCTCGGTATGGATTGGTTAAGCAGGCACCATGCCAGTATAGATTGTCGCGGAGGTAGAGTTTTTTCAAAGCACCAGGAGAGCTAGAGTTCGAGTTCATTCGACGGCAAGCAGAGCAGAGCAACAGAGTTTTATGCGGAGTATCAGTTGACGAGCAGGCAGTGCCACACCCTTTGATAGCGGAGTTCATGGACATCTTTCCAGAGAATTTGCCAGGACTACCATCGGACAGAGACGTAGAGTTCTCTATAGACTTAGTGCCCAGCACGTAGCCGATATCCCAGCACGTCTATAGGGTAAAAAATAGTGAGCTGGTAGAGTTGAAGAAGCAGGTGGATGAGCTATAGGACAAGGGCTTCATCCGATCGAGTTCTTCACCATGGGGTGCACCGGTGCTTTTTGTGCCGAAGAAGGATGGGTCGGTGAGGATGTGTATCGACTATAGGGCACTCAACAATCTTACGATCAAGAACAAGTACCCACTGCCGCAGATCGACGATCTCTTTGATCAGTTGAGCGGAGCTAGGGTATTCTCAAAGATTGATCTGAGGTCAGGCTACCATCAGGTGAAGGTGAAGAAGGAGGACATCCCGAAGACAGCATTCAGGATACGGTATGACCAGTTTGAGTTTATGGTGTTACCGTTTGGGTTGACTAATGCCCCGGCGGTATTCATGAATCTGATGAACAAGGTGTTCCACCAGTACTTAGACAAGTTCATGGTGGTGTGCATCGACGACATCTTGGTGTACTCGAAGACCGAAGAGGTGAATGAGGAGCACTTGAGAGTGGTTCTGGAGAATCTCAGGAGGAAGGAGCTTTATGGCAAGCTCTCGAAGTATGAGTTCTTTCTGGACCGAGTTGACTTCTTGGGTCATGTGGTGACTGGAGATGGGATCTCAGTTGACCCAAAAAAGATCACGACAGTTGAGGCTTGGGAGCACTGAGTTCAGTCGCAGAGATCAGGTGTTTCTTGGCATTGGCAGGCTACTACAGGAGGTTCGTACAGGATTTCTTCCGATTTGCAGAGCCATTGACTATGCTGACCCGGAAGGACGCAGAGTTTGTCTGGTCGGAGGAGTGTCAGGTCACTTTTGATGAGTTGAAGAAGCGGATGATGAAAGCTCTAATTCTGTCATTGCTATTACGATCAGGAGGATTCACTATCTACAGTAACGCCTCGGGGAAGGGTTTGGGTTGTGTCTTGCAGCGGCATGGAAAGGTGATTGCCTATATTTCTAGGCAGTTACGTCCCCATGAGAAGAACTACCCTACCCATGACTTAGAGTTGGCAACAGTTATATTTACCCTGAAGTTGTGGAAGCACTATTTATACGGAGAGCATGTGAAGATCTTTACAGACCACAATAGCTTGAAGTATGTGTTTACACAGAAGTAGCTCAACATGAGGCAACGCAGATGGTTGGAGTTGATGAAGGACTTCGACATATCACTACAGTATCACCCAGGAAAGGCCAACATGGTTATCGATACCTTGAGTAGGTATCCGACAGCTATGTGGTTGACAGTGGATCGTCACTTGCTAGCAGACTTGGAGAGCCAGGGGATCGAGCTGATTGTGCCCGAAGTTTAGATACAGATGTGGGGCCTGGAGATTCAGTCGGACTTGATGGAGAGGATCAAGTCGACCCAGTTCGAGGATATTGCTCTGCGGTGTATCCGTGAGTAGGTTCGAGCATGATTTATGGATGATGAGTTCGTCATTGCAGAGGATGGCGCATTGAGGCACGGTTCCAGACTGTGTGTGCCTAGCAGAGATCTTCGGGAGCAGGTTATGCAGGAGGCCTACCGTTCTCAGTACTCTATGAATCCAGGTGCCAACAAGATGTATAGGGATCTGAGGGAGCATGTTTGGTGGTATGGGATGATGCGGGAGGTAGCTCGCTTCGTAGCCAGATGTTTGGTCTGTCAGCAGGTAAAGGCAGAGAGGCAGAGGCCAGGAGGTTTGTTGCAGCAATTGCCTATTCCAGAGTGGAAGTGAAAGCATATCATGATGGACATTATTTCTGGATTATCGCGTACACCAGGAGGGAAAGACGCAATTTGGGCCATCGTAGACAGGTTGATCAAATCGGCTCACTTTTTGCCATTTAAAGTGGATACGTCTACTGAGAGGCTAGCAGAGTTGTATATGCGACAGATTATCAGGATACAAGAAGTTTCGGTGAGCATTGTCTCGGATCGAGATAGTCGCTTTATTTCCCATTTCTGGAGGAGTCTGTAGCTTAGCTTGGGTAATCAGCTCAAGTTCAGTACTGCATACCACGCTCAGACGGACGGACAGTCAGAGAGGACTATTCAGACACTCGAGGACATGCTGCGGACTTGTGTCATGGATTTTGGAGGATCCTTAGAAGATCACCTGTACTTAGTGGAGTTTGCATACAACAACAGTTTTCAGGCCAGCATGGAGATATCACCATTCGGGGCAGTGTACGGGCGTAGATGTCGTACACCCTTGTCTTGGGATGACGTTGGAGAGCGAGCTTTATTGGGACCTGAGATGGTTGTAGATGTTGTAAAACCCCCAAATTTTTGTAAATTTTTTTATTTATTATTTTGGCTTAAATTGAATTTTACTATTTTAAAATGATTTGTAAAGTGATTTATTTATTTTTTGTTGTATGATAATAATAATGAATACTTTTACATAAAATGTATATATAAAATCCTTTTTTACAAATATTTACAAAATATTTATTTATAATATATATTATTAAGGTTAGAGATTTTTTCTTCAAAGTATTTTATTGATGAAATATAAATAATATTTCTTATATAATAAATACAAAATACTCTTGTTGATAATATATATTTATAATATTTTTCTAAATTATTCTAATATTTGTATGCTAGGAGATATATATAGGTGTATATTAAATATTAGGAACTTTTTATACAAATTTATGTTTGTTATTTATATATTAGATATTATATTGGATATTTATATATTAGATGTTATATTGCTTAATCAAGTATATAAAGAGAGTTATATAGTTGCTTTTTAAAAAGTAAAAAAAAAAGAACAAAAACACAAACAAACAAAACAAATTAAAAAGAAAAGAAAAGAAGAAGCTACAGTGGTCATCTTTCCCCCCCCCCCTCCCGTCCCCCCCGGGCCGAAACCCGCGCACGCCTGTACAGAGACATAAGAGTCTCGACAAATCAAAACTTGGATCTCTCTCTATATGCAACCAAATCTCTTCAAATTTTTTTTGTATTGATCCTAATTAGATTCTCCACTAGATTAACTCAAATTTAAATCCAAATTTTGCTCAAATCCTATCTAATTTCGGATTAGAAACCAATATACTCGGGAAAAACCAAAAAATTGTTTTCTTCTAAATTCCTCCTCGTTTTTACTCCAAACTTCGATTCCTTGCACCCGAGCCTCGCTGACACCCCTGCACAGCTACCATGCCGTATGCACCTCACCGTCGACCGCTTCATCACTAGAGAACGGAATGAATCCGTTCGCCAAACAGAGGTTGCTTTGTTGAAAATCCAACCCGAGGTACCCTACTTCACTATCTATTTTCTTCGTGTATGTTCCATCATTTTTTATTCTGTTAGATCCGTTAGAAAGCCAAACCAACCCTCTTCGCTTCCCTTGAAAAGTTTTGATTAATTCGTAGTATGCGTAAAGAAAATCGAGTTCCAAAATAAATAAAAATAACAATTTTTTGGGCACAGAAACTGTTCCGATGAGCTATTTTGGAAGTCATTTTTTGGAACGCATATCAAAGAATTTGAAAATCTACCTAAAGGAAGTTGTAGATAACCTAACCATGTTTGAATCACTTTAAACAATTTTATTTTTAACCATATAATTTCTGTTTAATTAAAATTCCAAAATCCTAAAAATCAGCTTTTAAAAAACCTTAAAAACCTCCGATTCGAGGTCCGTCCCGACAAACCGGACAACCCCGTCACAAACTGAAGGCATCAAAAGTTGTGTATCAACTTTTTGGACGTGTGGGCTTTAAAGAAATTCAAATTGGTCGCGTGTGCGCGACGAATTTGACATGTATCCGTCGAAGAACGCCGTATCGATCTTTTTCAAAATTTTCCAATTACTTTGTGCACACTCCTCGAATCGTGACAAAACTTGTGCCATTTGAATCGAAATATTTTTTTGGTCCTGTGAGCCATGTTTGGTTCGATTCTGAGACCGTTGACCGGATCGTCTTTTTGCGGGCCCCACGATCGGATTCAACGGGTGATTTTGTGCACGGTTCATCAAAATCCAAAATTGGACATACCGTTGAGTTCTCGAAAAACCAAATTCGTAGACATGTAGTTTGACGACTTTAGAGACCGTAGGTTTTGGCACACATTTCGGTGCAAAGTGGGTCCAACGGCGGATATCGTTTTGACCCAAAATTATGATTTTGCCCCTGTTGTGGAATTGAACTTTCGGACAGGCATTTCCTAGATATATTATTTACATCGGGAATTTTTTTGATGTTTGTTTCAGCATCCGAGAATATTTGCGGAGGTTCCACTCTTGTAGCTTCTTCTCACTTGTCGATTTCATCTACTGGACGTCGTCAAAACACCTTTCAACCACCAGGCAAGTATACCTTGCTATATTTACTGTCATATTATTTATTTTCAACATTTATTTACTTTGTTTCATATTTTTGTTTTATTTTTTATAAATTGTGCGTCCAAGCCACACTTGGATGCAAGACTCTATTAGTCATTTTTTCGTTGCTTTATTTTTATTGATGCATGTTGACTTAGTTTTAGTGGACTACCTTCTTATTGTGGGATATCCTTACATCTCCATTGGCCATGATACTCATACTATATGGTTTGAGACAGCTTGCTAGGGGCACGGCTTGCATATTGACTAGCCATCTCTATGTAAGAAGTCGTATGACGGATAGATGATTGTAACTGCTATGACTAGGGTATAGAGACTCAAGCAGTTACAAAAGTATATAGGTTATGGACATGACTTGGTCAGTATGGGATATCTGGGGGGAGGACAGTCGCTAGTACATATGGAAAGCCAAACAAATAAACCATAGTTTTCGAAAGGAACTATGGCATAATATGTTTGCAGATACCTCTGACGTTTTGGACGTTAAGGTCGGATACGTATGACTGGATGCAAGTTACGTACTTATAGCCTAAATCCCACCCATGCGCATAAAAGTTGTCCTCTAAATTTCATAATAGACGGTTAGAATCCCCTTTGTATATTTGTGTCCAGGAGAGTTTTTGTATATTATTATTATTTTGACAGTTTATATTAGTATGTTCTTTATGTATCTTATTACGTCCCTCTGAGGACCTGGTGATCTCTCCAGGTATAGACGATGAGCAGTATCCTGAGGAGTACGGTTCCGGACTAGACTCTCCATTTGCAGCTGAGGAGGTCTCGCCTTCGGAGCCTATTTGATTCTATTCTTAGTTGATGGACTTATGTTGTTGATACTCTTTTTCATATTCATTTCAGTTGATTTCTTCCAATAGCTCGGTAGTGGATTTGTTTCCGCCCGACAAATATTTCACTTTTATGTTTCATTTTAGACATTTGGTTGATTATTACTTTTATTTGTCATTGTGGATGAGATATAGATACTGCATGTGACCATGTTATATTGTTATGTGCTGAGATATTTTTATTACAGCTTATGTGTGTATACGAAGATTCCATGTATTGGAGTAGTCTATATATACATACAGCTGGCATGTACGTATTCCTAGTCCTATGTATATTGGGACTGGGGCGTTACATATTTTTGTGGTGGCTCATGCAGGTCTAGATAAATTATTTAGTTACTTTACCGTACCAAGTAAGCCTGCATATAGGAATAGAGTTTAGTAATCTCATCCACATGCTTAATCACCTTCCTTGATTTCAAAATTTCCGGATTCTCTTTTGACTGCTTGTCTTGCATCTAGCTTGATCTTGTCCTAACGTAATCTCCGTTTTTGTGCCAATAGGATGAATCTTCGTAGTGGTCGCTCTACTCCTCTCGTCATTACTGATGGGAACACCACTGCTCAAGAAGGACCAGTGGGTCAGCCACCCATGTCCCATACCACTCCAGCAGCATCCGGACTGCAGCCATTGATGACACCACCCACTACTCAGCAGCAAGCCCCGGTACCCCAAGTGGGACAGACAGGCCCCGAAAACCATGCATCTCAAGAAGAGTACCTGCCACCCCCACCACCCTATCCACCTCAGTTTCTACCACATACTCCATCCCCATATCCACCTCAATATCTACCTCTATATCCACCATCATATCCATCACAACAACCTCCACAATATCCACCATCATATCCACCACATCAGCCTCCACAGTATCCACCATCATATCCACCACAGCAGCCTCCATAATATCCACCATCATATCCACCCCAGTATCCTCTAGAGTATCCGCCTCAATACCCTCCACACTACTCCCCTCCATATCCTTCATATCCCCCGCAGTACGGACCACATTTTGTGCCCCAGATGCTATATATGCTTTCGCAGCAGCCCATGCCTCAGGCTGGTGAGACTTCTACAAACTAGATTCTCCAAGCTTGATGCAGGCCCAGATGCTGTAGAAAAAGACCATTAGGAGGAGTTTAGAGACAACACTGACGAGGGGTTCCACAACATGAATCCTCCATAATTCAAAGGTACTGAAGACGTCATCGGAATTACCAATTGGCTGGATAAGACAAAAAATCTCTTGAAAGCTTCGAAGTTGTCTGGAAATCTATGGATGACGGTAGTAAAGTTATAGTTGGAAGGAAATGCTTATTATTGGTGGGCCGCATAGGAGAGACGGCTAGGAGTTGATCAGACATGGGAGGAATTCAAATAGTTGTTCAATAAAAAGTTTTTCTTCGACACTGCCAATGACGCACTTTATGACCAGTTCCTACACTTGGACCAAGGAAGCATGACAGTTGATGAATACGACGCCGAGTTCAGTCGGTTGTGTAACCACCACTTTTCTAAAATAAGGATATTTTGGTAATTAGGTGATTTTTTTTATTTTTGGATTCATTATAATACTTTAATTGGTGTTGTGTTAGCAGTCGGTTTAACCTTAGCTAACCATGATTAGAGACTTACCATGACATTAGAAACCTAATTACCAAGTTAGATTTGAATTTTAAGTTTTTAGTCCTAATTAGGAAACTTCTGAATTAATTTTAGGGTTTTAAGTTATTTGACTTTTTGGCTTTTAGGGCTTTTTGCTAAAAGTGTCACTCCCACTTTTCTAGATTAGGGGTATTTTAGTCTTTGTGTGCTAATTTGAATTTTTATTATTATATTATTAAATTGATTGTTGTGTAGCTTTGATTGATGTCTTTAGTAGTAGAAGGTGGTATAACCTTAGTCAACCTTGATTAGAAGCCTAATAATGTAATTAGAGACTTAATTGGCTTTTTAGATTTTTATTTAGAGCCATTGCCCATTTTAGGAAGCTTTTAATTCACTTTTTACGTCATTTTTCATAAAGCCTTTAAGTCTTTTTGTCAATGGGACTTTAAAGCAACTAGAGGAGGGATGGCCCATGACCAAATCCTAAACCTAACCCTAATACCCCCTTGGCCGGCCACAACAGCAGCCCCCCTCTTTTTTATTGTGTTTTAACTTGTAGCCGTCACAAGTTCACAAATCTAGTTTTCCCTTCTCTTCCAAAGGCCCCATTTTCTTGTTTCTCACCCAAATCCTTCCAAACGAAGTGCGTTGCGACCGTTGGGAGGAGAGGAACCTACTGGAGACTTTTTAGCGAGGGATCGAAGGCATTTGATCGGAGGAAGTCGGCATCGACGTGTTTGGAGGCTTGTTTTATTGAGTTTTGACACTCAATATGTAAATCTCTCTAAACACTTGTTATTTCTAATTTTTCTTCGTAGATGCATCCATATAGGTACCTCCGACTTGTGCATGAAGTTTGGCAGGTTTGTGATTTCGTTTGATAGTCGTATCGGACACGTGTTCGACGAAATGCCACTTAGAATTGAAAGTTGGTATTTTTTGATTCTGTTTTCACGAATTTCTTGCTGATATTATTTGAAATAACTTTCATGAAGACGGATCTTGTTTCGACATGATTTCAGTGTCTGAATCGGACACGGACACGCGTGCACGAGGCCCGTGTACGGTCCCGTGCATGCCCTGCTGTCCGAGCATCGTAACTCGACGCACAGGACTCCGTTTTGTATGAAATTTTATGGACGCGTGAGAGCAACCTCTTCCCACGTGCTCCTAAAATTCATGATGTTTTGTGAAACGTGTACGAAGAAATCTAACGAACACGGTTCAGCCAGGACTGTGCACACGGCTGAAAATTACCGATGACACGGCCTTCGTACGCGAACACAACGCGACGAGGACTAATTCCAGGGCATGGACAAGAAGCCTAGACCTAATCTATCCAGGGGCTTGACCACGTGGTATGACGTGGCTCGTGTCGCGAGTTACGGACGTCGACACGCGCCCACGAGGCCGCACGCGCGCGTGCGTACAACTCCTGCAGTCTGAGTGTCGTAACTCGACGCACAGGGAACAGATTTGCGTGAAATTTTGTGGACACGTGGGGGAAACCTCTGCCCACGTGCTCCTAAAATTTTACAAGATTTTGTTATGTATTCACGAAGTTATCGCGTCTGCACTGATTCGGTTGATACCGTTCATGCGCGTACGTGCAGTGCGATACGCACTGACTGGATACGATACGGATACGGGTTCGACCCCGTGAGTACCCGAGCATGTCACACACGTATAGACCTTCGTGTTTGCCATGTTTTGCGGGTTCTAGTTGAGTATTGTGCGTTTTGAGCTTCGAGTTGGGTTTTCGGGTTTGGTTTATTGAATTTTTGAGTTGTTTTATTATATTTTGATTCCTGAGAATTTAACTCAGAATTTCTGAGTTTATGTTGTGCTAATTAGATTCTGGACTTGTTGGTTTTAACCTGTAATTTTACTTTCAAGTGATACTATCATATGGTATATACATAGCTTTATATCTCTATGTATATATATAATGCTATATATATATTTTTTATATTACAAATGTGTATATATATATATTATATTATAAAAAATAATATATATTATATATATATATATATATAATATATATGATAT